>OZ018327.1:139244616-139494616 GCA_963969495.1 Ceratothoa steindachneri
TAAGCTCAAGGAAATGGTAGTAGAGTTTTACGGTATATCTGAAAAGAGCCTTATATATATATATATTTATATATATATATATATATATATATATATATATATATATATATATATATATATATATATCGGTGAACAGACGACAAAGTCAGGGAAAAAATCAGGAAATCCGAGGCAAAATCATTAGACTGGAATCCATTTGGAAAGGGGCAAGCATCGTCTTCAAAGCCAAAATGCCAATGTGCCTAAAAATTATATGCAGCCAATAAATACATAAACCCAACTATGCGTTGTTGAGCAGAGAATTGGAACCTGAGTAAAAACTTTAATTAAAACTTAAAACCACCCAAAGAGTTCACGAACGCATTCTTATGGGCATAACTCGGCTTGACAGCAAATCAGCCATTGGGATACACGGATTAAAAAACGGCTCAGGATTTTGTGTAAGCTTTTAGACACCTGAAATAGAGCGGCGTAGGTCACGGGGCAAGATTCTAAGACGATAGATAGAACAGAACAAGGTCAACTGACCTAAGTCGCGTGCTCTCAAATATTCTGACTTATGACCATATGACCTTACGACCTTCAAAATATTCAATAATTAACGTACTAACCTTGGGAAAATCTTGGCAATTATAGCGTTCGAAAGGGAATGGGAAACAACATAAGGTCTCAAATTTTCTTAGAATCGGCCGAATAGTTACGATGCTATTGCCAAAAGACTCATTAAAAAGTAAAATGGTTACCATCCGATGGACCGACCTACAGATCGACATAGTAATTTATAAAGTACACACGACTAAAAATTTCCAATTGTAATTCATTCGATTAAACACTAAAAAGAAGAAGACCAAAAGCAAAATGGAAAGATGATCTCCAAAAATATGCCAAAAATTGGAAATGAATTTAACAAGACGGACAAAAATTCAGATAGAAAGTTTCTCTCAAAAATGAGAGGCGATGCCCTGAAACGATATATATATATATATATATATATATATATATATATATATATATATGAGGAAAATTAATGCAATATCGCAAGAAAAGATGAGGATTTAAACCACATTCTCCGACGACAATTTAATTCAAAACAGTTTCGGTGTATCTCACACCCTTTTTCAACTGACACTGGATAGAAAATATAAGGAAAGTGCTTACAAACATAACACAGGGTCAGGTCGTGAAAGATCCCCTCTTTTTCCCCAATCCCCTACTTGTGGCTAATCAGGGGGGAAGGGTTAGGCCTAAACATATTGAAGGGCTGACATTTTACTATTTTGTTTATTTGCTTTCGTATTACAGGATTAAAAGAAAATTGACCCTCAGATAGATTTAAATTAGGAACTGACGATATCAAGCTCGATTCTACGATTCTTCTCTTAACATAGTTAGCCGATTTAAATACCATTTTACTTCCATTGAAATCGATCGAATGATTCGAGTCTCTAACATGGCAAAATATTCCACTGCTTTCGCTGCCCACTCTAATATCTCTTTTGTGTTCATACAATCTCTTGTCTAGATTTCTCCCCGTTCTTCCTATATAAACTTTATGGCAATCGTTGCATGGTATTGCATATACTCCTATGTTATGATGTTCTTTGGGTTTCTTGGCAATCATTAATTGGTTTAAAGAATTATTATATTTAAAGGCTAGATTAATACTCGCTTTTCCAAATATGTCCTTTAAACTATTTAATTTATTATTAAATGGCACTGTTATACATTTGTTGAAGTCATTAGTGCGGGAAGGCTTATTACCATAGAATGTTTTCCTAGCTGCAAAATAGGCAGACGATATGAACCCATCGGGGTAATACAAATTAGAAAAAATGGTCCTGATAATGACAATTTCTTCATCTAAATAGGAAGGGTGACATATTTTGTATGCTCTAAGGAAAAGGTTAGAAATTACCGACTTTTTAACAGTATTATCGTGAAACGAAAAATAATGTATATAGGCGTTTGGGTGGGTTGGTTTCCTATAAACGTCAAGTTTTAATTCATGGTGATCTTTATTAATGAGGACATCCAAAAAGGGTATTCTATTATCATATTCCCATTCATATTTAAATTTGATGGAGACATGCAAATTATTAAAATTATTAAAATCAAAATCATGGCCATTAGGCCATACAGAAAATACATCATCAATGTACCTTAACCATATAAAGTTAGAGGGAGAAATTGTGGGAAGGAGTTCAGTCTCAAAATATTCCATGAAGAGACATGCCAATATCGGAAATAAACTATTTCCCATGCTAAGGCCAAATATTTGTCTATAAAACTCATTATTTACTCGAAACACCTTGTCAGAGAGACATAATTCAACTAAATCGATAAATTTACTCGTAGAAATGGGAAGATCCAAATTAAGTCTAGGCATAATAGCCAGGAAACCCAAAGAACATCATTACAGAGGAGTATATGCAATACCATGCAACGATTGCCATAAAGTTTATATAGGGGAAACGGGGAGAAATCTAGACAAGAGGTTGTATGAACACAAAAGAGATATTAGAGTGGGCAGCGAAAGCAGTGGAATATTTTGCCATGTTAGAGACTCGAATCATTCGATCGATTTCAATGGAAGTAAAATAGTATTTAAATCGGCTAACTATGTTAAGAGAAGAATCGTAGAATCGAGCTTGATATCGTCAGTTCCTAATTTAAATCTCTCTGAGGGTTAATTTTCTTTTAATCCTGTAATACGAAAGCAAATAAACAAAATAATAAAATGTCAGCCCTTCACTATGTTTAGGCCTAACCCCCCCCCCCTCCTGATTAGCCACAAGTAGGGGATTGGGGAAAAAAGAGGGGATCTTTCACGACCTGACCCTGTGTTATGTTTTAGCACTTTTCTTATATTTTCTATCCAGTGTCAGTTGATGAAGGGTGTGAGATACACCGAAACTGTTCTGAATTAAATTGTCTTCGGAGAATGTGGTTTAATTCCTCATATATATATATATATATATATATATATATATATATATATATATATATATATATATATATATATATATATCGGTGTGTGTTGGGAGCAGCTTCTCATCTATACATGTTTTGTTAAAGGCCTGGTTGTATTTTGATTTTATCAATTTTATTTTGGAACGTTCCAACTGGCGAATGCAGTTTTTGTTAATCTGGTTGGAGATTAAAGATCAGTTAAGGAAGATCCATTTTATTTTTTACAGCTAATTTTTAGTTTGGTCCGTGAACTTTCGCCTTTCTTAAGGCATCTTGAGACGTAAGTCTTCGTTATTGTTGAGGCTGTGTTGACTTGGTGTTTTTGCTTGGTTTTGCCTCCTTTATCGGTTAGGTAGCTCATTGCTGGTCGTGAGTAGCGAAGAATGAAAATTTTTTTCGTTCTTTGTTGCTTTTATAGGTCAAAGTCGGAGTACCATGTTCCTTTAACAGAAAAAGTGAAGTCCCCGGTCGGAACTGGTGCGTTGGGTGTTAAGTTTGGGGCCCATCTCTTTAATGACAAAATCCTCCAGAATCTTCATGCGGCGAAGATCATGGGTTTCTTCTGAGTATGGTAGTGTTTTCGACCAGACTAGCTCTTGTAATTTGTGCGTTATGCTTTTCCTTGTGATGTGTTTTTATTTCTCCTTCTTGCAAATACATTGTTAGGCACCGGCTGATGGTAGTAGTAGTCATACTTATATATTGATTATTTGGATGAGGTTTACAGTCCTCATGGGGGCATTAGAATTTGAATACCACATTTGTAGCCTTTAAGATCGATTGCTTTTCGCGGAGGTTGTTTTTCATTAATGAGTTTCCTACTTTTGTGTTTTTATATTAAATTCGTAAGGATAACTTGTTATTTTCTTTGATAGTGTTACTTTTTATGATATCTTGTAGTATTCTTTCGTCTGTTTTGTAAGTATGCGTCATTTGGTTCTTGTAGTCAGGTGGTATTAGTTTTATTTTTTCTTTTCCCTCCTTTACCTCAAACTTGGAGTTGAGAATTTTCTTTTGTAATTTGTCAAATTCTCTGTTTTAGTAGCCATTATTGATCAGGATCTGTTTTGATCTTCGAAATTATTCATCAACCTGCGTTCCATGTTGAGCAATTCTTGATGGCTCTTCTTATGTATGTTTTGTCTTTCGGGAAAGTGGTGTGTATGTGAGTGTGAGAGATAGTGGTGTATTAGAATAGTCGGTTTGGGAATAGTAGTGATAATAAGGAAGTCTGAGCGTTGCAAGATTTGCAAAGGTGCCTGGAGATCAGGCTAACCTCTTTCATTGGTTGTTTTATTACTATTGTTTTTTATATATGTATATATATATATATATATGTAGACAAGTATGTATGCATATATATATTACTATAAGGCGTTCAAACCTTTATATTCTTGTACTATTTTAGCTATTTTAATGTTAACTTGATTTGTAGTTTGGTTGTTTAAATTCATTTCATGTGTTTTTTGTTTCTAAATCAATTCTTATCTGTGTCTTATATGGTTTTGTAAATGTTTTTGCTATATTCATTTTTGGTTGTTAGTATTTGTGTTCGTCAATATCGTTTGCTTTTCATCATCGTCAGATATAGTTTTATTTGTTCTTTTGGCTGAGGTTTCTGAAGCTATAAAGGGTCTGACTGACGAAGATGCCTTTTGAATTCGTTCTGTGAGGTGCTTCTTGTACCCATTAGAAGTGACTTTCATCTCGAGTACATTGCACTCGTTCTTGTAGGGATAAATCGTATCCCGCACTCTCATATCTGCTGTTTTTCTTCTTCCTAATGGGACGATCTTGAATTTGTCGCCATTATTTCAGATTTTTCATTTTGATTCATAAACGTTGATTTTTCCTATTTCCTCATCAGTCATTCGAGTTTGCCAAGGCGCATTTCTATATCCACTAACTATGATTTAACTTATGTCATCGGCGAACTGGATATTTAAGCTAGAGGGGTGGGTTGGCTTTGGGATGTACGCTGTATATATCGATTATAAGGTTGGACTGAGGCACCCGCCTTGAGGCAATCCTGCCTGTAGATTAAAAGACGGACCATCCGTGCACCCTATTCTGATGTAGGCTGACCTCTCCATGGCATAATCACAGAAATTTTTTCCTGTTTTGCGCTCAAACCCAGCTGGAGGATCTTGTATTGCATCCCCCTTAGCAATACTTTATCGAATGCTTTGACACGTCCCCGCATACTATGTCAATATAACTCCTGTTTTTCTTCGCTTGGGCAATCTTTTGCGTGTAGATCGAATTTTTCTCCAAGTGCTTGACAAGTCTTCTGTTCAGTATTTTCTCTAAGAGTTTTCCTCTAATTTCCAGAAGGGATATTGGGCGATAACTCTCCTTCCTCGTCGTTGGCTTTCCAGGTTTGGCAATAAAGATAATTTTTGCCATTTTGTATGCGTCGGGAAAGTAGCCTACATTTATGCAGGCATTAAAGATGTTGAGTAAACCTTCCCGCACGCATCTCGGTTCTTTGAAGAAGTTTAACTTTGTCAAGCTTGCCCCTCCTTGAGCTTTTTGCTTAAAGGAGTGGAGCGCACTTTCTAGTTCTTCTAGCGTCACTCTTTCTTCTTCTTCCTGCCTGTTCACTTGGTGATTAGGATGCATCCTCTCAATGATCTTATTCAGCTCGTCTATAATCTGGTTTTTAAAATCTATGTCGAAGTCTTCATTTTCTTTTTCACTGATTCTTAAAATCTGTTTCCAGTATTGCCTGAGAATCTCCTCCATTTCATTCTCCTCTGATTTAATTTCACCTTGGTCGTCTTCTAATTCCATCTTTTTCTTCTGGAGCTTTACTCTAATTCTCCTGATTTCCGCCCAGAATTCTTTCGGTGTTGCTCCGCTATCTAGTTAATTGATAGTTTCATTCCATTTATCCTCTTGTTGTTCGTAAATTAGAATTTTTAGTTATCCGTTTATCTCTCTCATATGGTACATTATATCACGGGATATTCCCGTGTTGGTGCTAAACTGATATAATCCTTTCAGTTTACGTTGTAAACCTTCTATACGATCGGTCCATTTGTATGTTGAAATTGTTTTGTATTTACTTTTGGGAATCGACTCTCGATCAGCCTCAATCATCTGAGTCTATAATCGCTCCATTTCTTCGTCTATTTCCTCGAGCATCGCTTCGTCGAGGTTCGCTTCGTCGAGGTTCGCTGGGATCTAATTTCTTAGCATTCATTCGTAATTATCCCAATTCGCCCTGCTGTAATTATTCCTTGTATGTGATAGTATCAATATAGGGTTAACGTTGATATGAAGATTAATCCCTATATGGCCGCTACAAGGTATCATTTCAGGGCTCATGTGATAGTTGAAGGGTAAGAGGAAGTTGGCCAAGTAGATGTACGGCTTGGTGGCGCTTCTTTTCGTGATGAAGATCGGAAAGTCGGGACCCATTCTATGGATGTTGTTCCTATCCAGAAGACTATTCAAGCATCTGCGTATACTGTTGCTTCGAGTATACCCAGACTCGGCACATCGTGCGTTCAGGTGTCCAAAAAAATATAAGGGATCCTTCGCCCGAGTATATTCGCGATAGTGTGGTTCGGAAAATAGTCGCGCCTTGGGGGTTGGTTTTGCGTGGCAACGACCATCTTTCCTAGACTTATATCTACCTCTATGGCAAGGTAGAATTCTTCCAGGATCCTAAGTTGCTTGAATTTGATTCCCTTCTTAATCGCAATGGCTGCTCCGTCGTATCTTTCTTGAGAATGGTTCACTGTCAACACGTCATAGTTCCATATCTTGATTATTTCCCTATCCGTGTTAACTCCGTGCTCCGAAATAAGTATTATGTCAGCATCGATTTGTTGGAAAATATTACCGTAGTGCACTCTTTTTGTGGTCTATCCGTCGGTGTTGATACTTAAGATTCTTAAACTGTCTCTTTGCATTATGAGGACTAATCTACCGCTTTTTCAGTCTGGGGTCCCTATTAGGGACCTTTTGAAGAACAGGCGATGGACTTTTATTCGTTTCTTCGTGGATTACTTCCATGTCCTTGTTCTTCTTTGGTAATTGTTTTCTGGGTGGGCTGGGAGTCTTTGATTTACTCCTGGAAGCCCTCTGAGATCTCGTTCTTGGTTCTTTCTCTTTTCATTCAGGTTGCGAGTCACTTGATGACTCTTCTTTGGAATCATCTGAACCTTCCTCAGATGTTACCTGCGTTTCTTCTTTTCGTGGTCGTTTGGATGAGGCTGTGCTCATATTGAGTATTTTTAGTGAGTCTGGCGATTTGGGTAGTTGGATTGTAGGCAGGTTGTTTGCCTGTAGTAGTGAATTGAGTTCACTCTCGTACCTTCCTGGGCTTCCCATGTTAGCGACGATGGGCGTGGATGACGCGTGTAAGAATCTTCGAGCTCAATTCGGAGTTGAGCTGCATCGTAGGTTGGTTTATAACTGTTTGGTTAGTTCTTGGTGCTGTGGCCGCATAGCTCTGGGTACTACGGGCTCGAGCTTCTTCTTCCATCTTTTTTATTATTTATTTTCTGCAAGGACAATTTACTGCAAATGTTCGGTTGTCACCGTTGCAATTTAGGCACTTTTTGGTCGTTAAGGCACAGTATTTAAACCTATGTCCCTCCTTATTGGGGCAAGAGTGGCTTGTATGACTCTCCAGTTTGTAACAGAAAAAACACATTTGGATATTATGAAGTTTTTCCTGTTCGATGTTTTTCAATGGGATCCTTATGCTGAAAGCTAGGAGCCCATATCTTTTTGTTTTTGTGCCATTTCGGTGGTCTGAAAGGTGATTTTAAACACATGGTTGTGGTTATTAAACTTGATTAATTCCTTAATCTTTGCCTATGTGTTTTGTGCCTCAATTTCTTTCTTAATTTCTTCAGTGGTTCTTTCTCCAATCCAGCCTTCAATTTTGCGGCAGATGACGCTCCTATTGGCCGCCACCTGGTGGCGAGAAACGATGTAGGAAGCTTAAGCGCTCATGTCTGTTTTACGTGACCGATGAAAAAAGTGGTATTTCTCTTTCCTAAGACAACCATAGGGCTGTTTTTAAAATCAGCTGGCTCGGCTCGCGTATCCTTGCTTCGAACATAAGAATTCCGAAAAGCACGAATATTATTTGGAGAGAAAACTTTACGTATGCACGTCAAGTGCTAACTGCGAATAACGTTCCTTCCTTCTCATGTATGAGCCCATTGCCGATTTTTTATAGTTCTCGGTGCACTCACTCGTTGTTTTGTTTTACGTCTACGTCCAAGAAGCGAATACAGCCACTTACACTTAATTCTTATGCAAATTTGAGAACAGAATGGGATTCTAAGGTCTTTTTGAGTTGTAGTAATTGGTGTTTATCATTAATTGTGAGGTTTGTGTCATCAACGAATCTTGTGTAAATTTTGGGTGGGTTCGTCATTTTATTTCAGAGCCTTTCTTCTAGGCTTCCCATGTAGAAGTTCGCGAACGTAGGGCCTAGTAGTGATTCTATCGCTATTCCGTCAATTTGAAGGTAAAGTTAGCCATCTGAGTTTCGAAATCGATCTTCGGTTGTACATATTCTTAAAGGTTGTTTTAATATTTGGGGTTCCATTCGTGGTGGAGGCAGGTCGGGGTTTTCGTTAACGCACTTCATAATTATTTCATTGTTTCCTCTATTGGCACATTGGTGAAAAAGCTCTCCACATCAAGTAAAGCTGGGGTGCTTCCTGGTGGGGAACTTTGAAGAATATCAACAAATTCGTTGCTCGACTTTATGGAGAATTTTGACGGGTTGAATGGCTTAATGATTGAATTCAAGCGTTTGGCGAGTTTGTATGTCAGCGTTCGGACTTGAGAAATGATTGGTCGAAGGGGGTTATTTTGCTTATGTGATTTGACATTTCCGTAGATGTATCCGGGGCTATATTCACCTTAAATAGGAAAGAGTTCAATTTGATTGGGGATAGTGTTGTTTTCGGATATTAGTTTGATGGCTTTTTTCTTCAGTTCTTCGGTTGGGTCTTTTGGTTATTTTTTTAAATTTTGAGGTAGCACAAAGTATGTTGTTTAGTTTTTACATGTATTCTTCATTGTTAAGTAGAACGAAAATGTTTGACTTGTTTGCTTTAATAGAAAACTTTTGTTCTTTGTAGGTTGTTTAGATCTTAAAGGCTATAAATATGGTATACAAATTCCAATGCCACCATGAGACTGCAAACCTCATCCAAATAATCAATATATAGGTATGACCACTACTACCATCAGCCAGCGCCTAACGATACATTTGCAAGAAGGAGGGATAAGAAACAAATTACAAAGAAAAGCACAACGCACAAATTACAAGAGCAACTCTGGTCGAAAACACTACCATACTCAGAAGAAACCCCGACCTTCGCCGCATAAACATTTTGGAGGCTCTTCTCATTAGAGATGGGCCCCAAATATGACACCCAACGCAGCAGTTTCGAGAGAGTACTTCACCTTTTATGCTAAAGGAACATGATACTCCGACTTTGACCTATAAAAGCACCAAAGAACTAAAATATTTCATTTTTGACACTAGAATTTGCCGCTTGGATCGCTGATAGACTACTCTCGTTAAGCTTGGTAAAACAGACTCCCGGCAAAAACTCAACTCATTCTCTATCAAAGAAGATATTTTACGTATTACTCTCGGAAGGAATCAACACGAGTATATTTACTCGCATACGAGATTCAGAAGGAAGCTGCAGCTCACCTCATTTTCATCATTTTCAACCTCATTATCATCTATCGTCTCGATCACCTTTCCTCTCCCACACCCAAAATCCTTCCATACAAGGGGGTACTAAAAGAGAGAAATACTTTTATAGGCCCGTCATATATTTCACCATGACGGCCTAAATCCTCCATCCACCGCCCCCCACCCAAGGCCCAATGCCTAAGCTAAAGGACGCTGATATTCGACCTCGTCCCAACTATGCAGAGCACTAGCATATGCATAATTGGGGGTATGGGAGGAGGAAAGTTTGAGGATGAGCCCACTGCCAGATACCCGTACCAGAGGAACCCCGGAAAATGGGCCGGGTTGCGACCTTTGCAGGGGAGTATACCTACTCGCCCTGTGAGGGGCCCCCAAGACCACTGAGGGACATACAACCGTTTCAGTTTATGTCAGGAAGCAACCGCGGGTTTTAATTCCCTCGAGGCGGTGGTACCCCGGGCTAGCGATGGTTGATTCCACGCTAGCCAACAAAAGGTCCGCCAATTTTCACCCCTCGAGAGGAGCCCACCCGGGTCCATCCTTTCATTCATTTAGCACAATATCATATCAACCATTTTAGCGAGGGCGAGTCTAGCGGATAATTGGGGGGAGGGACCCCGATAACACAGATATGAACTTAGAGTATAAAAGACTGCCACTAAGGAAGGAGACAGGAAAAACTAAACCAGAAAGAGGACTTCTCATCAAGACCTTATACACTGATTTAAAAATCGCGCTCACGAAGCTGATAGAAGTACCAAACGGGTACGTGGCACTCTGCCACAAACAAGAAGACGTTGGAAGGATGGTGGCAACTGATGGGCTGAAAGCTCTAAGCAAAATCGGCTTAACTCCAAAATTGCGACCACAATTAATGGCGAATCGCTCATTTGTGTGCCGTAAAGTAGACCTTTATGTCGGCTCGCTTACAAAAGAAGAACTTAAAGAAGAACTAGAAAGGCAAAACCAGTACCGCAAAATCTCCCAAATAATCAAATTCAGCCACCATACTCACGTTTTCAAAGTAGTGTGTATCTCATCCGAGATGGCCAACAAAGCTACGAACAACGGAATACTGGCATTCGGAATGAGGATACCACCAGAAAACATCGAAATAGAAAAATTCATAAATGTGCAGACCTGTTTCCATTGCTATGCGCTCGATGATCACGTGACAAGGAAATACCCCCACAAAAGACATTAAGATCTGCTCAGAGTGCAGCACAATAGACCCTACTTTTCGTGAATGCAATGAAAAAACAAAAAAATCTATCAACTGCCAGGGCCAGTGTCGAGGAATAGGCCAAGAGGTGGTTGGAGTTTCCCACGACTCTTATATATATATATATATATATATATATATCCATATGGAGCTCGGCCGTGAAGCCTGCATTTAATATTGAGGATAAATCCCAGAGCCACGAGAAACGGATGTAGCATCTTTTAATTTTTCACTACGTTTCGAAAACTACAAGTTTTCATCTTCAGGCTAGAATAAGTTTACAAAGTTAATATGTATGAAGAAAACTTAAAAAGGCCAACAAGACATTATTTTACAGGTGACCAATTACAGAATATCAGTAGAAAGTACTACAAGTTAAATTAAATATGA
Source organism: Ceratothoa steindachneri (assembly GCA_963969495.1). NCBI lineage: Eukaryota > Metazoa > Arthropoda > Malacostraca > Isopoda > Cymothoidae > Ceratothoa > Ceratothoa steindachneri. Next base: position 139,255,905 of record OZ018327.1, read on the forward strand.
CTTGGCAACAGTTAAATTTGCTTTAAGACTGACTCAAAAATTAGTTCATAAATTAAAGATTATTGCAGAAATTAATTACAAACTAAGAGAAATTGACTTGGCATTATTTAAAGATAATAAATTTAAACTTTTTTTTTTTATTAAATTTTGTAAAGACTGTAAGAGTTAAAAACATTTAATATAAAAACGGAAAATTTGGGTACTTACTAAAGCGGATCCATCCTAGAGAGTGAATGGTAGGTTTAACAAAGCGGCTAGTATATATAGGTTACATTGACGGTTGGTTTATTAAAAGGCAAACCAACTAACAAACTGTAGTTAAAATTAGTTAATTAATAATGATATTGTACTTAAATCTTCATTGAATGTAGGTTTGTAGTGTTTTATATATAGAGATTCGAGGGTTCTTAGGCAATGTTTGTTGTTGTTAAAGGCTAATACTTTAAAATTCTCAATAGAAATGTTAGTTTTACAGCTTATGGTGTGTTCCCTAATAGATGACTTTTCCTTTCTATTTAATATTTTGCTTGTATGCCAACTAATCCCCATATGAGCAGAGAACCTAGCTCCAAGAGACCTAACAGTGCTACCGATGTAAGAGGCTCCAGTACAACTGTGACATATAAATAAATAGACATTATCACTGCGGAACTCCAAAGAGATAGGATCTTTACTGTTAAAGAAACTTCCTATCGATAGTTTGTTTATAAAAACTATTTTGGGGTTGATTTGGGGAAAATATCTTTTAAAAATAAATAAGATTTTTCTTTTAAAAGTATCGTTCAAAAAACCCATGTCTGAAATTAGTAAATATATGGGCATTTTAGGAACTTCTATGCGGGGTTGAGGGGGATCAATGAGATTATTAAATAGCTTTTTTAAAACTCTATCATATAGGTCAGAAGGAAATAAATTATTTATAAAATACTTCCTAAGAAAAATAAATTCATTATGGATTGATTGGTAAGTGGATTATTAATTAACTTCTATGTATTAAAGTTTTTACTGTGGTTATTTTATATCCCAAATCACAAAACTAAAGTAGTTCAAACCTAGTCCTGTGAATGTTTTTTTTCTGTAAATGGTTGTTTGAATTTTTCTCGGTTGATTAAAAGGTCAAGAAAGGGCATCTTATCATTTGACTCCACTTCCATGGTGAATTTGATGTTAGGGTGTAAAGTGTTAAAAAAATTAAAGAAAAGTTGGCTATGTGCAGGATTATTAAAAACTGCCAAGGAATCATCAACAAAACGGCGGTAGAAGGAGGGTTTGTAATCTAAATTAGTGGAAAACATCTGATCTTCGAGATGTGTCATAAAAAAGTCAGCTGCAAGTGGTCCCATTGGAGAACCCATTGCAACACCATCGATCTGGCAGTAAACTTTATTATTAAACGTCAACTAAGATTCAGAAAGACTTAATTCCAGCGCTTTTTTTAATTGGCTTCGTGAAAATCCATGAAAAGTATTTTGGGAATGGAATACCTTATTTAATATTAAACTGATTGTATAGTTTATGGGAATGTTAGTATATATATGCATATATATATATATATATATATATATATATATATATATATATATATATATATATATATATATATATATATATATATATCCTATTATCCCGAATGCGGAGTCGTCGGCGTACTACTCCTTATACTTCGTTCGGCCCGTGCCGTGAATGGGTTTATTAACTCAGAGTGCTTAGAGGTTGGCTACGGAGGGATTGGAATGAACTTTGCCAGCAAGTGACCCAAAGGAAGTTAGATACACAACAATATGAAAATAAAGTTTTAATGAACACTAAACAAGAAAAAAAACAATATATATATATATATATATATATATATATATATATATATATATATATATATATATATATATATAAGGTGCTTTGAGAGATAAATTAATAAGTGAATCTCGTATATCTCACTTGGCTTGGAAATAACTATTCACTATGCAAATCCCTATACACTTGAATGTTGGCAAGCTTCGCGGTTAAATTGGGGATTGTGAAAGGAAAGGGTTACCTTGGACCCTGATGTTCGGGTGGCGCTGGTGAGTGAAGGTGGTGAGATAAGGGGTGGAGACGATGAGGTAGGTTCTCTAGGGACCGACCTGATCCTAGATTTCCCTCACGATTCTGCTGGAAGAAGGCGGTGACGGGAGCGTCTTGTTAAAGAGGTCCCTACGTTCGTAAACTACGAAGAATCTTGAAGGCCTCTGTGAGGTGGGCGGGCTGGGGGGGGGGGGGGCGAAGTGACCTATCGACGCGTAGAGTCACGGATAAAAGCCGGGAAGTAGTTTTCTTGCTTAAGGAACCAAAGTGAGGTTGTTTGTAGCTTCGGATCTGAACGTGAGTACGAGCTTGGGTCCGCATTGACTTGCAGACCAACGGGATAAGGAGCCTCCCTAACTGGGACCGATCTCCTCTCTAAAGATTTGGTGCTTCGAAGATTTACCATTACACCGATAGATGGCAATTCCTGCCCCGACAGACGCTATGAAAGCTCTACAACTGAGGGTTAAATGAATTCATCTTTTATACTCGAAACTCGGGAGAGGTTTTCATGGCGCCAGAAGTAGATTAGATGTCAAGCTACTTCATTTCGTCCTTTATAAACTTCCGGCAACCATCGGAAGCGAAGATGGGCTCCCATCTATCGATAACCAGTCGAGTAAGGGACTCGGTAGTTTGCTGAAATGGCCGGCGGTTTCTTTCGGCGGGAGATCATCAGATATCGGGCCGGAAGGGGAAGGTTTGATAACCCGACTCACCCGGAAGGGAGGTGGGAAAAGTTAGGAGCATTATGCTATTCTTCTACAGCCAGCATCGAACTATGGCCATTAACTGTTCGAAAAGAAAGGCCATAATAAATAGGAAAGAAGTGGAAAAGAAGAAACACAAAAAAGAGCAAACCAAACATACGCAAGTATAGCAAAGGCCACAGTAAAAGAAATTAAAGAAACGCAGGACCAAAATTTAACATCAACGTGAATGAAGGAACCGGCCTCGACATACTGGCTTGTATAATGTTTGCCCACGTGCATAACATAGCACAACCAGGAACATTCGCCGAGATGCTCAACCTACTTTTAGAAAAAACGAAGTCAGGAAAATGTGGTCCCCCCCAACCCTCCTTCAGTATTAATATACGCCGTAAAAGCTGGAAAAACGCTGCAGGTAAAATATATGTTAGAGGTGTGGACCACGCTGGCTGAGGGAGAAGCACTAGAAGATACTGACGAATCCAATGAAGAAGAAGAAGATACTGACAAATCTGAAAAAGTACAAGAAGAAAAGAAAAAAGAGGAACCTCCAAAAGAAGAAAAGAAAAACTTAGAAAGTCCACACCGAAACGGATACACAATCCGAAACTGAATCAGAATCAGCAACAGAAAATGAAGAAGGCTGTCGTTATGAAACTAAAGCCTTCAAGCTAAAGATCTTCGTACACGAAGCATACCCCATGCCTAAAGGAACAAAACTAGAGGACATTAAAAAGGAATAGAAAAAGGAACATGTAAGTGGAACTATATTACCGAACACGACGAAAAGCAGTACAGCAACTGATTAAAGAAAACCGAATTAAAATCTACCCCCAGGACACCAAACTAATAAAAAAAGACACGTTCGAAAGGATAGAAAACGGAAACTGGAAGAACCCTCAAATAAAAAGAAAGTAGTTACAAAAGGAAAAACAACAAATTATGGATAACACGATTTATAAGCTAAAGATCCTTCACATTAACACCGCCGGCTGGAAAAACAAAAGCATACAATATGGAAACATTTTTAGGAAACTAGATCCTGATGTGATCACAATTTTGGAGCATGGATATCTGAACTTTCAGCTGATATCAATGAACAAGTTGGGCAGCGGATTGTATCAAATGCAAAATTCGATTTGCAGGTAGATGAGAGTACGGACATAGCTGGCAAATGTCAATTGCTTGGGCTTTGGAGATTCATTGATGAAGGAGTTGTAGAGAAGTTTGCTTTGCAAAGAACTACAACCACATCCATTGGGGACGACATTTTGGCAAACGTAACATCGTATCTCAGTGACCATGGTCTTTCGTGGAAAGACTGTTGTAGCATATGTACTGATGGTGCGCCATCGGTGATAGGAGAGTACAAGGGATTCATTACCATAGCACTGAAAGAAAGTCCATCTATTATTACAACCCAATGTTTCCTGCACAGAGAGGCAATGGTTGCAAAAAACATGTAGTGAAGACCTAAATGAAGTTTTGAACCAGAATCAAGATGGTGAATTTCATAAAACCTCGGCTTTTAAAAAGCAGAGTTTTTTAAAAGATATGCCAGGATATAGGTGCAGCTAATATCTCACTGGTGTTACATACTGATGTAAGGTCGCTATCTCGACGTCGTGTGGCTGAACCGGGTTCTCGAGCAAGATGAACTGGGAGTATTTTTTTAACAGGAGAAACAAGATGCATTCCTTATTCTGATTCAAAATCGTTCTTGGTGTTTGAAGCTGTCATTTTTTGGCAGATATTTTCATGAAACTTAATGAATTAAATCTCTTAATGCAGGGGATACTGGAGACAATAGTTACATTAAGTAACCTAATGAAAGATTTCCAGAGAAAGTTGGATCCATGGAAGTCAACTATTCAAAAGACGAGCTATTAATTTTCGTTATCTTCTTAAGCAAGCAGGAAATAATACTATTGGACGTCTCAAAGATCTCATTCTACATCACTTGCTCCTGCTGAGAACAGCAGTTGATTTTTATTTCCCTTCCCTTTCTACAGAGAATCTCGATTGGATTGTATCGCCCATTGAGCTAGCTGACAGGGCTGAGGAACTGGACTTCATGGCAATAAAATGCAAAGGTTTTATTGATCTATGTGCTGATTCTATCATAAAAATCAAATTCGAGAAGAGTGAGGAATCATTGGCTATGTATCCAAATTTAGCTGAAAAGCTACACATCTAATTTTACCTTTCTACACATCGTATTTGTGTGAGCAGGCATTCTCTGCCATGGCAACAATTAAATCTAATTCCAGGAATAAACTTTTATCTCTTGAGGACAATATGCGACTAGCATTATCAGCAATTAGTCCTAATATTAAGAGTTGGTGTTCCAAGCAGCCATCTAAAATTTCGCAGTGGTAAATGCATGGCTCATATTGTGAGACGGCGGACCTTATGTACAATCGTATAATACACTATGTACGGCGCAGAGCAAGTAGCATTTCTCTTGCATCGACAAATAGACTCTCAATGAGGAACATGCAGAAGGCAACAGTTGCCAGATAGAAACCAGCGTAGTGGTTCAATTCTACCTTTCGAAATACACATAAGGCTACAGATGTGTAAAAGCGGCATCCGTAATCCACCTTTGAGTGAATAAAGGATCGGTAGAAAAGTGAGTTTCATAAATTGCTGAAACTCACGCAATGAGAAATGTCCATGGTGCGAGTACAAGAAACTCTAAGGCTTCGAATATGAGCCTCCCAGGTGAGGCGTTGGTCAAAAACAAGACCAGTGAAACGGTGCAAATCCACCACTTTCACGCAAACCCCATTTAGGAACAAGTACGGGTTGGGGTGAAGCCGTGGATGTCAGCAGAATTGTACCACCTTAGGCTTACACCACCACCCCATGCAACTGAGAAAAATTGTGAGGAAGATGGCTAGTGTTGGGTCATCTCCACCCACTTTACATAAAACCAGCACAGTACCTATTTTTTAAAGGTCTTGGAGGATACCCTCTGTACAGATCCTGTTGAAAAATTCTCGCATAAGGCCATGTTTCTCTCACCTAAGTGTCGAAGCATTGCTCACGAATCATCGTTGTTGAAGGATTCGCCGCCTCTGGAAGTTCAGTCCAGTTGTAAGCCTTCAGCGACATCAAGACGTACATTGAATGCTGGTAGAACAGCTTTCTGGCTAGAGAATATGGAGAAAGCGTTGCGAAAGTCTTGCCACGGAAGCGAGAAACAAGAATGCGGTACTTTCTCCTGGTAAACGGGAAGACGGTCCCGCGATAACTTTCTAAGAATCCTTTTTAAAAGTTTCCAGAGCCCAGAAAAAGTTGTATTCCAGTTAGGCGAGGATATTTATGCCCGCCAAGAAGAGCGGAGGGCATGCTTCGAAACTTCCTGGAACCAAGCCCTACCTTCTCTGAGTGCTGGCTTACACTCGGCCGACCACCAATTAGGCAGACGACGAGCAAAATAACGAGACGCTCTAAGACTCTGTGATGAACTTCTTGGATAAGATCTAACCATCGCCTCAACTGCCTAAGCTCCTCGGCCGTGAAAGAGAATTCAGTGATTTCCTGCAATGAAGAACACAATCCAGCTTTAAGCATCACCGAGGTGGCCTCTCAGGCGTCAGCGGCTCTCTCAAATAGTTGCAATGAAAAGTGATCACTACCATGCAGGTTATCGACCATCACCCACCAAAAATCAGGCTGTTCATTAGGAGCGGTCATGGTCAAACAAAGACATGAAAATGAAGCGGTTCGCAAACAGTGATACGTAAATTTATCCACATTCAGGACCCCTATCTCCAACCCATCAATTAGGTCGGCAATGACCTGATCCCTGAGAAAGATTGTGTAACCACCCCACCCATAGATGGTGTTCCTATCGTTTAAATCCAAGAGCAGGAGACGGGCCCTCGGCAACCGTGCCAGGACTCGGCAGAAGTCCCTCGTGTCGAAGTCGGCTGACAAAGGAATGCTCGCAGAAAATAAAAGTATACCTCATATCCGAGAGTAGCTGCGCTGCCACTGCCTGAACAGACGTATCTAAAGCGAACAGAAGAACGGAGACGTCATGCATGTTGTAAATCGTACATACATTTTCCCGGCCTCCATCCCCTGGTGGTGGATGTAGCAAATCACTTATACCCTGGGAGGGTGGGCAGAGGGCATACGTCCAGTATGACCTCCTATATAAAGATAACTCAGAGTCCACGATAATTCCATTCAAGGAATTTGCCTCCATGCCGAGGTGGCGCGTGAAGCTTTTGAGCCGTCAGATTTACCAGGGAAACGCCAGGGAGATTTAGAACTCGCATAAGGTTTCCGAATGGGCGTAGAAGCGACCCTCCCCGTAGGCATGGAGTGGTCAGGAGATTGTCTTCTTAACATGAGAAGCTTAGGGTGTCCAAGTTTGCACAGGCGCAGCAGGGCCAATTCATTGGCTCCTCGTCATGAGAGTCGGTCCGCAGCTTCAACAGCTAGGATCTCCTCGAAAAGATACGACTTACATTGCTTCTAAGAAGTAGGGTGCGGTTCGCCACAATTCACTCCCTTGTATAACATAAAACAGATTTATTTTGCAATGCCTTTGAGCAGTTTACACAGATTTGCAGCTGAGCCGATTCGTATGGACGAAGCAATGGCTGTTGTACCACCTCCGCAACAGTGGTACAAATGCCTTGACTCGGTAGAGATACCAACAGGCAGGCATCTACTCAGGGAGCCTGTCACGATCGAATGTGACAAAGAGTGTAGGGGTGGGTCTCGTGGTTCCCCAATGTTTTCCCATCACACGTTCGACCTTGATCACTCCTTAGTCGGCCAGCTCTTGTATGATATCTTCTAAGAAGTAATTGATGGTTGAGTGCGATGTAATCTGCAAAGGCGAGCCATCGAGTGTTCGAGGAGCATTCACCATGATCGCCTGGGCAGGGGCCGCCGCATTCACATAAAGATTACCGTCCGATAAACGGGAGAGCTTTGGTTCTCTACCCAGAACCTTACCTAATGCCTCCATCAGTGGAATCAACAATCAAGAAAGGATTGAAGCCTGAAGCTCGATGAGGGGCTCCGATATCACCGAAGTTAAATTCACCCTATCTGCACCTTCACTCTTTGTCATCGTGTGGGTCTCGCCGCCCGAGAGAGACTTGTCTCCGGCCCTGCTAGTCTTGGGAGGATCACTTGCCGAAGCAGTGAAGGAGCCATCATTCCACGGAACCCTTCCATAAGGAGATAAACCTCTGGTTTTCTTAGCTTCATAGATTGTCTCTTTTGATTCTTGAGAGAGGAGAGCAAGAGAGCATTTTATTTTCACACCTGGAAAGGGCTTAAGGGCAGGACGAGCCAGCCTAAGTCATGTCCTTTTCTAGAATGGAGAAGTTCATAGAATTTACGGAGGCACAAACTAAGGGAAGAGGTATCTCATCTGCTCATGAATCCTTAGGACCATTGCTGCCTCAGGAGGTTCTCGCAAACGTGTGGACTTTGGCTCGGGTGAGTCTGCCAACGAGTCTCTGTTACCCCTTGGAAAACCCTGGTATCTGGGTCAGGAGTATCTACAGGACTATTTCTACCTTGAGGGGACCTCTAAGTAGTCATTCCCCAAAGTGTGAATGATTCAGAACATAATCTAAAGTTTTGAAAGCTTGCCAACGCAAACAAAAAATTAAAAAAGTTGTGACGCTCCTGCCTCTCACACCTCGGGGTTTCGGACATTTTCTGGCCTCCATTCTGAGTCTATTAATGTTTGGTGTTTGCATCTGTGCAGCGATGCACACCGACCAGAAGTTTCCCAGTTCTCTGTCACTCCTGAAAGGCCGCAGCTCCAAACTGAGCGACCAGGAGGCAGTGCAGGGCTTAATGGGGCAAACCGATCTTCCTATTAATTGTGCCCCAACGCCCAAGACCCCTCAAGTCCTGGTCTCTTAAGACACGCAGGATTTAAAGGGCGTTATTTTAGATGTTCTAAGCCCTCCCTCAGACACGCCATGAGGTAGCTAGCCAGCTTCTTAATCCTAAGCAATAGTTTGAGGGGATAATAGTAGAAAAAAAAGGAATGCTTAAAGGGAACGAGGGTGAAGCGCCCTAACCACTTACCCATGCCCAATCAGATAATTCAAATCACCCCAGTAACAGGGCCTCCCTAATTTGCACTCAGACGGGAAGGACGTGCAGCTCCTCCGAGTACCAATTGCAATAGGGTAAACAGGGTACCCCCATATGCGCGGGACCCAATCCCGAAGAAAGGGCAGCCTTACTTCACTTAGGATATGCTTCTATACGGCAGCTGTAATCAGATTAACTTTAACAAATTAGCCACACATTGGGACAAGTATGGGCCACCTATACTTTCAAATAACCTACACCCGATGCCTTGTAAGATATTGCACTTTAATGGGTAGGGGTGACGTTGCCAACATTAAACAGAAATGTAGTTTCCTACTCTCCCTCTCTGAATAATCGCTATCAAAGAGCTAATGGAGAAATGCTTTATAATGTATCCGAAAAATTCAGCGTAAACATTAAATGATTAGAGTGAAGAGCAACCAAAGCACTTCCTCCCAAATACTTTGGAAATGAGGTCCATGAAGAGAGTGGTAAGATTAGAAAAAGTAAAGAGAATGAATGTTAAAAAATCTAAATCAACAATTCATGATTGTTTGAAGAGAGATGATAGGCAACACTCCCCAACCCAAACACGCCCACTAATTACTCATTAGTTGAAAGAAATCTGTAGAAATTTAGACGGACGAGAAAGAGAAGGCTAAATATGGAATACACAGTCGCATTGTCCATTAGCACCGCATCATATTGTATTATATATCAATTTGAAGAGACTTTTTCTGGATTATAATATGATATGGACATTTTATATTACCCAATATTAAAAAAAAGTATGATTAATTTAATTAGCATTCAGGGGGGGGGGGGGCTTATATGTCTGAAGTCAAGAAACAAGGAATAAAAGCTATGAATTCGAACCTAATGCTAGGGTTTAGAATTAGGTATATTAGTTGATTCCAAATCGCGGGGTCTTTGGGTTGCAACGCCCCACCATCAAAGGGAGGAATGATATGGGAGAGAAGCCCCCAGTTCGAAATAATCACCTCAGAGTTCGAATTCCAATGCGGTTTCCATACGCTGTTAGGCGCTCCAATGTTCATTATTTTTATGCAATGTCCTACCCCTTCGGGGAAGAGCTAGGAATGAAGTCATTAAATTCCATTGAAGTTGGTCACTGTGTATTCCAAATTTATTTGTAACGACTTGAAAAAGTTCATTAACAACTTCTATTCTATCCGCAGCTCAGGTTAAGTTAGGCCTACTACTTCTAAAACGACTTTCACTACTTCAAGTTTCGCGAAGTTTTCTGAAAAATGCGGCATTAATTTTTCCCCAATTTGCGTCGAAGGGTAATATTCATTCCTCTTCTCGGAAAGTTTATATTGTCATTGATCACAATTAGTTCCTCACACGTTAAGCTGAATCGTAAAACTCTGATCTGAGTAATTACAGAGATTGTTTTGTGAATGTTTTTCATTGTTTTATGGTGAAGGTAATTCTTCAGTGATGGTTTATCTGTTGCTATATATCTGGCAAAGAAGGCCCTATTTCCCCATTTATTAGCACTTGATAGTAGTCTTTTTGAACAACGATGTAGAAGATTATCTACATACGTTTAGTTTTGTTAATTCTACAGTTTAATGGAAAAAATTCACTGCCAAATCGTGTTACTATACATGCTTAAATAACTTACAGGTTATTTTTGAAACACATCCAGCAGCGAATTAAGCGTTGGAGGCTATCGCGAGGTTAAGGTCAAGATAAGGTTAGCAAAAATAGACATATTATGAAATTTCCCCAAGTGTCTTCTCGTTGCCGATAGCAATGTAATAAGCGTGAATGCAATGTTAGTGTTGGATTGCGAAAAAAACACTTGTTAGAAGAATCAAAATTATATTTTGAGACAATTGTTATTTCATTCACTCGTGGTGCAAAGGGTCGACAATTATTGTTTTTTTTCCTGTGTTAAAGAGCTTAAAATGTCAACAAAAGGCAATAACCGATTGGAAAAAAAATTCTGAGACAGGTTCGCGCCTGTTTCTTGCTCCCAAACCTAACCTACCGTCAGGATGTACGCACACTGCTAGCCTCGAACGCCATAGCCTAGCGGTAGCCTAACCTTAACCGTACGATAGCCTCGACCGCCTAATTCGCTGCCGGGCCTGTTCTGAAAAAGAGCCAAAATGAACATTGCATAAGTTTAACTTTTTTTCCTTGCATACATTTACTTTGGGTTCGCTATACCATGTCAAAATTGGTTTCGCTCGTTTTGACATAAACTATATTGACATATGTAAATTTAAAAAAAATTAAGATTGGGTCTGCGGAAACCCGCAAAGAGACAGAATGGATTTGTCAAATGGTCTGAAAGAAGTCAGATGCAATTCAACGTGGGAAAATGTAAGGTCATCATGCTAATCTGCGAAGAAATTTGGGTGGTTCAATTTTAGACACTGTCCCCATGCAAAAGGATTTCGATATCTTAATCTCGACTAATCTAAAAGCTTTGAAACAATGTGTAGCAGCTTCACAAAGGGCAAATAGGGTTCGAGGCTACATACGAAGACATTTTGCGTTTATATCATTTTATTATTATTATTTAAGATAATGTCCACAAGATTCTTGTGGGAAAAGCCTAACGGCCATGAACTTGAAAACAAGCTCCCACAGAACACAGTGTCCATATATCAAGTAAGAAAGAATCAATGCTAGAAGAAAGAAATTGAAATTTGTAAATATATAAATAAATAAGTTTAAAATTATTAAAATCAAATCAATATTAAAATTATGAAACAGTAGCACCCACCCTTAATCTAGCATTGTAACCTCGTTTGAAGATATTAAGATCTTTCTGCATAACTTCTGCAGGAAAATCATTACTCCATTGCTTTATCGTACTTGGCAAAAAGCAACGCTGAAACTGAGAAGTGCTCTAGCAAGAGGCAGGGGCTCAGGAATTAAAAATGATAGTGGCAATTCCCTACAGAAGTAGTATTTATGTAATATCGACACACATTAAATCATCCGCGGATGATCCAAGTCATAACTAGCCCCATCAGGGAAAAGGAACCTGCCTCCACGAGCAAACCTATCTAAGAGAGACAGATCTCTGGCAGATGCGGATATCCAAACTGAAGAACAATACTCAAGAAGAGGGAGAACAAAGGACCCGAAACAATAATTTAAGATGAGGATTTTTTGAAAATTTATAAATGTTTTTTTTTGCTTAGTTGACAAATGACTTCAGGTCTTTTGGAAATTCAAAGGATTGAAATAGTTAAAAAGATCAAGAAGAAGCAGAAGAAAAAGATATAGATGAAGAAGAATAAGAAGAAGAAGAAGAAGAAGAAGAAGAAGAAGAAGAAGAAGAAGAAGAAGAAGAAGAAGAAGAAGAAGAAGAAGAACTACAGAACTACAGAATCTAGGACCAGCAAAGACCCTAAGGTCCGCTCGAGGCTAGTCCGCTACACTAAATCAAAAACTACGATACACCCTTATCTACGAGTGTATCTCTAACATGCTATTTTTTTTTTTTTTAATACTATCTACTGTACACACTTATCTACATGTGTACATTATCGTGCAATTTTAACTAATCAAACTAGGGGTCGGGGGAGATAGAAAGTTTTTCTTCTCATCTTCCGCAGCCACTCGACTGCTAGTGGTGAAAAACTAATTTAGGGATAGAGACTACTTATAGGATAGGCGGAAAAGAAATGGGACATCTAAGCTACACATGCAGAGAATCGCCGGCATCATTTTTAGTCATCATAATTTCATATCCTTAAACCTCCGCTCCAAACTCTCTCTCTCTGCAAGGACGTCCAAATTCACAGTGCTCAACTACGTTATATTTAAACTATTCAAATGCACGTCGAGACGATTTTTGAACATATTAACCGAAGTGCTATCTACTACGTGGGTGGGCAGCCGATTCCAATTTTGAGTAACTTTAAATGTAAAATAGTTTTGGGCTATACTAGTGTTAAAACGCTTGTTCACTAATTTTAACCCGTGCAAGAAGATGAAGAAGAAGATGAAGAAGAAGATGAAGATCAAGATGAAGAAGAAGATGAAGATGAAGAAGAAGAAGAAGATGAAGATATAGATGAAGAAGATGAAGAATAAGATGAAGATATAGATGATGAAGAAGAAGAAGAAGAATAAGAAAAGGGTGTTCAGGTTGTTAAAATAAAGAGTCTACAAAGGGGATTAAAAAAAGCGGTTAAGATTAGCAAATAAGGGCGTAGGCCACACCCCCGCAAGGGTGCCTGTATAACCAAGCTCTTCCTGTTAAGGAAGAGAACAGTGGCCTGTATCTTCATTATTATAGATATATGAGGCCTTACGTACAATACCAAGTTTTCGGGCAGCATTAGCAGATACATTTAAAAGATGCTTCTCAAAAGTCAGGTGAGAGTCATGGGTAATGCCAAGGATCGTTAGCGATTCCGACTCAGCAAGAAGTGTATTCCCAACACAGAGTGGAGGATGAGGTGGCTTATTGGTACGAGATCTACTAAGCAAGAGGGTCTTAGTTTTACTTAAATTAAGCTTCATACCCCAACGATCACACCATTTCCTATTTTTTTCTAAATCACGATTTAGACTCATGGCAACTTGGTTTCTCATTGCTGGAGACCTGACTACTCCAACAAGTGTAGTATCATCTGTATAGTGAACAACCTTGTTTTCCAGACCTTGTACCAAATCACTTGTGTATACTAAAAATAACAAAAGGCCCAAGAACAGTGCCTTGTGGAACTCCAGACACAACACGTCTAGGTTCACTAAAAACTCCATCAACGAAAAACACGTTGCTGCCGATCTATTAAAAAGTCATTAAGTAGTCCTAGGATGTAGCCACCTATTTCACCTGAAAAACCCACCAAGCACCCTTGCTCATCTAATCAGCCTGCCCTACGCACCTTTTGAAAAAATAAGGTAAACGATAAGAGAGGAAAGTCAGACACTTGACTGTACCATCAAGTGGGGAACCCAAACCTAGGACTGCGCCACTATGAAATACGGTTAAAATAGCAATGCTTTGCTTCTTCCTCATCATTCCAAATGGCACAGCTGGGGGACGCTCCTCCTCCATGCTGAGCGAGTGGGTGTATCAAATAGGATTGGTAAATTGGTATATTTGAAACATCTGCTTGCTTTGGAATGGATGACGAGCGATCCCCCCTGGCGTGCCCGGTGCCAAACAATTGCTATTTTAACCGTATATTGGCGTCAGTGCTCCAAGAGAAACGGGTGCTACTCTCCCTCGGGTCGTCTTTTACACCCCTTTTAAAGCTTCCACAATATTTCCCGCGCCAGCATAGATCTAACAGAGGGTGAAAGAAGGCGTTAAAAGTTATAAGAACAAGCAATCCCACCGCACATTATTCTTCTCTGGCGCTTGTCAAACCTCCTCTGGAGGTGCATCGTGGGTGCCATATGCGAAAAGACATGGCAACATTGAAAAGCGTGCAGCTACTAGAGACGAAATTATTTTCTAAGCTGAGAAATAGATCGTACGAAGAAAGACTGAAGCATCTCTATTCACCGACACCCGAAGATCGGTATCTGTATGGCCAACTTATCGAGATATTTAAAACACTAAACAGGTTCACTAAGGTAAACTATATTTCAATAGTTAATAGATAACGAAAGACCAACCAGAAATTACGGGTGCAAATAAGTAAACAAAAGATTTAACACTGTCATAGTCACCGAATTTCTTTTCATATAAAAATACACAAATGGGTAATTTCTTGCTTTGAAATTTCGTCCAAAGAACTTCAGTCAATGTGTTTCAGAATATAATTGATAAATATTAAGTTAAAATATAACTTCTAGAAAGAAAAGTTATTAAATTTATTGTTTCTGCACATCCTCTTTCTCTTTTAACTTTCCATCGCGTCTGACCTCCACCCTTTCCCTTCTTTCTTGAACTAGCCTCGAGTGGACCTTAAAGCAATTGCCAGTTCGTAATTATGTAATTATTCGGGTGTTATAATTAAGTGAGTTGTCATTATTCAATCTTTGTACTCCTATTTTTTTGGAGGGTTCAAATCTCGTGAAGTTAAGAGGCCTTGAAAGGTTTTATTATAATTATTTCATAATTATCAAGGGTTCACTTCGAAATCAATAGGATCTTGTGCAAATTGGAGGTTTCCCTTTTGCTAAATCCCTGCGCAATTTCTTTCCAGATTAGGAGATTACAAACACACCTAAACTCACTCTTCAAAATACAGGTCGATCCCTTCTACAAACCTTTTCCAATGTCCACCCCCGCCTCTCTGATGGGCTTTAACCCCATAGGAAATCGGGCGGGGGAACTGTGCAACCTGTTACACTTGGTACCTGGAAGAGCAGCACATCCTTATGACTAGATTGCAAATAGGGAAGCCCCCGCTCACTAGCTTGACTTCAACATTTTGACGGGGCCTGGGGAAGCTGGTGCGTGCCATTTTTACATTCTGGCGCCCAACCACTTTTATCTACCACTATCCAATCTTTATCTTTTTTAATTTTGGCTGCTATGCCCTCGCTGGCAGACACGCCACTATTAATAAGTCAGAACACGCAGCCGCACGCTCCTGCCTCGTCTATTTAAGAAGCAGTAGCTGATCGCAGATCGTCAGTCACAATTTTTTCAACAATGGAGAAAGTTGAGCAGCGCGCAGTGATCAAATTTTTGACCAAAGAAGGCAAGAATGCAAAAGAGATCAATGAATGCATGGTTGCAGTATACACCGACACCGCCCCTTCCTATGCAACCATTTCTCGCTGGAATAGGAAGTTCCGCCATGGTCGTGAGTTCTTTGAAGATGACCCTCATCCAGGACGCCCGTCAGACGTGACAAACGAGGACAATGTGGCCCGTGTGGAAAGGATGATCCCCGAAAATCGACGGGTAAAGGTCGAAGAAATCGAGCGAGAACTTGGAATATCACATGGAAGTGTTATCGACATCATCCACGATAATTTAGCCATGACCAAGGTCTCTGCCCGTTGGGTCCCTAGAAGCCTCACGTCCCATGGTCGACTTCGACGTCGTCAAAGTTTGAAGTGACAGGTGATGAAACGTGGGTGCACCACTGGGATGCCGAGACCAAGCTCGAAAGCATGGCCTGGAAGTACAGGGGCTCTCCGACCCCCATCAAGTTCCGGACCCAACCCTCAGCCGGAAAGATCATGGCCACCACCCTCTGGGATTCTGAGGGAGTGTTGATGGTGGACTATGCGCCTCGTGGAAGGACCATCACAGGCCAATATTACGCCGAGGAACTGGCTGGGTTGAAGAAGTGCATCCGTCAGAAGCGGCGCGGCAAGTTAACACGCGGTGTCCTGCTCCTCCACGACAATGCCCCTGTCCACAAGGCCAAAGTTGCACAAGCTGCCCTGCGCGAGTGCGGATTCGATGAGCTGAACCATCCCCCTACAGTCCAGATCTGGCCCCTAGCGACTACTTTTTATTCCGCCAGCTCAAGTCTGCACTGCGTGGACGCCGGTTTGGGGATGATGAAGATGTCTAGCTTGCCGTCCAGGAGTGGATCGAACAGCAGTCGGGAGATTTATGGTTGTCAAGACTTCGAAACCTCAGGGACAAGTGGCGCAAGTGCATTGAAGTCGAGGGTATTTATATTTAAAAATACTAAAACACTTTTGCTCATATCTCGTTTCCTTATATCCGAATTGAAAAACTTATTGACCGCTCCTCGTATGACTTGGCAACAGTTAGACTTGCTTTAAAACTGACTCAAAAAATGTTAATACATAAGAAGAAAACTTGAAAAGGCCAACAAGACCTTATTTTAAAAGGTGACCAATTTTAAAATATTAGTAAGATGTACTACAAGTGACTTGGCAACAGTTAAATTTGCTTTAAACCTGACTCAAAAAATTAGTTAATAAATTCAAAGTTTATTGCAGAAATTAATTAAAAACTATAAGAGAAATTGATCTGGCATTAGTTAAGGATAATAAATTTAAACTTTGTTTTTAATTTTGTAAATACTGTAAGAGTTAAAAAACATTTAATATAAAAACGGTAAATTTGGGTACTTACTAAAGTGGATCCATCCTAGAGAGTGAATGGTATGTTTAACAATGGGCTAATATTTATAGGTTACAGTAACGCTTGGTTTGTTAAAAAAAAACCTAAAATAAACCAACTAACAAACTATAGTTAAAATTAGTTAATGAATAAAGATATTGCAATTAAATCTTCATTGAGTGTAGGTTTGTAGTGTTTGATTTATATAGATTCGAGGATTCTTAGGCAATGTTGGTTGTGGTAAAGGCTAATACTTGAAAATTATCAATAGAAATGTCAGTTTTACAGCTTATGGTGTGTTATCTAATAGATGACTTTTTTTTTTTTTTTAGATTTTTCTTGTGCGCCAATTAATCCCCATATGAGAGAGAACCTAGCTCCAAGAGACCTGACAGTGCTGCCAATGTAAGAAGCTCCAGTACAACTGGGACATTTAAATAAATAGACATTATCACTGCGGAACTCCAAAGAGATAGGATCTTTACTGATAAAAACCTCCTATCGATTGTTTGTTTATAAAAACTTTGTGGGTTGATTTGGGGAAAATATCTTTTAAAAATAAATAGTTTTTTCTTTTAAAAGTATCGTTTAAAAAAACCCATCTCTGAAATTAGTAAATATATGGGCATTTTAGGAACTTCGATGCAAGGTTGAGGGGGGTCAATGAGATTATCAAATAGCCTTTTTAAAACTCTATCATATAGGTCAGAAGGAAATAAATTATATAAAAAATACTTCCTAAGAAAAATAAATTCATTATGGATTTATTGGTAAGTGGATGATAGCGAGAAACCTCTATGTATTAATGTTTTTACTGTGGATATTTTGTATCTGAAATCACAAAAACTAAAGTAGTTCAAACCTAGTCCTGTGAAAGTTTTTTTTCGGTAAATGGTTGTTTGAATTTTTTGTTGGTTATTATCTCGGATTATTAAAGGTCAAGAAAGGGCATCTTAACATTTGACTACTTCCATAGTGAATTTGATGTTGGGGTGTAAAGTGTTAAAAAAATTCAAGAAAAGTTGGCTATATGCAGGATTATTAAACATTGGCAAGGAATCATCAACAAACCGGCGGTAGAAGGTGGGTTTGTAATCTAAATTAGTAGAAAACATTTGTTTGATCTTCGAGATGTGTCATAAAAAGTCAGCTGAAAGTGGTCCCATCGGAGAACCCATTGCAATACCATAGACCTGGCAGTAAACTTTATTATTAAACGTGAACCAAGATTCAGAAAGACTTAATTCCAGCGTCATTTTTAATTTGCTTCGTAAAAATCCATGAAAAGTATTTTGGGAATGGAATACCTTATTTAATATTAAATTGATTGTATAGTTGAGGGGAATGTTAGTAAATAAAGTTTCAACATCATAACTCACTATATATCCATCATTAACTTTGCTGACTAATTTTCGCGACTTTCCTGTTTAATTTTTAAGAATTTTGAAATTGGTCACTGAGAACAATTTGAACAAGAAATTGCGAGAAGAATAATTAAATTAGATTTTAAATGAAAAATAATGGCTGTAATATAAATTTAGTAAAAGAATAAATCTCAACTTACTTGCTCTAATATAAGGTGGTTATTAAATATCCCATTCACAGTGTCTAAGTATAATATGCCTAAAGGATCCTAATAGGTAGCTATTATTAATAAATGACAGCTAAATATATACTTAGCCTGTGAAATGGTGATTAATCTTGATCTTGGAGCGAGATAATGGCTTATTTATCCATTAATATTTATGAAACTTAATCAAAATAGCTAAATTATTATCATACGTCTTTGCACGCCGTATGAACCAAAACTTAATAACTTGCGGAATCTTTAGTAGATATTTAACAGGGTCTGTATTTATGTCTTGACACTGAGTCGTAGTAGCAGAGAAGCTAACTGCTTCTCGGTACACCAGGAGCTGTGCTAGGTGGCAACTCGAAACAATACACTTTCGCAAAACGCAACGACAACCACCAATTAAAAGTTAATTAACCCAAGTCAATATTACTACTACTCCCAACTTACTTTAATATAACAAGGAAACTAAATTAAAATGAATATCTATGTACAATTTCCACTTTCGTTTCCGGGAGTAAAAAATATTAACGACATCCTGCGGCCGAAGAGAAGAATAAAAATTATTGCAATAAATTAATCATGCGTCTCTAATTTTCATTAATCCAATCTTTGATTCCATTAAATATTAACACAATTAACATTATTAACCCCATATTTGATTAACCCATCTTTCCTGTCATTTCCTCGCCTTTTACGATTCGCAGACTCACGGAAGAATTATTCTAAAGCCCATTCATTCTCCAGGGCAAGAAACAGTTAGATGTCACCAAGGTTTTTCAGTGTTTGCCACTGTTGGTGCGACTTCATGGCGGCATATCGCTTTCTTTTGTCCTTCCTGGATTCTTGAGACAGTGTACTTACTGGTCCCTTCCTATTAAAGATTTCGGGTTCGGTATCAAGATTTTTTAATTCTGAAGGTTTGGTATTAGGCGATTCACTTTTTGTTATTTTATCATTACACTGATAAAGGTACGCTGTGAACCCTGTTCATACAGTACTTTAACTGCATATTTTCGCCCCTTAGCTTTCATGGAGCAATTCCCCACTGGCAACGCGGTCGAAATTTTACGACTTAAGGACTGCACAGCACAGACTCTCTGTTCAATGGTTGTCAACTCGTCACAAAAGTTTAAATGATGAAACGCCTTTTTACACTTTAAACACTTATTGAGTTTTATTCGGCAGTTTTCTGTAGGGTGTTTACCGCTACATCTCGTACACAATTTTACTTCTTTTATTCTATCAATACGATTATCATAAGTTTTATACACAGTACATTTATTAGATATGTGTTGCCCTTGACAGAAAACACACTTATAATTATTCACGGGTTTGGTTTTGGAAGGGGAAACTTTCTTTAGTATCTGTACTTATGAGAGGTTTTTCCTCATGGACTTCGTATACCTTTGCTTCTGGCCTACTCCATTTATTAGCTACTCGTGTAGCAGACGGTAAGTTAGCATCCGTTGCGGTCATTTTATGGGAACCTAAATGATTTACTAGCTTTCCCAACCCGTCCCTTAACCTTGTTATTTCTAGATAATCTTCATCCATTCGGTTTTGGATATATTCTATAGCTTTAAATGGTAATTCTATTTTTACCACCGCTACTATCATTGGTCCGCAACTGTCAACATCACATTTAGTATTTTTTAACCTGGCTATTATTATTATTTCCAAGTTGGCTCTGAACTCACTCAAAGACGTTAAGTTAAAAGAGGCAGCTTTTAGGTCTACTATTTTATTACAAAGTTCTTCTACTACACGTTTTTTATTATGGTAATTGTTTATAAGTATTTCCTTTGCACAGTCCCAACTGCTCCCTTCACTCGGCAAACCTTCTATTAATTTCCGTGCATTTCCCGACAATTGACCTTTTAAATAATTGAATTTGTCAACCGGATTAATGTCAGAACGATCGACCGAACTTTTACCCTGATCCCAGAATCCCTCCCATTCCTCCACCTCTCCACAGAAGGTCGGGAGGTTTATACTAGGGAGTTTTATAGGAGTCGAGTTAGCAAGGATTGATGGCGTTTAAGTCCTATAAATACAATCCTGCACGTCAATTATTATAATTTGTATTTCTACCTCATATTCCGCTTGCTGTTCTATTAGTTCGCTTATTCTTTCTTCATCACTCGTAGCATCTATTAACTCTTCGTAATATCGGGTCACTCTATCTACTTGTTTTTGTAGTTGTTGACTCCATACTCGGAGTTTTGTGAAGTCACAACTAGCGCTTTGCATTTCATCGCACAGCCTTGTTTTCAAGGTTGTACAAAAAGATTTATGACCCGCAATCTTATGAATTGTTGACCTTGCAATGCTAATTTAAATTCAATTAACGAAAGTGGGAATTATTGAGGGCGAACTAATTTAAATTTATTGACTATTAAGAAATTAAAATTTTAATTAAAGTCTTACTATTTTTTCTTATAACCGCCCCTGCCACAACTCGTGGTGTACTATCACAGTCGCTAGCAATTTATAGAAATAATTTTTCTTTTACCATGAATATTGGTATTAATCTCGCCCATGTGGTTTAGCTTAAGCTATTTACCATTAAGTTACAGGAGCTAAGTAAACTAAGATCCGGTTCGAAGGACCATTATCGCGACTTTCCTGTTTAATTTTTAAGAATTTTGAAATTGGTCACTAAGAACAATTTGAACAAGAAATTGCGAGAAGAATAATTAAATTAGATTTTAAATGAAAAATAATGGCTGTAATATAAACTTAGTAAAAGAATAAATCTCCACTTACTTGCTCTAATATAAGGTGGTTATTAAATATCCCATTCACAGTGTCTAAGTATAATATGCCTAAAGGATCCTAATAGGTAGCTATTATTAATAAATGACAGCTAAATATATACTTAGCCTGTGAAATGGTGATTAATCTTGATCTTGGAGCGAGATAATGGCTTATTTATCCATTAATATTTATGAAACTTAATCAAAATAGCTAAATTATTATCATACATCTTTGCACGCCGTACGAACCAAAACTTAATAACTTGCGGAATCTTTAGTAGATATTTAACAGGGTCTGTATTTATGTCTTGACACTGAGTCGTAGTAGCAGAGAAGCTAACTGCTTCTCGGTACACCAGGAGCTGTGCTAGGTGGCAACTCGAAACAATACACTTTTGCAAAACGCAACGACGACCACCAATTAAAAGTTAATTAACCCAAGTCAATATTACTACTACTCCCAACTTACTTTAATATAACAAGGAAACTAAATTAAAATGAATATCTATATACAATTTCCACTTTCGTTTCCGGGAGTATAAAATATTTACGACACCAATTCTTCTTTAAACTTATAAGAGTTTTGTATGGAGAAAGGTTTTTTAGATTAAGGTGAAAGTATTGGGTTGAGGAATAAGTACTTGCGGTTTTATCAAATTTATTCATTACCATTAACAATTTTAGAAAAACTTCATTTTTAATTGATAACAATATGCAATTTATTCAATAATGTATTCTGCGTTGTTATTTACTTCTTCCCAACGTTCAGCTAGTTTTTCGATGCCTCTGCATAAAAAATCTCTGGATTTTGACTCGAAGAATTCGTCTAACCAGGTTCTTAATTCCACATCAGTATTGAATGAAACGCCGCGCAAATTGTTGGAGAGCGATCGAAACAGATGGAAATCCGATGGAGCCAAGTCTGGCGAATATGGAGGATGCTTCAGGATTTCCCAATTAAGCGTTTGGATGGCGTCTTTTGTCATATTCGCAATGTGAGGACGAGCATTGTCGTGTTGCAGAAGGACTCCATAACGTCGATGAGGTCGCTTTTCACGTATAGCTTCGGCGAGTCGATACATTTGTTGAACGTAGATTTCTGCATTGACAATCTCGTTGTTCGCAAGGAGCTCATAAAGAATAATGCCTTCATAATTCCACCACACACACAACATCGTCTTTCGTGGATAAAGTCCTTGCTTTATTTGCGAAAGTGTTTTTATATTGTGGCTAAGCCATTGTTTTCGATGTTTCATGTTACATAAACACCCCACTTTTCGTCGCCAATGATGATGCGGTACAGGAATCTGTCCTTATATCCACGAGTAGCCTTGTGACGAGCAAGTAAACCTGCGGCAATCGTGGAGCGTTGAAGTTTGTTGCTTTTGCTCAAAGCGTGCGGAACCCATGCCCTAAGTTTTTGAACCTTCCCCATCGAATGAAGGTGATTCACTACAGTTTTCGTATCACAAGCCAATTGTACAGCCAATTCTCTAGTTGATTGACGCGGATTTTCATGAAGAAGGTCGTTCAATCGATCTTCATCCAACTTAATGGGGTGACCAGAACGTTCTTCGTCATTAAGATTGAAATGACCGCTTTTGGAACGTGAAAACGACCATTGAGCTGTCCTTTCTGATAAAGCATTTTCCCCGTAGACAGCACAAATATCGCGACGAGCTTTGGCTGCGTTTGCATTGTTCCCGTCTCGATTGAAAATAAATAACAACAGGGGTCATAGTGCGCCTTTCTTCAACTTGACATTCCATTTTGAGGGTACAGAACAAAAATTAGATTAACACAACTTTTAAATGAACCGCAATCACTTATTACTCAACTTCAAGACGTAGCCTAAGCAAAAGCCTAATAGTCTACGCTGTTAAGAGACGTAGACTAACCTTTGCAAATTTTGCTCTTATTGTTTCTTAATATGTGCACAAATCACGTCAACAAAACATAAATCAACACAACATTAAAAGACCCGCAAGAACATATTCCTCGACCTAATATTTTAACTGGATATTTGGCCAGTTTGAATGAAGGTAAAGAATAAGAGGCAAGTATGGAGCTCAAAGGGACTCCTTCTTTGTGTATTATAAGTAGAAAATACATGGATTCTAAATAAGGGGAAGATACAAATAATTCATTATAGGTATCTTTAGGAATAATTGATGCCTGCTTAAGTTGTGTTAAGAAACGATTAACTTTATCTTCGAATCGTAGAAGAATAGTTTTGGGTAAATCATTGATAGGTTCAAATATCGTTCTGTCATTCAATATACTATGGGCTTTTTGTACATAGTCCTCCCTATCAAGGATCACTACACCCTTTCCCTTATTAGGTTTAGTAACTATTATATCCTTTTTGCCCGCAAGTGTCCGTAATACTTTTCTGTCTTTAGGCTTAATTATGAAATTCGAAGTTCGAGATGAATGTATTTTAGAATAAAATTCGCTGGAGAGAGAAGATAACTCAGAACAAAAGTCAGTAAAGTTTCCTTTAAGAGGTAGATCCTTAATCTTGCGTGCCATATCTTCAAAATACAGCATGAATTTAGGTTTAGCTATTTTATAAAAAGGGAGTTTAAATTCAAGTCCCAAACTAAGTAGAAATTTTTGACGAAAGCTTAAAGCAGTACGTGACAAGTTGATAACCACCTTTTCCGGATCCATAAAGGTTGGGAAGGACAATCCCAAATTTGACAACTTTCTGGTGTGTCTTTGTATACATACATTTTAGTGGGATATTTTGGTTTAGGCAAAAAATACCTTATGAGGAGAATGTCTAAAAGAGACAGATGCGTCTTCAAATTGGCAAATCCTTCGGTTATATTATGTTGATGAAGAGTAAACATTTTGATTTAGAAGTTATTTCTAGGTTGATAAGTTGATCCAAGGAATCCTTATAGAAATACGAGTTATACAGAGATTTGCGATGTAGTTTTGAACTACTTTAGTTTCTGTGATTTCAGATACAAAATATCCACAGTAAAAACTTTAATGCATAGAAGTTTCTCGCTATCATCCACTTACCAATCAATCCATAATGAATTTATTTTTCTTGGGAAATATTTTCTAAAAAATTTATTTCCTTCTGACCTATATTATAGAGTTTTAAAAAAAATATTTGATAATCTCATTGACCCCCCTCAACCCTGCATAAAAGTTCCTAAAATGCCCATATATTTACTAATTTTATAGATGGGTTTTTTAAACGATACTTTTAAAAGAAAAATACTATTCATTTTTAAAAGATATTTTTCCCAAATCAGCCCACAAATAGTTTTTCTAAACAAACTATCAATAGGAAGTTTTTTTTAGCAATAAAGATCCTATCTCTTTGGAGTTCCGCAGTGATAATGTTTATATATTTAAATGTTCCAGTTGTACTGGAGCCTCTTACATTGACAGCACTGTCAAGTCTCTTGGAGCTAGGTTCTCTGCTCATATGGGAATTAGTTGACACACAAACAAAATCTTAAATAAAAAGGAAAAGTCTTCTATTCTGTAACACACCATAAGCTGTAAAACTGACATTTCTATTGATAATGTTCAAGTATTAGTCTTTAACAACAACCAACATTGCCTAAGAACCCTCGAATCTTTATATATCAAACACTACAAACCTACACTCAATGAAGATTTAAGTGCAATATCTTTATTAATTAACTAATTTTAACTATAGTTTGTTAGTTGTTTTTGTTTTTTTAACAAACCAAGCGTTACTGTAACCTATAAATATTAGCCCATTGTTAAACACACCATTCACTATCTAGGATGGATCTACTTTATTAAGTACCTAAATTTACCGTTTTTATATTAAATGTTTTTCAACTCTTACAGTATTTACAAAATTAAAAACAAAGTTTAAATTTATTATCCTTAAAATTTTAACTTATAGTACATTTTACTGCTATTTTATAATTGGTCACCCTTTAAAATACTGTTTTGTTGGCCTTTTCAAGTTTTCTTCAAATGTATTAACTTTGTAAACTTATTCTAGCCTGAAGATGAAAACTTGTAGTTTTCGAAACGTTGTGAAAAATTAAAGATGCTGCATCCGTTTCTCGTGTATCTGGGATTATCCTCAATATTATATATATATATATATATATATATATATATATATATATATATATATATATATATATATATATATATATATATATATATATATATATATTCAGGACTAAAGACTGCAGGGGCGTACATCTAAGGATTACACTTCCTCCCAGGACAATCAAGTGAAAAGTATGATAATAATAGCTGATCACCTACCATACTCCTTAATGGTCCCGCCTATCTCCTCTTCTCTTTATCACATACATTTGTCTACCTCCTTATAACTTATCCTCAAACTATCCAAAGAGGTTCTGGCAGCTCTGCGCACTTTCGGCCCAATGGCTGATGCACCAGGAGGTTCTTATATGAGTGCTGGCCGAAAGCTCGCCGGCTAGAGGAGGTATTAGGTGCGGGTGGACTGGGTCGTCGACTCGGTTTACCTCTTCCACTGCACATGTAAGGTGGCTACGCCGGGACTATCCTTTAGCGTTTCAGAAATATCATAAAATTAATTTTTTCACACTAAAGGTCAGGACATGGCGCCTTATTTATGACGCAAATTTCAGATAAAAGTTTTGTCACAAGTCTATTTGATCGAGGAGCGGAGGCTTTACATGATGATTAATTTGATAATTGCATTTA
Organism: Ceratothoa steindachneri; assembly: GCA_963969495.1. NCBI lineage: Eukaryota > Metazoa > Arthropoda > Malacostraca > Isopoda > Cymothoidae > Ceratothoa > Ceratothoa steindachneri. The sequence continues at coordinate 139,281,804 of OZ018327.1, forward strand.
CATAGTCAGTTGTTTAAAGTTAGTTCCTTGAAGCTGTAAAACCGGCGTTTGTTGAACTCCACAGCTTGAAGGAGATAGTCCATTTGCTTGAAAAGTCGCTCATCATATTAACACCATGCTCATCAATATAATTTACCGCTTTGAACTTTTGACATAGCCCAAATATTTTATGTAGGCTTCATTCTATGACCAAGTCCTGACAGGTTCCAGAAGCCACTCGGATCCAATGTTCAGACTGTCCAGCAGAAAATGTGATTCTGGGCCAATGAGATCAACCAAGATAGTTTTTTGTTGTAACTATTGTATAGTAGCTTTGATATTTTGAAGCTAATTGGCTTCTCCGTGGCATGTAACTGAGCATCAATCTCGTGCTTCAATGTCACTAAATCTACTACTGAACATAGTAAATGGTACTTCTCCCTGAATCAGGTACCATTTGTGTTTTTCCATCTTATAAAGTGCTGCATCAGCAAGTTCTGGGCCAGTTTTCTTTACATCAACATGTTCTGAATTAGACTTAGATCATTCAGGAAAGCATCTGCAGCTGGAATTGACATCATCCATATAAAACAACGCAAGGAAGTTATGGAGTCTTTCTAGCTTCGATACAGTATCTTCATCTTAATCAAGTTGATATGCAAAAGGGTTTCTGGCCATCAATCGGGCATTATGACTCGCACATGGTTGATACCATATAGAAGGAGGCATTTATCTAAAAAACATGACTGCCATTACAGATATTTCTCTGTAATCGACTTTTGGAAGCCTTTCTTCAGCCATTTGCGGTTGATAGTCAGCACCTTTGGGTTTTCTTAAGACAAGTCCATCCAAACATCCTTCAGATGCTCAAGCAGGGAATATCTGGTCCCTTCACCTTCCCACAAAGCTTCTCCCAAACTGTTCCGACTAGATTTTCCAGGATATGATATCAAAATGTTAGTTTAGGCGACTTTTAGTGTATAATGGTGCAACAAACACTAACACAACTAAAGTCTTTGAGGTACATCCAGGTTCCTGGCATTGCACAATGCCAGGAAATGAGGGAGAGAAAGAACGAGTGTTTGTGCTCAAGTCACGAAAAAGGGATTTCGAGAGAAGCAGCCCTGCTTCCAGACCGTTGGCAGACTTCCGGAGCGATAATTGCCAGAACCCTGTCCCGCTTATGGTGTCACAACCCTAACCGCCGATTCCCGCCATCGAGGCCGTGGGACCGAACCGATAACGCTTCTGTCGGCAAACATTGGAACCTCCGCCGTAGTAGCATATATTCTCCATCCCGAGAATAATCTTTGAAGTATTCTTAGAGCTTTCGGCTCACGAACTGTCCCCAGGTTGCTTCCAAGAAAGCAAGCTCACGCAATACAGAATATATTCACGCGGCATCATATGAGGTCTTTGAAATCATTTATCGACGATGCGCAATCCTTGATCGACAACCTCCGGTGCTATCCGGTCTCGCAGCAGGAATCCATATTCGGAACGACGAAGACTACGTCTGGAATATCGCGCTCTACTCCGCTTCCTCGAAGAATACCTTCCCCCGAGTACCCATACTCGTGGTTTTCTCCAGAAAATCGTAAGACTTACATTTTCTTTCATCATTGAAGAGGCGTGAGGCTATCCGATGGAGCGACTCACCTCGCAATCGCCTCCCGCTTTCACTCGGGTAATTATTGAGCCTAGTACGGCTAAGATGGTTCATACTTGTCATTTAAATTTCATTCATTTAGTAAACTGAGTTAACTAAATTGCCTGTATATTATTCTGTGAATATCTATTGTTATTTGTATATGATTAAAGGTTATTTTTGTTTCTCCTGTTTAAATCTTCCAACCACCAAAGCCTAATTAAATGGTAGCAATACCGGCCAAAGATTAATTCACTCGCAATTTAAAATCCCTACACACTCGAAGAGGAAATCTTTTCCTAATTTGGGCTGTCGTCTTTCTTCCTCTGCATTTTTGGAGGGAAGCTAAAAAGGTCAGGTTCGAAATACTTGAATTCTACGACACACAGTCGTGCGTGGGGTTAGGGGTCATAAGAATTGGACACATACCTCTGGCTGAAATTATACCTAAACGACTGATGCAACTTGTTCTTGAGGTTGAGATGGGTTATCTAGATTATCCTTTCCAGCTAACAAGGTAGCAGAAACCATGGCAGTAACTTGTCTGAAAAAACTTAACGATCTACTTTATTGTAGATGATATCACATTCCATGACCTTCCTTGGAAACGTCAGTCTCACTTGTCACAGTGTTTTGATGGTGAGAAGATCAAGGACAAGGCTGATGGTAATCCATGTCCTCAAGGTTAGCATCGTTTTCAGTTGAGTCACCCCAGGGAATAGCATCACATGGACAACTGCCTCTTGTTCTGCTGTAGCTGTGAAATAATACACTATGTTAAAAAGTTTTGTGACGTTCAAAGCAATTTGTTTTACTTTGTTCTTGTATATGCTGCATGCAGTCTTTTATTCCTCACTGCGAACTGCAGGGATCTTGTCTAAAAATACTTCTCATCACTAGACATATGACTTTTCATCTCACTCTTTTAGTCCATAGAAACTGATATCCTCATATTTCTTTTCTCTGGATATCAGTCCTTGTTCTGTACTTCCTGGATTGCCTCTGTCCTTTTATATAGATCAGACTCTTTAATTCCAGCATAAATGCTCCTATTTTTCCTCCAGGGTTACTTACTCTTCCTTTGCTCTCGTTTCACCAAAGCAATATGTTTCTTATGTATTTTGATTAGTTACATTTTATTTGGTAATTGTCTTGATCATAACCATCTGCTATAATGAGATGGTAGATTCTAATGTTTCATATGGAAGGTCTTGGGCCTTCCTGCATTTTCCGCTAAATTTTGAAGATTAAGGAAATACCTGATGCCTGTCTATCCGTGAGAAGCTGGGAACTACTGATACACCAGAAAGAGATCCAACCAGGGAAGTTTAAGTGAGAGATCTGGTAGATGGCCCCGGGTGACACTTGTCTGTTGACGGTGTATGAACGTTCTGAAATAACAATGTGCGTACATAGAGAAATCTTGCTTAATGCCATCGTGAAGTATGACAGATAATAATTATTATTATTTATTATTATAATTCTTAATTTAAAGCTCTTTCATTTGATATCTAATATGTCGCTTTATCTTGTTTAGATCAAATGTTATATTGCAAAGCATGATTCAAGGGACCCCGGAACTGTACCTTTTGGCCAAGTTCAAGGCAGTAAATTTATACCTCCACGCGTCAATTATTCCCAACAGTCCAGGTCCAAATAGCCGTGATTCTCAGTCTTATTAGTTCAGCGAGCGTGAAAAAGTGTGCAGAAGCCTACGAGCGTAATATAAACTTGATATTTGAACTAGGCTAACTGACAAGTATGTGTAAATGATTACGTTCTGAAATTGTATGATACAATGGGGACTTTAATTAAACGCCCCAAGGCATAGAAAGGTCATAGTGTATACTTACCATCTATATATTTTTCTTTTTTCACCTATGAGCATGGCGCGAACAGAGGGAAATAGAGGTATGCGTCTGCATGCAAAGGAAAAGACGCCTCCAGGTGCGCTTTCGTCTCCCTAGGTGTCGGGGAGGACGAGGCAACTGGAAGCGCCTCTTTCCCCGTTGGAGGGATTCCCCTCCTAGTATATCATTGCAGTAAAGGGGTTTGCATCCTAACATAGGTTTGTGGTAAAGGGGAGCTGGTGACAGCGCTGACAAGTCCCGCTATCGATGGGCAGCGTAAGAGAGAACGAAACCCATTAGAGGGAAAAACGATGACAAGATCCATTAAACCCTATATCCACATTTAACAGACCCAAGAATGGTAACCTTGACGGGGAGGCGAATGATAATTTGGCCCTAATTTCCAGTAGTCAGTATGCTGACCTCATGACGAACTTCACTCCAATAGGCTTTAGGCCAGTTTAGTTTTCAGTCGGAATCTTCGACACCTCTAGGGAAATGGCCGTATGGAAGTCACTCCTTGATGTGGATATGGACCTGGAGGACCCCGTCCCAGATGGCATGGTCTTCCCTGGGGATAAACATTGACTTGGTGAGAGATATTTCCGAACCTAAGATTACCATGTGTAAGAATCATCCTAAGGCAGCACAGGCTCCTTATGACTTAAGAAGAGGGAAGGTTCCACCTACCTCTGTTAGGACATAAGGACAACCTGATACCATCTATTTTCAAGAAGGATAAAGCTGAGCCCGAATCATTCGGTCTCGTGGCCACTTCCGAGGGTGGAAATAAGAGGGTTCATTCCCTGTCCTTCCGAGTGGATTCATGAGGTAGATAGGTTCCCCACTGATTCGACGCAAGACCAGGCCAACGACGACCGCTCCAACTTTGGGTTGTACTCGCGTGGGGAATGTAATTATAAAAGGACTACGACGAAAATTGAAGTGAGAGGAACCATCAGGTACGCTTGGCCCCATAATCTTGGTGTTATCCGGAGCCTCCAAGCCTGACAACTTCCCGCATTTTCTTGTGATTTGCTCAACTGAGAGCTTCATGCTATACAAAGGATATATTTTCAATCAGCGTCAGGCTTTCGCTAGGATAGTTGGAAAAGAAGCGAAGATAAACCGTTTCTCGGACGGGACCAATCTGGAAAAAGCAGCTTACCGTGCTCAGGGGATTATTATAAGAGCCCTCTGGGCACTTATTGGTTCGCGAGTGCAGGTAACAACGTACTGTGCCATGAATTTGATAAAAGGAGTAGTTTACGCGAGGAAAGTCGTGGGATACTCCGACGAGGACCTCACAGAAGAGCTGGTTGACAAGGGAGGAGTACTCGAGGTCGAACCTGTGATAAGGAAACAGGGAATGCCCTTGAAACTCATCCCTACAATCTTAGTCACGTTCGAACATGATAGGCTTTCTGAGTCGCTTCTTGCTAGTGGAGAGATGTGCCTCAGTCGTGGAGGTGTTATTGCTGCTAACACTTGGGCTATACGAAACGCTTTATAGATTTGACAATTCGGCTGAACCTGAAAACTGTGCAATCTGCGCAAGGGCCTCACATGACAATCTGCCACGTATGCTGCCCAAATATGTGAATTGTGGCGAGCAACACTCTGGTATTCAAACTACTTCCCTTGACCTGCAATTATCATCAATTATTCTATCTGGACTCTCTTCTGTAAAGACTGAAGAAATATGATCATTGAGAACCTCTACTGTTTCCCCATAAGCTTATTTCAAAACCCCTTCATAACTTATAGGCCCTATTTGATCATTGTTTGATTTGTTATTGATTGTATAATAGCTAAAGAATTTTCTTAGATCTTTATTATTATTTTGAGCTAAATTAATTTATGATGCCCTTTTGATCCTCTTAATAATCTTAGTTAGCTCATCTCTGGTTGACCTATAATGATTTAAAATGTCAAAAGTAATCTCTGGTCTGCCCTTTTCTTCTCAGAAATTTGACTAGCTATCTCCTGATTCCAACACAATGGCTTCCTACATTTCTTCCTAATAGCCTTCATTGGGAGGCACTGCTCCTGGAATATGTTTAATATAGTCTTAAAAGTGTCTCACATCTCATAAGTATTCTCTCGACCTAATTCTATATTCCACCTTATGTGATCTAGCAAGTTTCGTAATTTATCGTAAAAATTGAGGTGTTTCCTGAAGTTTGTTGATGTTCTACCTTTCACTATTTCCAAGTTAAAATGAACCATCTGATGATCCCTATTTCTTAATGCCTCCCCGTCAGTCAAATCCTGAATCAAGTAATCATCATTTAAAAGAACCAGATCTAATAAATTGGCACCTCTTCTTGGCTAATTAAAAATTTTGTCAAAAATTATGCTCAAAGCATTCTATAAGCTTACAACTTGCTATATCTCTTCCTATCATATTTTCCAAGTCCAAAAAATTTAAAATAAGGTCACCAAGATTAACTGTATCTACTTCACATTCTTTATTTATTTCACTGATCATTAAGGCATCAATACAATCAATCTGTCCAGGTGGTCTGTAAAAGGCTCCCATGTGTATTATCCTATTTTTACTGACCTTAATATCTATCCACAGTGACCTAACTTCTCCTTGCTTTATAGAATTATTTAGATTTGAAGCAATGCGATCTCTGAGATATAAATATTCAACCCACCAACAGACCTATCTCTCCTTTGACTAGTGTAGATATCATAGCCTTGTAGTTCAAATTAACTCAAATTGTCCTTAAATTAATTTTCATCAACCCATGATTCTATTACACATTATATCTATATCTTCATCAATATTATAAAAAAATAACTCATCCTTCTTATTTTTGAGACTACAAGCATGGGTATAAAGACAACTCAGCCCTCCTATCCCTGAAGCACCTTTTGTAGCCTGTATATCTTCTTCTCTATCTCCTCTGCATCTCTTTCATTTAGCTTCCCTTCCTTGTGCTCTTGTATTTCCCTGACCACTATCAGTAACTCATTTCCTGCCTGTAAAGACCTGATGACACTATCTAACTCCTGCCACAACAAATTAACCGTATCTCGTCTTAGATGGACTCCATCCAATGCATACCATGTCTTATTCCCCACAAAGCCGTTTCATACATCTACAAACACTAGTCCCGACTTTTCAAACAGGCCTTCCACATATTCATTCAGTCCAATTGCACGATACAACCATTTCATTCACACATCCGATCTCGGAAGCACACCTGAAACAACGCCTTTCACGCTACATGCACTCATTCTTTTAATTAACCTTTTATACTTCTCGTAACTCATATGAACCCACTTTCTTTACATCATTTACTCTCACATGCGTAATCACAACTGCATCTCTCTCACACTCAGACACCAGACTATCATACCTCTCAGACACATCACTTACATAAGCATCCGGAAAACAATTTCTCAGTCCATTCCATTTGCTCGCACTCAACTTCCTATCTAAATATCTAATCTAACAGGCACCAATCACAAGCACCTCAGTCCTCCTCCTAGTCCCCTAGACCTAACTTTACCCTCCCCCCTGTTCTCATTCAAACCACAACTTATTCCACTTTCTGCCATAACCACATCAGACAAATCACTTTCAACCTATTCCGCTCTCAAGGCATCGAATCTGTTAGTAAATCTTACAGGTTCCATGTTTATCTTACTCACACACCTTGCCATTCTATCCACATTTACCCACAATTCTTTTTCACTTACATCAGTCACCTTTTCTCTGGGTCCCTAGTTTAGGCTTTTGTACCACCCTCCTGGTCCTAGCCACATTCTTGATGTGTATACTCGCATCCCTTCACACTTCGACCACCAAATAATATAATCTCTTACATTCATCTCGCAATCAACTCATCTCTTCTACCAAAGTCACATTTGCACGAGTCACATAAAACAAGGGACATTCAGATACATTTGCTCTTCTTTCAACACCGCAAGTATCACACACTACATACTACTTACTTGAAAGGGCACGCTGACTTCATCCAAAAGCGACAGCCATACTGAGAAAACTTTTCAAAACCCATTAATTAACCAATGAAGAAAAGTGTAAACAAAATGGGGCGAAAAGAAAGCCGCTCTGAAACCTAAACAGACGAGAGCTATTTCACAGTTTAATTTAAAATATAATTAAAATTTGCTTGAGTAGTTTGTTGTAACACTCAATATTAACTATGTTCTAGAAATTAAATATATCCCACATAAAAATACAAAAAAACGTCTCTGAATGGAGAGCTCGCCGAGATCACGTCTGATCGCTACTGCTGCCCTATCGCGGCACTTGTTTGGAGTTGGAGTCATGATTGGGTCCCGCAAGGAGGTGGGCCTCATCCACTGTATACAGTTAAGGGTGTTATTTGCATGCTCCAGTACCACAGGAAGGTGGGATTCATCCACTGTATAGATTTGTTTGGTATTGTTGCATGCTTGGGTGCTGCAGGGTGGTGGGCCTCATCCAGTGTATACAGTTGTTTGGTGTTGGTTGCATGCTGGGGTGGCACAGTGAGGTAGGCTTCATCCACTGTATACAGTTGCTAGTGTTGGTTGCATGCTTGGGTGCCACAGGGTAGTGGGCCTCGTCCACTGTATGCAATTGTTTGGTGTTGTTGCATGCTCGGGTGCCGGAGGGAGGCTGTCCTTATCAGGTGTTTAAAGTTGTTTGGTGTGGGTTTCAAGATCGTGTTTTGCAGGGAGTTGTGCTTCATCCACTATATACAGTTGTTTGGTGTTGGTTGCATGGTCGGGTGCCATAATGAGGTAGTCCTCATTCAGTATTTGCAATTTTTTGGTGTTGGTTGCATGCTCGGGTGCGGCAGGGAGGTGGGCCTCATCCACTCTATACAATTGTTTAGTATTGATTACATGCTCGTGTGCCGCAGGTAAGTGGGTCTCATCCACTGTATACAGTTGTTTGGTGTTGGTTGAATGCTCGGGTACCGGCGGGAAGTGGGCCTCATCAGATGTATAGAGTTTTTTGTTGTTGGTTGCATGCTCGGGTGCCACAGGGAGGTGGGCCTCATCCACTGTATACAGTTAATTGGTGTTGGCTGCATGCTCACGTGCTGGAGGGAGGCAGGCACCATCAGGTGTATAGGGTTGTTTGGTGTTGGGTACATGCTCGGGTGCTGGCGGGAAGCGGGCCTCATCAGTTGTATACGGTCGTTTGGTGTTGGTTGCATGCACGTGTACCACAGGGAGGTGGGCCTCATCCACTCTGTACAGTTTTTGTTGTTGGTTGCATGATCGGGTGCCGGAAGGAGGTGGGCCTCATCAGGTGTATACAGTTGTTTGGTGTTGTTTGCATGCTCAGGGGCCGAAGGAAGAAGGGCCTCATCAGGTGTATATAGTTGTCTCGTTTTGGTTGCATTCTCTGGTGCCACGGGTAGGTCGGCCTCATCCAGTGTATACAATTTTTTGGTGTTGGTTTCATGCTCGGGTGCCGGAGGGAGGTGGGCCCAATCGACTGTGTATATTTGTTTGTTGTTGTTTTCATGCTCAGGTGCAGCAAGGAGGTGGGCTTCATTTACCGTATATATTTGTTTGGTGTTGGTTGCATGCCTCTGTGCCACAAGGAGGTGAGCCCCATCCACTGTATACAGTTAATGGTGTTATTTGCATGCTCCAGTACCGCAGGGAGGTGGGCCTCCTCAGCTGTATACAGTTATATGGTGTTTGTTCCATGCTTGGGTGCCGGAGTGAGGCGGGCTTCATCAGGTGTATACAGTTTTTTGGTGTTGGTTGCATGTTAGGGTGCCACGGAGACGTGGGCCTCATACAGTTTATACAGTTGTTTGGTGTGTGTTCCATGATCATGTGCCGGAGGGAGGCGAGTCTCATAAGGTGTATACAGTTATTTGGTGTTTGTTGCATGCTCGAGTGCCGGAGAGAGGAGGCTTCATCCACCGTATACAGTTGTTTGGTGTTGTTTGCATGCTCGAATGAAAGAGAGAGGTGGGCTTCATATGTGGTGTTGGAACTCCATTATTGAATTGAGACTGATTCAAAACCACCTCCTCAATGATTAGCAGTTTGAAATCTTCTGAAATTCTATAATTGGCTCACAGTAAATCGATCCTCACAGTTCTTTACTGAGCGAAGGCATTTTTGGAATAGCCTTAACCTTTACCTCCTTTACCCGGTAGCGACATGCCAATACCAAATTTATTTAGTCCAAGAATTCAGAACCAAAAGATCTTTGGACATTGTACTTATAAAGGGGGTTTTAGTAGGAGAAATAGTAGGGAAAAATGGGGAAATTGATATAAAAGCGAAAATAAAAAGTAGAATGAAAAAAAAGTCCCTGGTGATAGAGCATCTCTGGCTTTCTTTGCGTTTTGGAATATATATATATATATATATATATATATATATATATATATATATATATATATATATATATATATATATATATATAATGGGCATTCAAGCCTTTGGTGAAGACTTATTACCTTCTTATCTGGGTTGTTTACAACTTGATTTTGAATTGTTTTTCATTATATTGTTTATTTTGTACTTTTTGTTGTTTATGATGTTTTTGGCGAGTTAATCGTGCTAAAGATTTGGGGAAAATTAGAAAATTAGCACTTGGCTAATTTAGTGAAAAGGGATTTTGCTTGGTTTGTGTTGGTTGGTATTGTAAAAATCTAAGTGAACCTTGGGTCTACGTCGTCGTCAATAAGTAGTCTGCTGCTTTTAAAAGTTTTTTTCGCGTCCTATGTTATCAAAGTCCATGTGCTCGAGTACAAACTCGGGATGGAGGTGCCGGTGTACTTTGTCCCAGATCTTAATTGCTCTCAGGTGAAGTTCCACGTTTATGGCGGTTATCCCCAGTTCACCATGGAGCTCACTCTGCCTTCTCACTCTCTTCTTCGGGTTCTCGTTATAATATAGACAGCCTTATTTTAGACCCTCTCAGTTTAAGGACTTGGCTCTTGGGAATCGCGTTTATAGGGACCGGCGGATACAGGGGTTTTGATCGAATGTATGCATTATAGATCTTTAGTTTGTCGGAGGTACTCAGGTTTAGGAACTTGAAAAGTTCCACCAAGTTCCTCCGTGCATTCGATGTAGTTTTAGCTACATGACTTCCATACCTACGCGTCGTAATACGGAGTCCCAGAACCGTGCCCTCCGTGCGGTATAGGATGCATGCACCCGCCGCACAGATGTCTGCGAGGGTCGGTCGGAATAGTGGAATTACACGGAACTTTTGGGCATTGGTTGATATCTTCCATCTTTTCTCGAAAGAATTGATGTTGTTGATTTCTACCGCCGTACTCTGTACCATGTAATTCACATTCCGATAAGGTGTCGTACAGATCATTGTTATATCGTTATATTGTTATATCAGAGGTTAAGGAAGATCGCTGGTGTATATATTATACATCAGGGACTTATACACCCGCCTTGTGGCACCATGCCTGGAGCTCGAACTCGGGGCCATTGAAATCTTTAATGTTTAGAAACGCCCTCCTCTCCATTACGTAGTCGCATAGAATCCTTTCAAGTATGGGATTAAGGCCCAGTTGTAAGACTTTGTATTGCAGTCCTCTCCTCCAGATTTGCCTGGCGTCGTTCAGCTTTTACCTTTGCCAACTTCTCGGTGATCACGGCAAGCACCGTGTCCGTTCCTCGCTTCCTTCGGAAGCCATGTTGTTGGTTATTGGGAGAATTATTTTCCTCGAAGAACGTATTCACCCTGTTGGCCAATATCTTCTCAAAGACTTTCTTTGCAAGCTCTAAGAGAGATATAGGACTGAAGTTAGTTGGACTGTCTGGTGGCTTACCGGCTTTGAGAATGAATATAATTTTTGCTACCTTCCAGTGGCCAGGGAAGCAACCCACGTTCAGGCACGCATTCATGATATTCATGAGCCCCAATAAGATGTTAAGCGGGGCTCAAATAAAATTCTCCCTTGTCAGTCCTGTACGCCCTGGTGCTCGTTGACGAAAGGATTTTAAGGTTTTTGAGAGTTCTTCCGCAGTAATTCTACCACCGAGCCCCTTCATATCCATTTCCTGCGATACATAATAGTGAGGATGGGTTCTGTGTATATGATTCAGTCTTCGAAATCTAAATCAAAGTTATCATTCTCTTCCGGGGATATCTTAAATATAGATGCCCAGAATAGTCTGAATTTCTCTTCGATTTCTTCCGTATCAGTAATTTCGGTATTGTCACGTGTAGGTTTTATGGTATTTTGTGTCTGTTCGTCTCTTAGTCTTTTTATTTTACTGTCTGCCAGAATGTACGTGAGTCATTTTCTACTTCATTGATCCGTTCCCAGTATTCTCTCGCGAGGGATTTCATTCTAGGGTTCCAAGAAGGGGCAGGAAGAGTTTTATATTTAAATCGGGGAATGGCTTCCTTATCGGTTTTTAATAAATTATCATTAATTTTATCCAACTCCTCGTCAATCTCTTCTAGAATGGCATTAATTAAGGGGTCAAGGTTGTAATTTTCGAGGAGTCGTTTATAAGTAGCCCAGTTGGCTCGAGCGTAGCTCTTGCGTTCTGGGATAGGGATTTGACTGGGGGAGGTTGAGATTTTAATAAGGATAACCTGGTGGTCGCTGGGGATAGGAGGGCCCGGCTCAATGAATTAATTGTAGCGTAACACAGTAATAGTGAGCACTATGTCTGGTTTTGTAGCTGACCTGTGTGTAATGTATTCGGGAAAGTTTGGTCAAATTCTTGTCATAATTTACCTTTCAATGTGTCTCAAGATTCCTGTCTGCTGGGTTGGTCGACGGTAATCTGAGGCAACACTCTTCGCATTGAGGTCGCCGGCAAAAAGAACCGTTCTACCGTGATCACAAAGTTGCAGGAAATTGTGAAGAGACAAGTACCCTCTCCTTGGGGGCTGGTACCCTGTTGCCAGCACCAGGAGGCCCACTGCCGTACGGACCTCAACAGCAAGGTATGACTCATCGAGTCCGCTTATTGATCTGAAGTCAAGACTAGTTTCACAGCTATAGTGCATCCGTCGAAACGTTCTCCGCTGTGATTTTTGGTTAAGACTTCGTAGGGGAATATTTTTTATCCTGTCTATGTCATTCATCCCATGTTCTGAGATAAATATAACGTCTGGGTCACATTGTCGTATTGCGTTACCGTATAGTATTTTTTTGTTCATACAACCGTCTGAGTTAAACTGAAATATTTTTAATGTTTCCATTGTCTAGTTCACTAAAGATTGCCGTCTGTTGATTGATTGATTATTGATTGTTTAAGGGCTGCGCAACTTCAATCAAGAGTAATTGAGCCCGTCAGAAAGAAGGAGGAGAAACTAAGCTGGGGCCGGACGGAGCGCTGAATCCCGTCAGCACGGCTTCCAGAATGGCAAATCGACGCGCCCCTTACGGGAAGACGAAGTAGGGGTTAGCAGAAGGAGAAAAAGGATGCCAAACTGGGGACGGACGGGGCGCTGAATCCCGTCAGCACGGTGGCCAGGATGGCAAATCGCCGCGCCCCTTACGGGGTTACTGTGTGTGGTCGTGTTGTTTTTGGACTTATTTTCTTGAGAGCTTAGGTCCTCGTGGAGTGTTTGGTAGCGTAATTGTTTTACCTGTACATGTTTTTTTTCTGAATTCGCCGTCCGTTAGAATAATAAAGGTTTCGGGTGCCAGTTTGATCAAGCTTGGAGTAAAGCACCCTCGACTTGTTTTTCGCTGCAGTCGTTCGAGGTGAAGTCCCATTTGTATTTTCTGGAAATTACTCCTTCTGATAGATCAAGGACATCCACCTCCTTAGGTAAAGGGGACCCTTCAGCAGCGAATACCTTCAAGTTATTTTTTGTCGAATGGTAAGCGTGCCTAAATTGCCTCTTACAAGAAGAGGACGATCTAGGAAGTCTCTGAGGCTGTCAGGTTTTCTGGAGTGGGGCGAACGTGCGTCCCCCTCAGGTCTCGCTTTCTCAGTCACCCTAACCTCATTATCTACCAGTGTGTGTTATCAAGTTTGTCTGTTGTGCAATTTATGTGTTGTTCTGCCTTACAGTGCATGTTTTTGCGTCCTTTGCTGCCTGAGCCTGGATGCTAGGATCCCTGGAGAGAGCTGGTGCTCTGCCGAGGGTGGGGAGGTTCTGGCAGCTAGTCTGGCACTGGGGTTTGAGACTAATCTTAGAATCTCCTCCAACTGTGAGTTTTGGGGAAACCCCATCTTCTCCATTCCATTATGCGTCAGCATTCTATTAAGTTCATCCGCAAAGCATCCCGTGAAGAGAGATTTGCAATGTGAGTATAATAGATGCAACACATAATTTTTGTCAAGGTTCTCGTTCTCTACGTGGAGATATGTTGGATTTCCCTTAGACTCCGCAAAAGCAGCTTTAGCAACCTTGGCGTAGGTATTGTTCACTTTGTTTTCTTCTTCCTGTCTCTTTTGGTTAGCTTTTTTCTTCAAAAGTTCTTTCTTGACCGGGCAAGCCATGGAGAGCGTCTTTTGTTCTCCTGCACAGTTCAGACACTTTATAGAGGTGCTATTACAGCTTCTCCAAGAATGAGCATCTGTCGAGCAAATAGAGCACAAAAAAACGTCCCCTCTGGGGCAGGTGGCCGTGATGTACTCCTGGTACTTGTAGCACTTGAAACACATCTGGAGATCGATAAACCTATCACGTTCCATCTGCTCAGGGCAGACACGGACGTTAAAAAGGAGCATACCTCCCTCTGTGGCCAAAACCGCCATTGCCGTATCACAAAATACTATTTTGAATTTATGTGTGTATTCTTTAAATTTTATGATCTCAGATACTTTCGTCCAGGTGTGTTTTTTTCCATTTTCAGATGAATCTCTTCAATGGTGTGTCACCCGACCCATGGATCGAGGCGGCGAAGGATAATGCTGCGGTGGGTCTTTATTTGTGGCGGTGTGTGTTTTTTTAAGTTTAGTGTTTTTAGGCATTTTGCTGCTTATGGAGAGGTGAGTGCTTCGCAATCACCCTCCTTTGAGCAAATAGCCACGTAACCATTATGAGTATCGATTAGTCTTACGAGCGCAATTCCTAGATCCCCATAATTTTTAGCAAAAATCTTCTTCCGATCAGGCTTGGGGCCATCGGAGAGGGTCTTCAGCGGTATCCGCCGGATCTCCCTCATTTATCCTTCCATATCCTCATATGTAAGGATTGGAAAAACAAACTTCAACGGAAAGTTCCCCACGGAGTAATTGTGTGTGTTTGAATGTGTGCGTGTGTGTAGTTTGAGAGACTTTATCACCTGGTTTTAGGAAAAAAGAGAGTTTCCAGGAAAGCTGTCCCAGTCCAATTAAATAACTTTAAAATGGCACTTTACTTTCCGTGTAGGGCGCTTTTTGAATGCTTACAGGTTGTTGTCCGACCAAGGAGACTCGATGAAGAGCTGGGAGGAGGGGTGGGGGGAGGTTACTTCTCGCCACCGGCGCACGAGAATGAGTAAAAAATTTCACAATTTGAATGCAAAAAAATCGTGAATGAATTTCTTAGCAGCACTGCCAAAACTTATCCAAAAGGATTCACTAAACACGCGCTGCTAACGTACAAATCTCCGTGCGATAAAAATTTAGGCACTAGCACAGTCTTCACGAAAGCAATGGGAAATTTACTAACTAAGGCTACCAAAGCAGTCAAAAAATGTTTATCCAATTTCAGCGCTTTAATATTTGTGTTTGAACGTAAATTGTTCTTAATAATCTAATTGATGCTGATTGGTAAATTTTCGCAGCGCTTATGTGTAAAAGATAAAATTCGTTTTAAAGCTGAATGAATAAATTAAACAAAAGATTGTCATTAAAAATCTGATTGCTTGGAAACTTCGAGTACTCATCTGCTCTACGGAAAAGGAGGAAAAGATCCTCAGCTATTTTCGGATTCTCTCCTTGCGTCTTGCTATAGGCACGGAATTAAAAGAAGAAGGTCACGCGCGCGAACTTGACTCCAACCCTACCCTACAGCAGCAGATTCGGGGCCTAATAACCCCACTGCTAGTTAAGGCCTTTAGATACCACCAGTGACTGTGCGTGTCCGAACCCCTGAAGGAAGTCCTACAATGGGCGCGAAGAGGGGGACCCAATTCGGGGGTAGAGTGGTCAGAACTGGCAGATGGGCCCTGTTAGACAACAGAATAGGTAGAGCAGTCGAAGGCGGATCCGAGATTAACTTTAGGCATACACCCCCACGATAAGGGCCCATAGGAGTAACCCCATCGATCTTCGGCCTTGCAGGCTTCATGGACGACCCTGGGGCAAGTAGGCGTGTCCCACTTGTGACCAAAGAAGGACAAAGGATACCGCCAAGAGAAAAAATATTCGAAACAGCCTTTGCCAAACTTGAAATTGCGCTACGGACACCTAATGGATAGAGCAGCAAGCTATATATACCTCCTCTTTTTTCCTTCTCTTTAGCCGATGAAGAAAAAGAAAAGAACCGTTTAGTAAGAAGATGGACACCACTAAACGGGTCCCGACAGGACAAACGTTTTACGAATTATTTACGGGGAGCGCGGTGTAGTGCTAGTTAGGCTACTAGACTACACTAATTCCTACATTGCAATTTGCCAAAACGACCGAGATGTGGATAAAATTCTTTCGGAAAAAGCTACGGATGAACTAACAAAGATTGGATTAGAGGCTAAAGTGCCCCAGCAAATAGAGGCCCAAGAGACGGTATACTGCCGTCAAATTGACCCCTGGATAGGAGATCATAAGGCGAACGAAATAAAAGAGGCAATAGAGAGAACACAATCATGGGCAAAATTTAAACAAGTCATAAAATTCATCAATCATAAAAACAATACAGAATATTCACATGTTTTCAAAGTAATATTCCGCGAAACGAATATGGACATAAAGGCGAGGGAATCAGGTATTCTCACGTTTAATTTAAAAATCACACCTGATCAAATAAAGACATGAATTCATCAGCATACAAACTTGCTTCAACTGTTATGCCGTTGAAAATCACGACACAAGGGACTGTCCGATAAAAGAGATTAAATAGTGTACTGAGTGTAGTGATGAAACTATACGTGGCGGGAATGTAATTCTCAGACAAAAAAATGTTTAAATTGCAATGAAAACCATCGCACCCTGGCAATGGCATGGCCGATGAAGCGTGAACAAATCGTAAATAAGAAAAAAAAGAGGGCTAGAGCAGAGGAAGAAAAACAGAATCTTACATTCGCCAAATTCGCTAAAGCCACAGCCGAAAAAGTCTAGCCGGTAAAAAACGTAATCGAAATTAAACAATGGTTGCATAGGAAAGGGCGGTGTCGGTGTGCCCTGAAACCATGCGTTCATGGATCTCTTTTGCATTCTTGCCTTCCTTGGTCAAAATTTTATCACTGCGCGGTGCTCAACCTTCTCCATTGTTGAAAAAATTGTGACTGACGATCTGCGATCAGCTAGTGCTTCTTAAATAGACGAGGCAGGAGCGTGCGGCTGCAGGTCCTGACTTGTCATAACTTGTCCTAACACCCCGACAAACAGCTATCCCCCTTCCTCTGTTTTGCCATACCGATTCCCAAAACCTATTGACTGCCCCTCGTATGTCTTGAAAAAGGTTGAATTAAAAGTGTATAGTCATAATATAGTGGATAGGGATGTTTAGGATAAAGTGGTGAAGAGGAATGAGTAAGAGTTAGACCTAGTTGCTGGGTGACCAGCCATCTCTTTGGTTCTTATTGTTTATTTTTCTTTATTAGTCTTCTGCATTCTTTAATGGGGCTCTCGCGCCTCTGTAGTTCTTCAATATTTCACATATTTTGTTTTGTTTTTTGTTGCAGGATTCCTTAATATATGATTTCTGGGTTAACTCTGCAATCTCATCCTGTAGTGAATCTTAGGGGCGGTTCTTCCCTCGAATCGGGTCTACCGCTTCTAAAGTTATCGCGGTTATTTATTCTGTGTTTATGCGGGATTTCGATCGCTCTTTTTTTGTCTTCGTTCATTATACGATCCTGTTTGTCCCACAGCTTCAAAGCTCTCCTGTGTAAGGACATGTTTGTGGTTGGAAGTTCTATTTCGTTGTAAAGATCTCTTATTCTTTTACGTTCTCTCCTTCTTGTATTAGTGATTATATATACCGCTGAATGGTGCACTTTCTGAAGCTTCATTGCGCTTGTTTTCGAGAGACGGTTCATTGGGATAGCTCGGTAGAGCAACGTGGCTTTGCAGATAGCGCTGTATATTTTCTTTAGGTTTTCTCACTTTAGGTTTCTAAGTTGAAATAGTTTTGTTAGATGTGCTTTTGCCTGATTAATTATTATCCGCAATGTGTTTGCCATAGGTATTTCGGGCGATTTTTAGCCAGAGTACTTTTCCTCCGTTTACTTAGCGGTATCTTTTCTCTTCAATCTCTACTCTTGAGGTGAAGCGCCTCCCTACTGGAATAATGGAATTGTTTTCTGGATTGGTGCGAATTTTCCACTTTCGCTCAAATTTGTGAATATTAGCAATTTTGGCCGATGTGATTCTGCCATGGATGGGGGATGTCTGTATGTGTTGTTCGCCACTATCGTAATGTCGTCGACGAATTGGATATATGTTGTTGTATCGTGTACAGTCCTTGGTAAATCCATTGTATATATACTATAAAGTGTTGTACTTATACAGTTCCCTTGGGGGACACCTTGAAGGATTTAGAAGTCTGCGCCATCGAAGCCTGCTATTGAGATGAATGCCGACCTGTCTGTTACATAGTCGCAGAGGCATTTGCTTAGGGCGGAGGGTATCCCTAGTCTCTTGATTTTATATTTCAGGCCTATCCTCCAAACTTTATTAAACGCCTTTTGGACGTCTCTGAGTGTGATGTCTGTGTAGTTTTTATCGTATTTGGCCTTTGCAAATGATTCCACCAGAATAGCCAGGGCTGTCTCGGTACTTCTGTTCTTTCTAAGTCCGTGCTGATGGTTTGGAATCAGTATTCTCTCTTCCAGGTAGTCTATCGTTTATTGCTCTCTCCCTTAATTTTGCCACTGTCTTCAGTAGTGTGATTGGCCTGAAGTTTTCTGGGTTATTTAGTGGCTTACCAGGCTTTGGTAAAAAGATAGTCTTCCCCCTTTTTAGTGCATCTGGGAAGTATCCAGCGCTTAGAGAGGCGTTAAATACTGCTGCTATTTTTGACCAAAATTAGACTGGTGCGCGTATTAGGTTTTCTTTTGTTATCCTTGATGCCCCAGGTGACTTTTGTTTAGTAGCCTTAAGCATTCTTTGTAATTCTTGTAGGGTGTTCTATTAGTAGTGTTGGTGAAGAAGCTATGTTGGGACTATTTCTTGGCAGTTTTGCTCCAAGTCTTCTACCACTCTTGCTTCGTGGTCGTCATCGAAATCCTCGTTTTCGTTGGGGGAGATATCAAAAACCCTGATCCAGTGCGTTCGGAATGCTTCTTCAATTTCATGGGGCTCCTTTTCCTTTCCATTTCATTTTAGAGTTTGATTTTGAGCCTTGGCTTTCTTTTTTCCCTGGCAATGTTAACTTTTTGCCATAGTTTGGTAGGATTTAGTTCATCGTCTATAGCTACCACGAAAAGAAAAGTTCCCACTTCCTGTGTATTTCTTGTGTTATTTCCTTTATTAGTTGGTCTTTCACGTGCCGCAGTTTTGCACGTTCGCCTCTCTGAAGGTCACATCATTCGATTGAATCTCATATGTCTTTATATTCTCTTTCGAGTTTCCAATTTAGGCTGACCTGTTAGGTGCGGTAAAGTTATATATGTTATAGTGGAAACATGTCTTTTATCTGCCCTGACAAGCGCCTTCATGATGTCGTCAATCTCTTGGTCTATTTCTTCTAGTGAAGCCTCAGTTAGAGGTCTCTATGACCGTAATTGGCGAGCTTTTCTTCGTAGCTGTTCCAATCGGCTTGTCTATATGATTTCCTCGGTGGGCATTTAACTTGAATGGGATCCATAGATAAAGTCATGACCACCATTTCTTGGTCGCTAGTTGATAGAGAGCCTTTCTCTATGTTGTAATTAAACTGAAGTCTTGGGGTTGCCAAAACTATATCTGGTTTCGTAGCTCTATTTTTGCCTAGATAAGTTGGAAATTCCGGTCCTAGACGCTCTACTATCCCCCTTTCCAATAATAGGTCAAGGTTTCTTCCAGCTCTGTTGTAGTTCCGAATTTAGCCGGAGGCTCTACTCCAGGAATTTAAGTTGCCCATGAATACTGTTTGATCTCTGTGGCCAAAAATATCTGTAAAGTTTTGGTGGGGCAAGAAATCTCTCATTGGGGGTTGATAGCCTGTTGCCACTATTAGATTGCTTCGTCAAGATCTTTGAGTTTTTGGAAGCAAATATCGTTTCGGACTTCCATAGCAATGCCGTCGTTATTGATGTCATTTGTGATTTTTGTAAATACAGTATAATTGAGCATATTTATTTTATTTATTTCTGGGTCAATGTTAATCTCGTTTAGTAGAATGATCTCCGAGTCTTCTTTTAAATATGCGTTGTTCAGAGAGAATCTCTTCTCATTCAATCCAGCTACGTTGTGGCTTATAATTTTTAGTTTTCTTACCACATGGGCCATTATTTATGTTTTCTTTCTTCCTGGCTTCCTCTTCTCTCTTATTTATACGCTTCACACGCAATGGGCGATTTTGTCCTTCTACATCTTTTTTTCTTGAATTCTTTTTTCTTTAGCGTATAACATAGATCCTGCGAGATTTTCAAATTGCCTGCTGTAATCTTTGTGAATACCTCGCGTTCTGTACACGGGCCGTCGTATTCGTATTTATAGTGTCCCTTTTTAATAACTTGTGCTAAATCATCGTTGTTATCGGAAAAAGGGCTTTTTCTCAGAGGCGTAATCTTTACGTTGAAGCTTTGTTGTTCCTCATCTCTTTCTTTCACAAGTTTTGGAGAGAGAACTGAGCTTGTTCCCTCTTAGGTTTGGTTTGCTGTGTTGGTATCCATATTGGTGTTGTTGCCTGTGGCAACTTCTATCCATCCCTCTTCTTGTCTTTTTTGCGTAGTCTTCCTTAGTCTTGGGTCTCTATTCGTTGCCCGGTTGGTATTTGTGTTTTTCTCTTGGCTAGGAGTCTTTTGCTGTTCTTGGGTCTTGTTTAAATCTGTTGTGACTTTGGCGAATGTAAGATTCTGTTTTTCTTCTTCTGCTCTAGCCCTCTTTATTTTCTTATTTTCGATTTGTTCACGCATCATCGGGCATGCCATTTTCAGGGTGCGATGGTTTTCATTGCAATTCATTGATTTTTTTGTCTGAGAATTACATTCCCGCCACGTATGGACAGTCCTTTGTGTTGTGCTTTTCAAGCGCATAACAGTTGAAGCAAGTTTGTATGCTGATGAATTCATGTCTTTATTTGATCAGGTGTGATTTTTAAATTAAACGTGAGAATACCCGATTCCTTCGCCTTTATGGCAATATTCGTTTCGCGAAATATTACTTTGAAAACGTGTAAATACTCCGTATTGTTTGCATGATTGATGAATTTTATGACTTGTTTAAATTTTGCCCATGATTGTGGTCTCTCTACTTCCTCCTTTATTTCGTCCGCCTTATGCTCCGTCTTCTAGGCCTCTATTTGCGGGGACACTTTAGCTTCTAATCCAATCTTTGTTAGTTCATCCGTAGCTTTTTTCGAAAGAATTTTATCCACTTCTCAGCCATTTTGGTAAATTTCAATGTAGGAATTAGTGTAGTCTAGTAGCCGAACTAGCACCACACCAAGCTCTACATAGATAATTCGGAATACGTTTGTCCTGTCGGTTTTTTGCGCACCCTTTTGGACGCTAAAAGGGCCCCTTTTAGTGGTGTCCATCTTCTTACTAACCGGTACTTTTCTTTTTCTTACCTTAATCGGCTAAAGAGAAGGATAAGAGAGGAGGTAGATATAACTTGCTGTTATATCCGTTTATTCTAATCGGCTTATTCAGCTGGCGAGTCTGTATTCCCTACCTATCTACCTATATCCTAACCCTAACAGTGTTGTTCCTGAGTCTCAATCTGGTTTCCGCAGGGAGAGAAACACAGTTGATATGATTTTTGCTGCCAGGCAACTTCAAGAAAAAGCCGAGAGCAACAATAAAATCTCTGTTTTACATTTATCGACCTCTACAAGGCATTCGTACAGTAAATAGGGACTTGCTTTGGAGAATATTAATGAAATGTGGATGTCCTCAGAAATTCTTGAACATCATCAAAACCTTCCATGAGGGGATGATGAGTCATGTGGTGCAGAATCAGAGCCATTTCCATTAAATGTTAGGGTCCGACAAGGCTGTATCCTAGCTCCGCTAATATTTAACATTTACATGGCAGCAGTCACCCAACTATACCACAATATGCTCGAACCTCAAGATGGGCTAAAAATGTTTTATAGACTTTACGGTAGTGTTTTCAACCTGAGACGCTTACAGGCCCATACAAGGACACAACAAGAATGTGTGCTGGAACTCCAATATGCAGATGATTGCGCTCTTGTTGCCCACGATCAACAGTCACTATAACGAATGCTTGGACTAATACATACAGTTTATCAGCAGCTAGTTTTAGAAATAAACTGCAACAAGACAGAAATCATGTACCAGTGTGATGAATTACCTGACAACGTGCCCGTCACTGCATTAAATAAAAACCCTGTAAAAGTTGTCCCCAATTTTAGGTACCTGGGGAGTATTCTGTCTGCAAACTGCATGATAGACGAAGAAATACAAAGTATAATAAAACAAGCATCATCTGCTTTTGGAAGACTGAGAGTGCGCGCACTAGCAAATCATAATTCAAAATTGGAACCAAAAGTCCCAGTCTATATAGCTGTATGCTTGTCCATACTGTTATATGGTTGTGAGGCATGGACATTGTACAAAGAACATATGAGGATGCTCGAAAAATTCCATATGAGATGTTTAAAAAGAATTCTGTGGATAATGTTGCAAGATGGAATACCAAATACAACGGTCTTGACACGTCCTGGAATCACCAGTCTCGAGTGCATACTGTTGGAAAACCAGATGAGATAGGTTGGGCATGTAATTCCAATGCCATACGAAAGAATGTCAAATAAAATAATGTACGGACAGCTAGAACAGGGTGTTAAAAGTGCCGGTGGTCAGAAAAAGAGATATAAAGATAATGTAAAACAGGCCTTGCGCAGCATAAATATCAACCCAAGTAAATTGGAAACATTAGCCTCGGATAGGACACTATGGAGGACAAGATGCCGTGAAGGAATAAACAACTTTGAACAACAACGGAGGAATGTACTCATTAGACGTCGAGAGGAGAGACATGAGAGGGCTGCACAGCCTCCACCGTGCGACCCTGACATCCAGTGCAACGGACGGCAATGCAAATCTCGTATTAAGCTTCTCAGTCATCGTCGCTCTCATCAAAGAAGATTACGCTGAGACACAAGGTCATCATCGCATTACGATCGACTCCCTTAAGCAAGTAAGCATGAGGTATCAGCACTGTTGCTCAAGGGCACCGTGTACATACCACCATCAGATGTCCACACCGTGAATATGACTACGTTCAAGAAAATTACAAGTGGCCAGAAAACGTCGGACTTAAGGTGAATAATTATAAGTGTAAAATACAAGTGGAATATACTGATAATAAAACCAATAGTGAAAAGTATAAATATTTATAATACTAATAACAAAATCAGCGAAATAAGAAAAATAATAGAGTGAGTTAAATATAACAAATTAAAGTGAATCTAAATAGAATAAATTAAATAATTAGGAGTGTTAAAAAATGCGAATTTAAAATAAATAATGAAAATATATAGTGTATTTTAAACAAATAATTGACTCGAAATTCAATATGTAAGTGAGTTTAATATTTTCAATTTAAAGAATAAATTAAATAATTTAAAAGTGCGAATTTAAAATAATCAATATATATATATATATATATATATATATATATATATATATATATATATATATATATATATATATATATACACATATATATATATATATATATATATATATATATATATATATATATATATATATATATATATATATATATATATATATATATATATATATATATATATATAGTCTATTTCAACAATTAAGCGACTCGAAATTCCGATTAGAATATCAAATATGAAAAACGTTTAGTACAGATTTGTTGTAATAACGAACAAACAATTAGAATAAGAATTAGAAAATGATAATGTTTACAACATGTGTAAACCTTTCGTTTTAGGTACTAAATTTATTTCTAACTAAAAATAATTTCTTGAATTGTATAGTAATAAGAAACTGAATTCCATTTTTCTGGGAACCTTTATCTTCCTAATTGTACTTGTAACTTTCCCTTCTCTACTAAATTCTATTTTCCCCAATATTTAATATTTATTTACATGTATGTAATATCTCTATGTTATTCATTTCTTAATAAACCTTGAACCTTGAAAAAGCTAGATAGTATTAGCAGTCATTATTCAAGAAGCAAGAAGTTATTCCCACCGTTCGCCTTTTTGAGACCTGTTCCCGGATTTTACGACCGAATAAAGAATCCAGCTGAATATTTTCCTTTATCCTAAGGAAGCTCGTTTCATCACTTAACCCAGCCTGCTACAAGAAGAGCTACCCTTTTCGCACTTTACATAAATGGGGCATATAACGTTCGAATAGCCATACCTATACATCCGCTGTATACAGCTGTTTGGTGTTGGTTGCATGCTCGGGTGCCGAAGGGAGGCGGGCCCCCTCAGGTGTATACAGTTATTTGGTGTTGGTTCCATGCTCGGGTGCCGGAGGGAGGCGGGCCTCATCAGGTGTATACAGTTATTTGTTGTTGGTTGCATGCTCAGTTGCCGGAGGGAGGCACGCCTCATCAAGTGTATACAGTTATTTGGTGTTGATTCTATGCTCAGGTGTCGGAGGGAGGCGGGCCTTATCAAGTGTATACAATTATTTGGTGTTGGTTCCATGCTTGGGTGCCGGAGAAAGGCATGCCTTATTAGGTGTATACAGTTATTTGGTGTTGATACCATGCTCGGGTGCAGGAGAGAAGTGGGCCTTATCAGGTGTATACAGTTATTTGTTGTTGGTTCCATGCCTAGGTGCCGGAGAGAGGCAGGCCTTATCAGGTGTATACAGTTATTTAGTGTTGATACCATGCTCAGGTACAGTAGGGAAGCGGGCCTTATCAGGTGTTTACATTTATTTGGTGTTGGTTCCATGCTCGGGTGCCGGAGGGGGAAGCGGGCCCTATCAAGTGTAGATAGTTATTTGGTGTTAGTTCTATCCTGGGGTGCCGGAGCAGGGTGGGCCTCATCAGGTGTATACAGTTATTTGGTATTGGTTCCATGCTCGGGTGCCGAAGGGAAGTGGGCCGTACCAAGTGTATACAGAGTTATTTGGCGTTGGTTCCTTGCTCGGGTGCCGGATGTAGGCTGCCCCTATCAAGTGTATACAGTTATTTGGTGTTGGTTCTATGCTGAAGTGCCGGAGGGAGGCGGGCCTCATCAGGTGTATACAGCTGTTTGGTGTTGGTTCCATTCTCGGGTGCCGGAGGGAAGCGGGCCTCCTCAGGTGTATACAGTTACTGTGTGTTGGTTCCATTCTCAGGTGCCGGAAGGAAGCGTGCCTCCTCAGGTGTATACAGTTATGTGGTGTTGCTTCCAAGCTCGGGTGCCGGAGGGAGGCGGGCCTTATCAGGTGTATACAGTTATTTGTTGTTGGTTGCATGCTCTGGTGCCGAAAGGAGGCGGGATTCATGAAAATACACTTAAACCAGTCACCGCCTTCTTCCACATTCATAGTCAAACCATAACTGAATTTCGCACCGATTTCCTTTACGACTTTTCTCATATTCATTTTCCTCCTTACCTAACCTTCGCACATATTCTGCCATCAAGCCTTATCATCGTCGGCTTTCTTTTATTAGCCATGAACAGATAACAAGTGACCTTCCCTTGCTTCTTTCTCCTTTAGGTTATGTCACTACCTCTGCTCAACTCCATATGGCCTTCCACTTTTTTCCTGCAATCTATCTTCTGAATGTTTATGTTCCTCTTCACTATTCCACTTGATGGCAGCATGCTCTGTGGTTCTCAGCCCCTAAATTGAATGTCATAAAACAGCCATGAATGTAAAAATTCCTTAAAGTCCTCCTAAAGTTCGTCCGTGGGGCTCACACTTACCATTTCGTTTGAAAAATAAAAACAAGCCACGCACCCTATTTAATCTTCCTCATAATATATCGGAGACCAAAATTTCTTTCCCCTATCTTCACTCCTGAAGTCTCTGCCATAATTTCTCACAAGATACTCCATATCCATTCTGTCAGAGCCTCTGCATTTATTGGCAACTGCTTAACCACCCTCTTTTCATCTCCTGTGCGAACTTTTTTCTCTCGGTCCAGTGTCTCTTGAGCAATTAACCATCCTCTTTCTTCCTTTGAAAATACTTGTTTCACTCCGAAATCATTCCCACAAGTCTTCAGTGCCATTTTCTCCATTTTCTTCTCTCTTCGCTCACTGATATTTTTACTAGCTCCCTCTCGTCTTAAATAGAGCCATCTGACTTCAAACACGCAGCTGTTCGTCCTATTTTAAAGAAACCAAACCTGGACCTAAACGCGCCGCAAGCTCCCGCCAAACCCCTTTTCCCTTAATTAAATTCATTTGAATGACCGGTATCAGCCTTAATTTCCGATTACCTCTGCAACACAAGAGTGCATTTTTAGTTTGTCTGTTTTAAAGTAAAAAACAACACCCAACTTGCTTTCCATCGTGGAGCTGACCGCATTTAGCCGACGCTGGTCTGCTTTTCATCATATAACTTCTGGACCTCTTGGCCACTCTTGATCCCACTGTTTTACTCTACCACCTCCTTGAATTCCTAAGTGTCTTTTAAACTACACCTAGCTGCTTCCAGAGGTGCGGTTTGGATTCTCAAGCGTCGTCTCTGTTTATCATTTCATTTCTATGCTAATCAAAAAAAAATTTCTCTCCTTCTCTCTCTATCTTTCTCCAGCCTTCTTTGCTGAAACTCAGACAACTTGCTGAATCTCAACTCTGAAAAGACTGAGGTACCCCTGCTCGGTACTCTTATTAACGTGGAGTACTGAAAAACTATTGCTTCCTATCTAGACCTTAGGGGATCCCATGACCCCTTTTCTGATACAGTTACACATCTGGGCATCACTTTTGATACTCACTTCTGTCTCAAAATTCCTATTGCCAAACGTTTGTAAATCCTTCATCTGCCTCCTCTCTAATCTCCGCGCATCAGCTCTCACTTTGATAACAACAGATTTAAGGACCCCATTCATGGCATCGTCACCTCCCGCCATGACAACTTCGACTCCTTTCGCGCTGGATCTCTGGTTTCCAATCTTTGACCTCCCCAACTGGTTTGACCTTCGCAGCCCGTGGGGCTCTTCTCTGCCGGGAACGTCTTGGTCATGCAACTCCCCCGATATGCGAAGTGAGGTAGCTGCTCATTCGCTATCTAATCATTATTACGGCATTTATTATTACACATAAAACCTTAAACACCCAAGTTCATTCCTACTCGTCTTCCTCACTGGCCTCATTTCAGTTCCTGAGAACCATACGCTCTGTCTTCGCCACCCTACTGATTAGTTCTCGTAGTCGTTTGTGCTGCAAAGATGAACGTGAGTTTGTTCCTAGAGTGTTGAATGTTATTCCAGCTACGATACGCCCAATCCGCTTCCTCGTCCCCTTTAAACGTGCTTCGAAGACCCATCTCTTTTCTCGAGCTTTTCCTTAGTCAATGGAAGGGAGCTTTGAGAAGGCGCACGACCTTTAAGAGGACCATACAAAAAATATTAATATTATTGATACTTTTATTATCTTTATTGGTATTATGGGTAGTAAGTGGTTGATTATAATGTGTATAAACCCAGGTGTATGGATAAGGACACGAACACATGGAATTAATTCTTAATTTCGAGTTCCTTTGCTCTGCGAAATTCGTTTCAGTTTTAAGAAAACGTGTGCTCTACCAATCCTTTCCAAGCTTCCTTATTTTGCTCCTCTACTTTTCTGCCTTTTGCTTTTTCTTTCGTCTCCTTCCTATTTCTTTATTCTTTCTAAGCCTGCCCCCTAGGGTTGTAGGAGGGCATTAATTCATTCCAAAATGTTCACCTCCATGGCGAGCTGCGGAATAATGCACTGCAAAAAAAAGAGAAGAAAATCCCGATTTGGAACCTGAACAAAAATATTTCGAGCATACCCCTACCGCCTGTAATCCATGCTGAAATATACAGGAAGTAGTGAACACAAGTAGAAGCGTCAATTAAATAAGCGACGCGCGTTGGCACAGCAATCTGAATCATTTGAGCCGATAGGAAAACAAAAGCGCTTGGCAACTCTTTTAGTTCATTAACGACGGTAAAAAAGGACTCGCGTTCCCCTGAATGGCGATGAAGATGCAAAGGAAGAGAGGATTAAAAAACAAAAGCTCCAAACTGTAAACAGGAATAGTGGAAAGGTCGATAACGCCACAGCTTCTGCAGCCTGCGCACTAGTGTAGATTATTTTGTTATGGTTCCGAAGAGGTGGCTATTAAATTTCCTCCTCATAATGTGCCTCATATATATAAATGGAGGCAGAGAAAGAATATGGAAAAATATATCGATCAGGTAATAATTTATCTATATATTTCAAAAGGAAAACACGACGAGACATCTCAGCTCGTAATTTTTCGATTTTTTTTGAAGAAAGTGTGAATTTATGGAAGGTGAAAATGTGGGGAAGATAGGCACGATCTGTCGAGCAGTGTGATTCGCATTTGTTTCTCACCCATTGTCAAAATGAGCTAAAAGAGTTGAAAATGAGGCAAAAGCTTTGATATCATCGCACAGGAATTTTACCCTAATTATCTACTAATTTCATGTCTCACTTCCAAGAGATGTGAAAATAGTTTCCATGTGCAATTTCCTTTACCATTGACTCATTTCGTAATATTAGCTTGTTTTGTTTTATTTTATCATTAATCTTAATTTCCAAGACCTTTGTGTTTTATTCTTACATTGACTTGGAAGCTCAGGACGAAAGCTCTGCCAGTCCAGTTGTTCGTTAGCCTTCGGAGGGTGAGTTTGTGCCTGGTTGCTCTTATATACCTCTGACTCAAACGTCACACTTAGGAGACGCTATAGGCCTGATTTTGTATTGAAACATGAGTTCGAATCAGATATATTTAGTATTTCATATTACTTTGTGTGCATTTAAAATATGTACATATAAGCATGAAAAAATATATTCATAAATTGTTATGGACGGCTCACATAAGTTTGTCGGGAACAGTGTTATGTTGAATCAACATCGATAAATTTTTATATTATAGAAACCTTCATAAATGTCTTCTGGGTAGTGGTCCTGAGTATTTCTCTGAAATTAATAAAGGTAAGTACCAAGCTTATTTTTTAAAAATTCATGTTGCTGATGGATGATGCATGCAACTATAACTAACTAGAAACAGAAAAAAACAAGAGCAGCTGAGACATGCACCACGCATTAGTTGAAAATCCTTGGTAAATTTATCACATATGAAGTTATACGAAGTTATTAATTCCTAAATATCAATTGTAGAAGCTGAACAAATGTAAACGCCTCCAAATGTAAAATGGTCATAGAAGCTGGGTTGGAACCAATCTTTTGTGAATTAATCCCGCGAATAAGATCAGTATCCTTGGATCGAATCTGGAACTGACTAGCCTAAACTTAAGTCGGTACATTATCGCACTTTGCTTAAAATTCTCTCTCGTTTTCATCGTCGGTCTGTTCGTCAACATCTAGTTTTTGAATATTGACCTGAACTCTAAGGTGAGAAATGTTAATTAATGCAAAAAAGTCCAGTGGAATAAACTTGAAGGCTATTCTTTTAATTATGTAAAGGATTGCAAATAAGTTTGCAAATTCTTTAATTGATCCTCGATCGATAAATTGATTGACACGTGACTTATCTCGCTCTCCGGACTTAACCAAGGAAATGCAGCAGAAGGCCATTCGCTCCTTATCGCTCCTTAAGGTCTTTCAAGCACTATTATTTGATGGTTAGTATAAGTTTCTGATGGTTCAAGAGACATTCTGAATGGCCCATTAGGACCGCTCAATGAAATTGAGTCTCGTAACTCATTGTGTCTCTTTTCTTTGCTAGAACTTATTTCTGGTACTTTGTAATGGTTTTTGCAATAGGAAATTACCTTTTGCCTAAAACCTAATAATCTTCCCTTTAGAGAGACTCTGGCCATTTCTTTTACTCCACCAGTTTTTTATATGCATTTGCCTTCACCACTTTATACTGACTCCCCATGTTCTAATTATTCCTAAGTTTTCTTTCTTTTAATGATTTTAAATGACTACTTAAATCCCTAAGCTTCTAACTATCGCCACTTTGAATCCCAGTGGCAGTCTCCTATTTGAACAGAAGCAATCCACCCCATGTGTCATGACAAATATTCCCTCCTTCCGTGGATAAAAATAGTATATTACACACAAAATATTTGTTAAGATTTAAATTATTATTCCATCAAGTATTTTTTTTGCATAAAAATACGAAAGTTAAGATGCAAATATTCTTTAGGAATTCGATGCATAAAAGAATACAAATTTCAAATTATATTAGGTTAACCAGAAAGTCCTGACTCACTTAAGAAGGGGAAAGAAAACAACAAAATCTTATGGAGCAACACCAACATTTGTTCTTCAAAATAAAGTCCATCATTCTCTAAGATCTTCTTCCAGCGATCAGTCAGCATCCGAATCTGTCCCAGATATCAAGTTGATGGTCGGCCGGAGCGTGGTTGATCGCCAAATGTAAGATCCCTGGATTTGAAACATCTATACCACCTCGAGACCTTCGCCTGACTGACTGTGCCTTCTCCTTCAGTATCACAAATTTCCTTCACGGCAACTCTTGTAGAAAGTTTTGCTTGTAACCGCGAATCAAAATTCTAATTCAACTTTCTTAAAAACTCATTTTTGTCAGTTAGGGCTTACACAAAGAGAAATAAACTGCCTAGGAGGAACAAACAACACCAGCGTACGGAAGCTGCTAGTCGAATGACTAAAGTTAACCTAACCCAATGTACTCGAATGAGTAAGTCTAATCTAACCTAATGTAGTTTAATAAGTAAGGCTAACATAAAATAAGGTAGTCTAATGAATAAGGCTTACGTAACCCAATAGTCGAATGAGTAAGGCTAATCTAACCTAATGTAGTAGAATGAGTAAGAATAACCTAAACTAATGTTGTTAAATCAATGAGGCTAACCTAACCTAATGTACTCGAATGAGTAAGGCTAACCTAACCTTATGTAGTCAAATCAATAAGGTTAACCTAACCTAATGTAGTCGAATGAGTAAGACTAACCTAACCTAATGTAGTCTGTAAGGGAAAGGGGACGCCAAGAAGAATGCCCTCTTCTTATTTTTCTTGAATTCCTTCCCTTCCTATGTCTCCTAACTATAACTCCACGTGGATTGAAGCTGTGTATCCAAGGAGAAAAATAAAAGAAGAAAGAATTTGAATATCAGTTAAGCTGGCCCCTAAAAGCTTTCACCTTGCCGATGAAATGCTAATCTCCTTAGTCGGGAAAAGGACAGCGGAAAGTTCCCACCCACGTAGTTGGAGTAGATTAAGACCGGTGTCGGGCGACAAAAGCTAATCCCTCTAGGCGCTGGAAGCTTTCTCTCAGACGTCTGTTCCTTCCAGCGATTGAGCATCAAAAAA
This sequence comes from Ceratothoa steindachneri, assembly GCA_963969495.1. Taxonomy (NCBI): domain Eukaryota; kingdom Metazoa; phylum Arthropoda; class Malacostraca; order Isopoda; family Cymothoidae; genus Ceratothoa; species Ceratothoa steindachneri. Next base: position 139,312,958 of record OZ018327.1, read on the forward strand.
ATGGCCGTCATATAAATACCTGGGGTTTTTCAAAGATCAGCAGATTGAGTTTGAGATCTCGTCGCTTTCGGTTCAGATCATGTGTCCCTTTCACCAATTCCCTGATATTCGCATATACCATCGAGGTTGGATCTCACCAGGCAGATCCATCTCTTGTGTGAAGGCTTACTCTGTTCAGAGCAAGCCTCGAATCGTTTTGTCTCCGAAGGACTGGCCGTGAATCTTCTCGTCTCAAAGATCTCCAGTTTCCCGTTTGAGATTTCGCGCCGAGCCGCGTCAGAGTCTCGATTTTTCGAGGTTGCAGTTCTCTGCAGCAGAAGTGCCTTCGTCCGTCTTCAAGGAGAATCGTGAACTCGTCTTCTGCCCCCCCCTTCTTTCATCCTCGTCACCATCAGGATATTCGGCTGAGAATCACGACGATTTCCCGTCTCCATTCCCCCGCACTGACTCGCTAAAGGAGTCCCCTTCCTCGATGACTCCCTTTAAGGTAAAACGATTGGATCTCCCGTTAATCGACCCGCTTTCCGACTTTTAAATATTCCTTCTGTATAACTGATCTATAGTATCCCATTTAAAAGCTAATTAACAGGTAATTAACGTTACCCGATTGCCAATTTTTTATAGTCTGTCAATATTATCCTTATTTACATTTCCCATATTTCCCGTGTGTATATATATGTTAACTAGTGACTTATTAAAATTCTATTTTTGTTTTTCACTCTTTAAATATATCCTTGAACTACAACTTGGTAAACTCATTAAACGCTATCAAGCCGTGTATTAAAATCGCACTCTTATAGCTCGTAATCAACGGATTACTTTTACGAAATGAACGTACTTGTACGTAGCGAAGGACGCGTGCGTATATTAGGGGATATATGTGTATATAACTGTATATATTCATATTCTCGTGGCTTTTATCTCTTTTCCTCCAACCAATAGATACATATATGTATATATAGACGTATTGTCTGGGGAAGTGACCTATTGCTCGACATAGTCTAATGATTAAAGCTAAACTAACTTAATGTTGGTCCGTAAAGTTTGTTGTTTTCTTTTTGCTTCCTAAATGAATCAGGACTTTCTAGCCAACCATATAGTTAAAGTCACAGGGAGATTTAAAATGGAAGGCAGATAATTCGTAAATAATATTTCCTCAATTGATTTTTCCGAAAATAAATTTATAAACTTGAGTTCAATTGAAACACTATAGTTGGATTCTTCAAAATTAAAGATGTAACTCTTGAATAATTTCGTAGTGGCGTAGTTTATATTTATTCGTGCTCAAATGTATAAATATGTTGGCAGTACCTTATGTACCTTTCATGCCCGTTTCTCCTCTCAAAATACTATGTAAATAAAAAGGACTCACCTCAATTAAGAGAACACTATCAAATGTCAACTATTCCATCTCTGAATGACTTCAAGATTTCGGTCTCAAACCTTACCTTATATCACTTCCCATCTCAGAATCGTTTCATATCAAAGTGCTATCTCCCCTATTCAATTCTGCTTCTTGTTCCACCACATTAAACCTTCCATGACTACTATTACAGAAACTGATTAATTTCCTCTCAACTTTCTCTACTCAAATGACACTTGGATATCGCAGGAACAAGGTGTCTTCTATTAGAGCTTTGTTTTTCCTAGTGATGGTTATAATTTTATCCGCCTTCCATTTTTAATCCCCTTGTGAGTTTAACTATAATTCTGAATCTGAATTTCTTTTATATATCTAATTACTAAAAAAAATGTATCTTAAATTTTTTATTTCTAAGGAGGCAGAAGATGACTGTTGCATACAACGTTGCATACAACTTTTAATATAGAAACAATGATGATGCCTTTCCGTCAACTCCTCTTATTGGTTTTCTATTGAAACTTAAATTGAGGCTATTAAGCGACAAACAACTATAATATATATATATATATATATATATATATATATATATATATATATATATATATATATACATGAAATATCCCGAAAGTTAGCGCGTGATAACTATAAATATGAATATGTACCACGGAAGGAAACTGGTACATATTTATATATATATATATATATATATATATATATATATATATATATATATATATATATATATATATATGACCCTTTTTAGCAATAGAGGTTTTTCACACAAACCCAAGCACCATCGTGGAAGATTTCCGAGCACGTCATTATGAGTTTTTGTCTTGTTGACACAAGCAATAAACCTGCTGTAGGATATAGGGAGATTGTGAAAAAAAGAAATGCAGAAACGTTACTACCAATTATACAAAAAATAGTAAAACCTGGAACTGTACTTCGTAGTGACGAATGGAAGGCTCACAGGCGTATTCAACAAGATATTGGATTTACTCACAGCGAAGTGAATCATTCGCTTTGATTTATTGACCCAATTACTCAAGAACACACACAAACTATCGAAAGCTATTGGAATAGGCAAAGAAGTTTATTTATTTATTTATTTATTTATTCCATACTAATCCAATGTATAGTATAAACATATTACATTTTAAATCTTAATGACAAGTTACTATAAGTACTTATACATACAAAGATTAGCTATGGGCCCAAAATAAGTCAGTGACTTTTAGGGCAGAATCTTAAGACTAAGCATAAAATTATCAAGAATAAAAATCCCTTCATGTTTATACAAATATAAACAACTTAATATTCATTTGAGAACCTAACGATTGTAATGATTGCAAATAACGAATAATTATATAATTTAAATTTAGAGATAAATTAAAAAAACTATTTTATTTCCCGCGATTATTTTAAGAGATATGTAGTTAACATAGTCAACAGTCTTATATAAATAATAACATATTTATAATGTATAAATCAAAGTAGTAGTACACAGTATAATAGTGTACGGTAACAAATAAATACACAATAACAAAAACTGAATAGAAATTTAGTAAGCCGAAATTATATTGTTTTTAGGAGCTTTTTTGAATTGAGCTAAATTGGTTTGGGATTTGATATTGTCGTCCAAGCCATTCCATATTTTGATAGATTTGTACAGAAAGCTACATTGTGATTTTGATTTTGAATACAAGGGTGAAATAAATTTTGTTCTATTGCGGGTTTGGTGATTATGGGTATTATCAGCTGTTTGTAACATATTAAATATATAGCTATTATAGGAACACTTTATTGTTTAGTAAAGGAATAAGGATGTTTGAAAAACAAAGAGATCATTTAATTTTAGAATTCTGGATTCTTTCAAATATCGATTAGTGTGCTCTTTGTAGTCAAGTTGATGGATGGCTCGAATTGCTTTTTTCTGTAATATGACTAATTTATTGAGATAATTTTGATATTTTCCATACCAACTCTCTATGCCATATGTCAAGTAAGGTTGCACCATTGTCATATATAAAGAGTGGAGAATAGATTTAGGAAGAAACTTATTTAATTTATATAATATTCCAATCGATTTTGATAGTTTTGTTGAGATATGCGTAATATGTTGTTTAAAACTCAGATTTTTGTCAATAAAGATGCCTAGGAATTTGATATGAGTAGTTTCATAGATTATTCCGTCACCCATTTTAATATGGGGCAATTCAATAGATTTATTGTTAAAGGAAAAAATATATTTGGTTTGATCTACATTTATTGATAGTTTATTAACATTAAGCCACCTGAAGACATTTTCGAGTTCTTTATTTATTGTAGATGCAATGTTGCTTGGTTTGTCATATGGCAAGGAAGTTGATAAGGCACTATCATCCGCGAATAATATAAATTTAAACAGAGAAGATGATTTAACAATATCATTAATATAGATTAAAAATAACAGTGGCCTTAGCACGGAGCCTTGTGGGACCCCAGTTGTAATATTAAGGTGGGATGAGTCATGACCATTGATGGAGACAAATTGCTTTCTTTCAGTTAAATATGATTTGAACCAATTTTGACAGTTGCCTCTAATTCCGTACATAGCTAATTTTGACAGTAGAATATTATGGTTGACACAATCGAAAGCTTTGTTAAAATCGAGAAAAATTGAGAATACAATGTGGCCCTTTTCAATGTTATAGAAATATTGAAGGTGGTTAATTATCACGTGAATCGTTGATTTCTGACGTCTAAAACCATATTGGTGTTTATACAACAGTGAATTAGATTCCATAAATTTATAAAGTTTATTGAATGCTATTTTTTCAAATATTTTACTGAACATTGTAAGACATGAAATAGGGCGGTAATTGCTGACGTTTGTGAGGTCTCCGGCCTTTGGTAACGGTGTTACCCGAGCAACTTTTAATACACTTGGGAATATACCCTGAGTAAATGAGTCATTAATTATTGATGCTAAAATTGGAACAACTATATCGGAGATGTATTTTAAAATTTTAGTGGAGATTGAATTAATACCTGATTTTTTATTTTTTAGTGAACTAATGATTTTTGCAGGAGTCTGAGATTTTTTTACCTACGTTGACAAAAAAATTATTGAATTCATTTGCTTTTTTCTTATTGTCATTAACTGGTTTACCTTCAATGATAATTTGTTTAATTTGGTTTGTTCCTTTAGTAATTTCAGGTTTTATCACAGAATTGATTGATTTCCAAGTTTGTTTTATATTGTTTTTCGTTTGATTAAATCGTTCATGGTAATAATTTTTCTTGGCTATTTTAATTTGGTTAGTAACTTGATTCCGAAAATTTTTATATGTGTGTTCTGGAATTTGACAAAGCCTATAAAGAGAAAAGTATTTCTGACGTTTTTTGATGTTATTTATAATTGCGTTTGTTATCCAAGGTTTTGTTTTGTGTTTATATAATATGGTTTTAGATTTTAGAGGACAATTAAGTTTAAAAGCATCGTCTAGCCTTGAAATTAACTCTTCGGTAGCAGAATCGATGTCATTTATATAGGAAATTTCATATAGATTTTGATTTAGTACATAGTTATAGAAGTTTGATAAGGTATTTTCGTTAATTATGCGGTAGGTTATTGTACGGTTTTGATGAATATTGTTCGAGTTGAAAAAATACTTTTGGATCATGAATATAGGAAGATGGTCCGATATGTCACAAAGGAGAATACCGGAAGAGTAATTTTCGGGGTGAACTCTGAAAATATTGTTAATTAGTGTTTCTGAGTTTTGGGTTATTCTTGTCGGTTTTGTTATAATTGGAAGTAAGGAATGAGAATAAAAAGTATTGAGGAAGGACTGAGTTGATGCGTGGTTTTCAAAGTTTAATAGATCGAAGTTAAAATCTCCTGTAATTATTAAGTAGTCATAGTTTGTAACATTGAAGTAATTGATTAATTCAGTAATCTTATCTATAAACATCTTTGGGTCACCAGAAGGAGGTCTATATACGGTTACAAAGATTATTGTTTTACCATTTGATTTTACTTCGATAAATAAAGTTTCAATATAGTTATAAAAAATACTAATTTCGTCAACTTTTTTAGTATTGAGTCTGTCAGATATATACACGCTTATACCTCCCCCTATCTTGTTTACGTCGCGTAGTGAATGAAAAGAGCTATAGTTTGGGACACTGATAAGGTGTTTATTATTATTTGTTAGCCAGCTCTCGGTGAATGCTAAAACGGAAAATTTATAATTAAGTGTTGACAAAAATATTGAAAATTCATCAATGTTTGCGTGCAAAGATCGAATGTTAAGATTTAAAATGGACAGGTCTGTTTTTTCAAATGAAAATGTAGTGTTAAATTTATCACAATCGTAGTATTGGTTTCTTACGTTATTTTCTTTAAAATTTGGATATATTTCATCAAAATGGTTTATGTCTGGATCGATATTATTGAAGTGATCGAGTTGTTCAAACATAAAGGAATTTAAATATTAAAGGTTACAAATTGAAATTACGTATAAAATATCTATAAACAGATAAATACTATTTTTATCATAACTTTAGTAAGAGAAAAAGGAATAAAGGATGTAATACAATTGAAATAAAAGTAAGTGAATGCTAGGTCAAAACATGGTTTGTTTGTTTTTGTTTTTTTCATCTAAAACAGTAATATCCCTGAAGGTATTATTACTGATCGTTCCAGAGATTCTCACCATTTTTGGAGGGCAGCTCGGGTATTGATAACTATAAGTAGGTCACGGCGACCAGAGGGTGATGGCAGGAAAACGTTGATAAATCCATCTCTGGTAGTACAGCCTGCGATTTTTGTGCGATTTGGAGTTAGTTGTTCGCTTACATAGAATGACGGTTTGAATTTTTTGCATGCTGAGAAGATATCACGCTTTAGATCACTTCTGCGCAACTTCACAATTATGTTTCTTTTGTCGGGACCTTGTACTTTAGGCTTGGGACCTAGACGATGAGCAACAGAGATGTCAGCTTCTTGCATTTGTATGTGGCAGTTATCTTTAATAAGTTTGCGGATGATATTGCTGCAGTTTTCATTATTGGTAGCTTCAGGTATATTGCCGGAGAATATAATCGTATCTCGTCTTTCATAAGCGTCGGAAGAATCAGCCTTTTCTTCTAATTTTTCGATTTTTGATCTCATTTGTTCGTTAGATTTTTTGAGAGAGATGATTTTTTGTTTTTGTTTGGCAAAAGATGATTCGAAAAACTTAAAGATAACGTTCATAATGTCTTTGGCATCAACTGATAGCGTAGATGAGGAAATAAGGGTCTGCAGTTCATTAAAATTAACTGGTTCGTTTAATTCGGTTGTTCCTCTTGTAATTGGAGTATTTTTTTCTTTGTCTGCCTTCCTGAAAGTAGGAGGAGCCATTCTTTCTAAGGAGGAATGGATAAATGTGACATCAGTTGTGCTATGGGAGTTTGTTTAATTACTGGGAGAAACAGTAATGTTTAATTGTTAAAATTTTTACTTTGAAGGTCGTTAGGTTTTGATTGATGAGTGATTGTTTTAATTTATTAATTCAAAGAGTGAAGAGATTAGTTAAACAAGATGAATGTGGCACTGCTGCACTTCTAATCACTCAGTTGAGTTTAGGCCTAATGGCTTCAAAACAGACTTAGTGGGAACATGGGAATTTTCAACGTAATGCGGTAATATCACTTTATATGTCCAAATAAATTAACTTACATACGTAGATTTATAATTTTTAGTATTCAATGCAGTTTAAAAACACTAGTATTCACTTTTATTCGATAAATAAGCAATATCACTGTTTGGTGATGAAAACAAAGATTGATAAAGGAGACCGGGCAGCACACCTTCATTCTACGACATGGATGTAAGAGATTACACTTAAATTCATACTTAAACAAATTTATGTGGTGTGAAAGCCGCATAAACAATACATTTTTCATTTTTGTAATACCATTAGTTGACAATATCCTTTTAATTAAACTTATAATTTATGTGACGTGAAAGCCACATAAACAATACATTTTTTCATTTTTGTAATACCATTAGTTCACAATATTCCTCTAATTTAACTTATAATAAATATCACCTTTTATAATAACCTTTTAATTAATCAATTTAACTTTTTTATATAAGTGTAGTAAAAACAAGGAGAATAACCTAACCATTCAGTTAAATTGAAAAAAAGATATTAAAGTTTAAAGAAAAACTTATTTTATGCGTTACCCTCTCTTATATGTGAGAAGAGCTCCTTCGGAGGGCTTTGAGGAAGACTGTGTTTGCCAAATATAGCCTTTTAACCGCATATTAAAGTTTGTTTTATTAATTTTAGTTGAGTTTTGTATTCTCCCTTTGGGCAAGACTGGGATCCGTAATCTACATAAGTCCAAAGTTGGGGTCCGTAATCTACATAAAACCAAAATTGGGGTACTTATTCTCCATATGGGTTAATTGGTGACGTAATCTACATATGATCCTAGACACGTGTGCACCGAAAAACGTATTTGCATTGTGGCCACCTGACCGGTCATATCCAGCCGACGTCCATAGCAAGATTGGTTTCGTTGTTTCACAGGTTCATGTAAACTTTGGCTGGTCAGATCAGATACCGTTCTAAGTGTGTCCAGCTGTTTTCCACTGTCTCCGTTATCTGTGTCTAAGCCTTGGAACACATCTGTTTCCTAATTTGTGTATGTTTGTACATTCACGTGGGAACCCCAACGATTTCGCTTGTCTCTTTACGACATATTCCTTTTTGCATTGATGCATATTATTGCGATTTCCCATTATTTACAAGTATTTGCTTTGTTCTACATTAGTTCATTGTTACAACATAGCGTATTATTTCAGTGTTCGATTTGAGTGCCCAATTTCAAGATTTCAATAGGACCAACGGGGTGCTCATTTATAGATTCCTTGTTGCCTCTACTCCAACTTTCAATTGGGCACTACAAATTTTCCTGATGACGTCCACGATACAGAAATACCTGTAAATAGGAGTGTAAAAATTCTATTTTTTATTTATTTTAGCTTTATGTTTGTTCCAATAAGATTCTACATGGTGAGTGTGAACACTTGTTCTATTATCAACAAAATGTAACCGATGGTTTACAGTTTTATGTAGATATCCATTGCCTAACTACCTTTTTAATTATTGATGAAAGAGTACCATCATGGCATTGTTGGGCTATTTTCATGTAGACTATTGCTGGTGTCGTCAATATATCTACAATTCCAAAAACCTAAATTTGGGAATGTTTGTGATGTTTGGGTTTGTACGAAAAGCATAACTCGTCTACTTGGACCATAATACTAGGCTCACCTAGTTTATCTGGGTTATTTTCAAAATGATTAGTACATACCATACGAAATGAACTATATAAATTGACCATAGTTTTTAGTGACATTTAATAACTTAGATGCACTTGTTTTACCAATTTCACCACACCAATAGAAAATAGCTTCAACCCATTTCAAAAGGGTGATTTTATAATTAAAAAAAGAATGATTTTTTTAATTAACACTTTATGTTTGTACTTTTCACTGACCTTATGTTGATACTTCAAAATACTCGTATGTTTATCCAAATTTGAAGCACATTTCGTCCAGTTCATCACAATATTAAGACCTGAACATTTCATTTCACTTGCAATAAGTTCTTTATTTTCCGTCCATATAATCAATGGAGGAGTGTCTTCGATTAGTAAGGGCTTGATTTGACCTTCAAATATGTTTTGAGCCATGCTTGCTTAAGGGCTGCTCAATATTCAATACTTTATAATTACGAGAGAAGTCAAAGTAAATTATGCCAAAATTTTTTGACGGCTCACTCACTGTTAACGATAGTACTTTGAGTTTGCACAAAGGTTTAAGACTGGCGTTCTTTATCGTAATGGAAATACCCATCAATACAGCAGTGATGCTAAAAGGAAACTCTACCTTTCTATCGGCGAATCATCAATAACATATCTGGATCCAGTGAACGGAGCACACACTCAGTCTATTGCACGATTATGGTCGGATGCAAAAACAACGATTTAAAAAAAAATAAGAGGCGTTAATAGTGAGCTTTTCCAGTCATATATTGAGCACTTTTGCCGGAAGTGTGTCATCATTAATTAAAAGATTTAGGTTAAATGGTTTGTATCAGTTATGTAGTACACTGTAGTATAAAAGGCTGGTAGACTGCACGCTAAAATTGTAAATAGCGTGGTAGCCTGTTCGCTAAATTAGCACACTATTAACTACTCGTACCTTTTTAAAAATATAGTGCCGTTTATATATTTTGAAGAATAGCAGTCCCTGGCTCGTGTTGGATCGCTATTCTGCAAACGATCCAAACGCTTTGACTGGAGATGCATAAAAAAAGAATCAGTTAGTTCACAATCATTTGCAAATTTTGTACAGGGTTTTATGACCAAAATTTGATATTGAAGTATAGGTTCATTTTATAGAATCGCTTTATATATTAATATAGGCTGATAATTGAATTTTTGTTCCTTAAAAAAGTGACGGTTAGCATGCTAGAAACCAAATTTGTGATGATATCTTGACTGATATTACTTCATTTTGGAGAAGATGTGTATGCTTCACTGTGGGCACGATACATGACTCGTGAAAGCGATCCATTCTTCTAATATTGTCGAGGGATCTTTCTGAAGCTCGAAACAAGCGGAAAAGAGCTTCCTAAGAGAATATAGCTTTGCTGCCACAATCTTCACCAGTGCATTCTTTATAACTCCTACAATTAACACATATCCGTAAGTTTATTTTTGATGTGATGAGGGTTCTTCGCAGCCCTTCCTAAATTGAAATATTTGTCGTAATATCTTCACCTAACAATGTGCATGAAGCCTTCACACTTGCTTCTTTCTAATCGTGAGAAAGCTTGGCACTGGGGGCAACCCGGTCCGTGAGCTGGGACCTTATCAGGAGGCGATCTTGGCGTTCATCTGAAGCTTTGGGTGCCCAGAGGACTTCTTCAAGGAGTGTAACCAGTCTTTTTTTAAGCCATTAATGATCCTAAATATGGTGTTCTTTGATGCAATAGTAGTAATAGAGTGGGCTGTCACTCGTGATCGAGGATCAAGTCCTCTGGGTGGCCATCGAAACCGTGGGTCCTCAGGGGGCTGAGGAGGCCCAGTCACGACTGGAAATGTTTCTCGCCTGTCCCGCAGATGGTACCAGGGGAAAGTTGTTGCCGCAGCGCTGGTCCGCAGCTTTTGCATGCCTACGCTCTCTTCGCTGCTGTTCGTTGTCATGTCAGGTGGTTTCAAACCTCTCCAGTGACCGATGGGCTGCACGTCGCCAATCAGGGCAATCCCCCGCAGAGGTCTCTCATGAATTGACGTTAATGTTGTCTTTCTTTTTCTAGGACTTCAATGTATCCTTCCATCGCTTTTTCTGTCCTCCTCTTGCGTGGGCGCCAGTTTGAAGTTCGCAGAACAAAACCCGCCTAGGCAGTCTTCTCTCTGGCATCCAAGCGCAGTCTCCTGCCCATCTAAGTTTATGTTTCATTAGTAGGGCCTCGATGCTGGTGGACTCTGCCTCTTCTAAACGCTGTTTGTTCTTCGATCCTCCCAGGAAATGTGTAGGATTCTTCGGAAACATCTTTGGTGGGAATGCTTGAGTGACTTCACATGACGCTGGTATGTGTTCCATGGTTCGCCACTGTATAGTAGTACCGTGAGGAATACATCATTGTATACCATTAGCTTTGTCTTTGTTCCCAAGCAGCGATTGTCAAAGACTCTTGACTTTAGTTTCTGGAAGGCTGCTCCAACATTGTAGAGCCAATGTTGCATTTCCTTGTCGATGTTTGCCTTTGCTGAGAAATGACTGCTAAGGTACTGGAAGTGTTCCATATATTCAACTTGCTCTCCTTCCACGGAAATTGGAGAAGGTTTGCACAGCCCCAATGGTCTCGGCCTTGAATACAGTTTTGGTCTTCTGCGTATTCATCTTCAGACCAAGTTTTCTGTAAACGTTGTTAAATGCTCTCACGGCTGCTTGCATCTCATCGACAGAGTGTGCGATGATCGCGCAATCGTCGGCATACTGGAGTTTAGATACGCTTAGTTCTCCGACCTTTGTTCTTTCCTTCAGGCGCTGCAGGTTAAATAGTTCTCCATCCAGTCGGTAACATAGCTCCATCGTAGGTGGTAGGCCTCTTTAAGCTCGGTTGATGGACGCAACCACATAGATGTTAAACAGGCTTGGTGCGATCACACAGTCTTGCCCTAGCCCTGTCCGGATGTTAAAAGCTTTAGGCTGACTGCCGTTGTATGCTATTGACTCTGCCATGTCATCATAGAGGAGTCTCAAGATACTAAGGTATTTTTATGGATTTTCCATAAAGCCTCACTATTTAGTGAATCAAATGCTTTTGTAAGGTCTATAAACACTATAAAGAGGTCGCGGTCTTGCTCGTGGCTTTTTTCATTGCATTTAAGGACAGTTTGGTACAGACCAGCAATGGTTACACGTTATTCTTTGGAATCAACTATTTGGGCTATTGAAAAAGCTTCAAACATTTATTTTACCCCCAAATATTACGAAATAGATTATAATTATACCAGGCAATGGCTTCGCCACTCCCCCCTACGGAGGGAGCTTGCGCTTCGCTACTAAGATTAAAATCTAAAATCTAAAAAAAAGCAGCCATGGTTAAATTTTTATAAATTTTCTGAACTTCGCCAATTATAATAATTTTGCAAAGGAACTCAAAACTAAATTTCCCCCCTTTCAAAAAATCACGTTGCTAAAATATAGTTATAGATAAAATAAGAAAGCAGCCTTACTTAAATTTTAATCAATTTTCTAAACTTCACCAATTGTAATTCATTTTCTTTTAAAACATTATAAAAGATTGGATAATCATTTTTTTTTCTGAACTAAGCTATTTTGTTTTTTTCAAACTCTAAAGAAATTCTTAGAAATTACCTTTGATACAAATTTAAAATATACTTAAGTCATAACCAAACTAAGATGAAATTATTATTCAAATACTATAAAAAATCTCGTTCTTAAATTATAAAGTTAGTAATGACGTGATGATGATGATGATGATGACAACAGCATTAATTTAACTTATATATGACTTTATTTTACTCTTTTGATCGAATTGTAACGAATTAGAACGCGATTTTAGATTGAGCAAAGGAATGTACTATTTTTTCTTATTATTTTTGAAACTCAGACTTTTTAATAAACCTGCCATAATTTAAATACAAGAGGAGCGGCTTTGCCACTTCTTATAGGGGGAGCTTGCGTTACGCATGCAGACTTTCGGTCTGTGGCCTATCTTGCTCTGGAAAAGGAGTTTAGGTCTAAAAGTTTTACAAAGTTTTCCAAGACGTAACGATAATACTATATTTTAATAACGGAATTTCTGGCAGTGTTTGGAAGATAATAGATATTTTTCCTTCTTAGTTCGGTTATGACCTAAGTTTTAAGTTTTTATCAGTTATTTCTATGAATTTCTTTAGAGTAAAAAAAAAAAAAATGATTTAAGAAAAATAAATGATTATCCAAAAATGTTGAATTTTTTTAAACAAAAAGAATTACAAATGGTGAAGTTAAAAAAAACTATTAAAAATTAGGTAATGTTTTTTTTTATTGTTTTTCAAATATTCGAAAGTTTCATCGAATTTATGTACTCCTAAAATAGATTTCAAATTTGAATCTTGATCAAGAAGAAAAATGGTACTGGACACTAAACACGAGTAAAGCAAAATGAAATTATTAAAACAAATTTAGACAGAAAAAAGGAATAATGAGATTGTTTTTTCCATATTTAAAATGAATTCCGATAAAAGGTTTTTCTGGCCTTTAGGCCTGGAAAATAAACATAGATGTGAAAAAAATAGATCAAGAGTAAATTATTAGGAGATGTTTACTAGAAACTTCAGAAAAAAAAGTTAGACCAAAGAATGTTGCTTAGGTCAAATAGGCCGTAGGGAAGGGTGTTTTTTGATATATTTAATGGTTTTATCAAAGTTCTTTCTAAGAGTTTATTTAGAAACGGAAAAATCTGATCCCTGGACTGGTTTTTCGTATTTTCCAAGCTGTCGGAGATCAGAGAGAGAGAGAGAGAGAGAGAGAGAGAGAGAGAGAGAGAGAGAGAGGGGGAGAGTGTGTAAAAAGCAGTAACAAGGAAAAGTAGTACCCTAATAGACCTTACGATCCATTCAAAGAGGGTACCTTTAATTGAACAGTTAAGCAGGCGTACTCCTTTAAAGGGTCATATTGGCGCTCTAAAAGAGCAGTTACGCCACGCTTCAAGTCTCCAAGCGGCTATTTTTCAAGACTTTGTCTAGTCTCCACTTGAACTGTTCCACAGAGTTGCTGTTGACAACTTCTACTGGAAGTGTGTTCCGATGGCCGCAGATGCTATATGTGAAAGATTTTCCACACAGATCACGCTGGTAACACTTCAGTTCAAGTTTGTAGCCGCGATTTCTTGTTATGTCTGGCTAAGCTGGAAAATATTCCTGTAGTCTACAATGTCAAAGCCTCGAAGTATTTTGAACACTTCGATAAGCGACCACGCAGTCTTCGGGTCTCCAGCGAGAACAAGTCTAATTCCCGTAATCTATATTTCTTCGTAACTCTTATGTGTCTGATAGAGGTATTTAGTTTGGTTGCCCTAGCTTGCACACGTTCCAATCTCGCGATATCCTTTCGAAACGAAGGACTCCAAAATTGTACGGCATACTCCAGGTGCGGTCGGACAAGGGAGTTATACAAACACAGTACTATCTCATTGTTCCGATATCCAAACTGTCGCTTTATATAACCTAGCATCCTTTGGGATTTCTTCTCCACCTCAATACACTGCCTCGAGAACTTGAGATCATTAGTGATAGTTACACCCAAGTCCTTCTCAGTGTCGGTGGATTCAAGAGCAGTGCCCTTAAGGATATACTGAGATTGGGGGTTTCGGTGGCCGATATGCATCACTTTGCATTTTTTTACGTTAAAATGCATTTGCCACGTGTCCGACCACTCTCCCCAATCTTGCCAACATCATCTTGAAGGCGGACAGTATTTCCTTCCTTTGCGAAGTTCATACCAAGCTTGTTATCATCGGCCAATTTAGAAATCTTCGCAATCATATCACCGTCCATGTCGTTGATGATGAACAGTAGTGGTCTCAGGACAGAGAGAGAGAGAGAGAGAGAGAACAGACAACATGGTCGACCCTTTTTGTCTGCGCTAAAGGAAGTGCGAACTCATGAGACGCCATGGTGGCCTGAAAGCCTAAAATGCTCTCATTGGGAATCGGACAAAATTTCGCCTAGCCGGCTTAAGAATCTTTTAATAGGGCGAGACTACCTTCGCCTGCCGATGCGTCGGACCCTGAAACCCTCCCCTTCTGATGGAGGGAAAAACCCCAATTCGCCCCCACTATAAATCCTCCGGCGCCAGAGTTGGAAGGCAGTATCCACCGCATACCCGCCGCCTGCCCGACCCTGTCAGTACCTGCCGTCTGCACCTTCTCGTTCGCACACGCTATTCGTGTCCCGCTGGACTCTGCACAATTCCTCGCAGAACCCCTCAAGCTCCGAGTATTCTCGTCTAATTCACGTGAGCCTACTTTGTACTCTCTATAATCTGCTCCTCGAACGCAACGCACCCAGTCTCGATTCGTATTCTAATTCGGAGGCAAGATATAAATTCATCCCGTTAGTAGTCATTGTCAAGAGGCTATTATTTGAACTTTGCGCCAAGGCAAGGATAACTCCCTCGGACCAAATCTTCGAGGTAGCAGCCCTTCGGTACAAGTGCTCTCTCTACTACCTCCTTACCCCAATGTAAGCCTCCATCGTCGTCTTCGTGTATGCTCAAGGTTATTCAAGGGACATTTCGGTCATTATTGTTCCTCTGTGTCTACGGCGACCGCCCCTGACAGGCCCTGCCCCCCTTTAAGTCGGTGAGACTCGTGTACGTCAAATGTGTTATATAGCTTGTTTTAAAACCCCTTTTAACCTTTGTAAAAAGAATATCAATTTGCATATTAGTAGTTATTTTTGTACCAGTTTTTCTATTGTCCCAGAACCTACAAGATAGCCGACTATTTGGCCAACCTAAAATTCGATTAATTTGCAGTCTGTCTGTAGTATAGATCTCCCACGCACATAGCCGTCATCTATCTCGACTGAGAAACGCAGGAAGGATTGAACTTGACCGTATTATACGAGACTAGCTTTTATCAAAGCTATTTCTAAGAGTCGCTCAAGAGTTTGTAAAAACAGGCATTAGGTATAGTTTTTCGTCTATTTGAATAATAGCTCCCATTTATCAAAATAATAGCTACTAAATAAGAGTTACCATTTTTCTCACCTTATGCTTTTTAATTCCTGAATATAAGAACCACCTAAAGGTAAGAAAAACCTTTTATAGTAATTCTTTTGAAATACGAGTTCTTAGGGGCCAGTAGCTATTTCCTCCTGATAAAGATTAAAATTGAAAGAAATCTTTTTTAGAAAGAATTTCGATAAAACCTTCGAATATACAAAACCAAACAAAACAGCTATAACTAAATTTTAATAAATGTTCCGAATTTCACCATTTGTATTTCTTTTAAAAATTCTCCTAAATTCGATAATCATTTATTTATTCTGAACTTCACTATTTGTTTTTCTTTGCACCGATTCCTATAGCTCTTGTTTTGACCGATGCTTCACCTGGAAACTTTCGTGTTTCCTGTACTCGCACCACGAACATTCTCCCCTCCGTGGCGTTCATCATTTGTGCTCCTGATAGCGTTACTTTTTTATTGTTCAACCCTTTTTGTTTGTTCTAAACTAGATTACGAATGTGAGTTCTACAAATCTACATACGGACATTTATTGAGTAAAGTAGACTTGATAGACCACATTAATCTCCACTTAGACACGCAGGTGAAATGGCCCTTGAACTGCAACTTGCGCAGTGAATGGTGTTCTTCTAAAAGCGAGTTCGGCATCTGTCTCAGTCGCCATCAGCTCTCATTTCCTTCTCTGTTGATCTAAACTTTGCCTCTGTATAAAGAGTTACCGATGCTACCGATGACTCTGATCAAGATGCAACACTGGACGATACCATCTCTGAATGTTTGTTGATACGCTTATGTTCTCATAGTTTCTACCGCTCCGGGACCATTGATCCAGGAATTTTTTTTAACAAACGTGATTCCACACTTGATCCATGACGGTGTATACAGATGACTCCAAGCGCGAAAAGGGAGTTGGTTTCTTTGCTTTCGCCCACTCGTTTGATTAAAACAGGCGGGGCACTTCCAGGTTCTGCGTCCATCTTTCCCTACCGTCGAACTGATGGCAATATGTATACCAAGAGTTGTAATCCATAGGGACTCTCTGAGCGCGCTGAGTGCCCTTGGACTTTGGAAACTCTGTTCCCTTTCGTTTGCAGTATCCTTGAGGTCACGGCGGTTGTGGCCTGTAAATATGCCGAGATTTTCTTCCGCTGGGACCTTTGACTTTTGGAGGTTGAGTAGAATAAGCGCGCTGATGAGGATGCCAGGCTGGAAGAACAGTATGAGCTACCCGACCGTAGTTTTGTTCTTCCCCACACCGAATACACGTCAAAGATCAATTCAGCTCTTCGCGCTGCGCGACAGAAGATAAAAAAAACGTCTCCCGGAAAATTGAAGCTACCCGCCATTGCGCTGCGACCATTCTCATGGACCTATCTCCCAATGTTCCGACGGTGCCAGGACATTTTTATTAGTTCTCGGATCAGGCATATTCACAGGATGCACCCCCTCCCGAACCTTTTGCGAGGACTGTTTGGTCCCCAAGACTTTTGGGCCGATTGTCGTCTAATGTGATAGTCTGATGGAAATTCGCGCGCGCTACCTGGGTCAGTACTGAGACAAGCGGAATCGCTGGCGTTTTCTCCTTATGATCGGTACGAGTTCGTGCACCCCTAACTACGGAGTGTTCGAGTTTCTGGAGTAGACTTGCCTCCTTTATAATATTTAATTATTTATTTTGTAGAATGTGCCCTCAGGCTTTAGAGGGAGCGGCCCTCCCTATGTCGTCTGAGTGTATCTTTTTACTTTCTCTTTGTTGGTTTTTGTTATTTTTGGCTCGTCATTATGTAGTTGTTTGCTTGGCTCTTTTCCCTTTGTTTGTTGTTTTCCTATAGCTTATAAATAGGATTTCTTTTTTAATTTCCGCATCTGTGACCTTGTTGGCTGCCGCCAGATGAGATTATCAAAGAAAATAATAAACTATTTCGTCTGTGTCTTTCTTGCCATCATTTTCCATTCCCTGATGACCTTAGTTAGAATATTTCTTCCTATATTTTATCGCCCAAATAGGAAGTTACCTTGCCTTTTTTGACCTTTCAAAATCCTAATATTAAATGAAGCCTATTCTTATTTTTTAACTACTTAGAGAAATTCTTTTTCAAACATAAAATTCCAATATTTTGGCGAATAAAAGAAAATTGCGTCTGCCTTCTCAAATCTTGTGTCCGAAGTATTTCACGCGTTAAATAATTCAGAGTTTTATCCATAATTTTTAGGCGTGATGATATAACGACTTAGAAATCCTTTCCAAAAGAAACAAGAATATTATTACTAAACAAATGAAAGGCAAAGGCATTGTTTCTATGTACCGTCGTGTATATATTGTTAAAATAAAGAAAAAAATACTATTAATAATAATAAAGTCTCAGCTGGAAATGAAATATATCATAAATTAGTTTTTAAGCTTGAAAATAGAGTAAATAGGCTTTGGACACATGAAGCTATTAACCTTAATTTTTTTTAGAGTATGATGCCATCTATGCTTAGGAATTGGGATGATTTACAGTTTTCCTAAAAAGCTATAAGCATGATGTCACTCTGAGAATATTGTAACATCTGAAATTACAGAATAACCATGAGGGTAAACTAAAAGAACAGAGTTTGGATAAACCACCGGGATTTTTAGCTCCCCAAGCGCAATAAAATACAAAAAAAATGCTTGAGATTAAAGTGAGTTGAGAGATAAATCTTCATGTTGAAAGATTTGTGGTGAATCAGAACTCATGTTAAAATAGGGGTTTTGCCATTCTTACTGGACTAGAAACTCCTATTAGCTTTGTCTTGAAGCAGGACGAATAGGGTCGAGTGCGACTCTTCTACTCGATACTTCCCTTCTCTCAGTATTCTCCCGTCTCTATCCTGCCTCACTAGGATCACTTAACTTTAAGAATTGTGACATTTGGATATATTGCGGAAGGGTAGGCCTAGCTCGGTCCCTAAGTTCCTCTTCCCCACCCAAATGTAACGACGAGGGGAGGGGAACGGAGCTTTCAAGACCACTCTAACCGAACCAAAAAATCTCACAAATTAACCAGTAGTGTAGCAAGCGTCTGATAAGCTCGATTTGGATGCAGTGTTTTAAGCTGCGAGAGGGCTGAGTAGTTTTAGATCTCCGTTATCTACTCTCGAACTTTAAATCTTTTTATTTTGTTCTATTTCGCACCACTTAAAATTTTAAATTTACATTAAATTTTAAACATTTTAACGCTCAAGAAATATATGAAGATTCTTAGTGTCCATATGTTGCTCTATGTAAATAACTAAATAGCGCTCTATGAATATAGAGCTTCTGTTAGATCAAACCAGGTGCCAAGGATGAATAATGAGGTTAAAAATAAATAAGAGAGCATAACCGAAAAGGTAATTTATTGCCAACTACTATATGGGTCAACTTGAAGTATGCTCATTAGACAACATCGAAAATAAGCCACACATATACTACCGATACGTAGACGACATCTACATCAACGTCTAAAATGAAGAACATCTTAAGAGCATCAACAGCAATTTGAGAACTCCGTGTTAAAATTCACTTATGAATTGATCAAGGAAAATAAATTACCTTTTCTGGACGTGGAAGTACAAAAAATCAACGGTAATTACGTCACAAAAGTGTACAGAAAAGCTACAGACATCATAAATCCCTCAACGCGGATAGTAAATGTCCTGAAAGGTAAAAAAAAGGTTTAATCGGCTCATACATCTACCGAAAATACAAACGCTGCTCCACGTGGGAACGGTTCCATCAAGAGGTCTCCCGCATAAAATAAACCATTGTGAACAACGGTTTCCTGAACAGAATAATTAAAAAAAGAACTTATATTATTTTTAATGAAACAAAAAGTAACCAGGAAGCAGTAAATAACATCAAACTGTACTATAGAAATCAGATGTCATCTGCCTACAAAATAGACGAAAAAACATCAAGGAGATTGTTAATCGTAACATCAAAGTTAAGAAGCAAACGAACAAGATTCAGATGATTTATATTAGAAAACGACAAAAATGAACAATCTCATTATGAAAAACAACATCTGTCAAACTCCTCGATCCTGAAGTCTACAAAGAGAGTTTACGAATATACTCGTACCTGCCCGAATGAAGACTGTAAGCTTCAAAACAACTCAAAAAAATACGTTGGTATGACTACCACCTCACTTTCGAGGCGTTTGACAATGCATCTGCAATATGGAGCCCCCCAAAAATCATATGGAGACCGTACATAACATCAGCTTAACCAGGGACATATTGGTTAATAACACAACGATCAAAAGAAAGGAGGGAAATAAAGCTAGACTAAACACAATAGAAGCCATCTTAATTAACGAAGAAAGGCCAGCCATAAACATCCAGATCTCGGGCTGGAATCTAACCTGAAAGTTGTTTCAAAATTCCGCTTACACAAGAGTGGCCTGTTCCCTTGACATAACGTTTAAGCAAGAAGGAATAAATATCCCCTAAAATCCGTTTTCTTTTGATTCTGACTCCACCATTCTTCAACGATAAACGAGGAAAGACACTCTGAAGCTGATCGCATAGATCAAAAAGCTCAGCAATTAAAGTCAAGTTTGGTTTTACCAAACACATTTGATTTAAAAAAGAGATAAACGAAGATAATAAGAATAATATAAAGTTGCCAAATAAAATTAATAAACGCGAAATATACTATGGTCTTTAACAAAATCTGCACACAAGAAGGTCTGCTACCCATTTACACTAAAATATATATACATATATATATATACATATATATATATATATATATATATATATATATATATATATATATATATATATATATATATATATATATATATATATATATCAACACATATTTTTTTTTTAATTTTAAAATTTTCCGTGTGGGTGAAAAGGTTTGTCAGAGAAAGAGTTTGTGTGAGTGAGATAGTGAAAGAAAGATGGTGTGAGAGAGATAGTGTGTGCGAGAGAGAGAGGAAGAGTGTGTGTGAGAGTGGGGAAGAGAGCGGTAGAGAGTGCGAGAGAGGATGAGAGTGAGAGACTGGAGTGTGTGTGTGAGAGAGAGAGAAAGAGAGAGTAAAAGAGAGATAGTGAGAGAGCAAGTGAGGGACAGTGTGTGTATATGTAGAAGGGAAGAATACGATGCAATTCATCAGCCATTCCCATCTATTGCTAACTCAGTCTATTTTTTCTTTTCCATTGCGATCCAAGTGATTCAGAATGAATAGGGGGATACCATTGACACCAGAAACCCTTCTTTTCCAAAATAAATCTAATAAAATACAATGGTTTTCTCCAAACTAATAAGATTTTCTCAGAGCAGTAATTTTATTTTGATATATCCTCTTTCCTGTTAAAATTTTCTATATCCCTTTAGATAAGACCTTGATTTACATTTCCTTCAATACAATACATATTCAGTTAAAATTATAAAATCTTCAATACGAGCTCTACGAATAATGGGAGGCAGCTTTAGCAATTTGCATTTATTGTAGCTTAAAATATAAGGAACTGATGAGTTCCCGTAACGTTCAGAATTACAAATAACAATTGATATGCTATCACTTGGATAAATATAACTAATCTTAGGAGCGTTTGTGTATACGTATAGTAATATTCCCAAGTATGACACAGTATACACATTTCTGTATTGACTCATTTTGACGCACTGTTCTGCAGCGAGACCCCCGTGTGACACAGGGCAAGGCTATTCTAGTGGTGGTTGGATGCGTTTACAACATCTAAACACCAGATGCTCAGCCGTTGCCCCAAATGACCTCGATTAGGAAAGTGGAAAGGCACGTAGTGTGGTTAATTAATGATGTGATCATCGTGGTCGCTCCACGTCAAATTAAAGTTGATCATCGTGCCAACCACTTTGGCTTTTTCTCCACTGAGATGTGATCATTGCATAGGTAGATGTTGGGAAATGTAAGATCACTTTGGGAGAAATTGTTATTTATTATTTGACATTTATCGTGTTTAGGGATTAGCTTCAGTAGTTGCCTTTATTGTTTTACAGTTTTGTAGCTGGTTGGTTTTGGATTTGTTTAACTGAAATGTAAATAATATACTGATATCTTCAACAAACTTGGTCTTGGTGGATGAGTCAAGAAGTAAACTATTGATAGGAACAATGCAGATTACAAGGCTAATGCACTTGCCTTAAGGAACTCCTCACAACGATGGTAGGCAGGTCTATGTTAAGCCATTGTACTTTGCGCACTGCTTTATACTGGTCAAGAAATAAGTGATGGTATAGCTGAGTCACAGCCACACCTTGATTAATATTAATGAATGTTTTTTTATGTCTGTGAGGTATAGTTGGGCATCAGTATTTATTTAATTGAGATATTTGAGGTCAATATCAAGGAGATACATTAAGCACATCCCAGTGGATTGACCCTTCAAATTAGCAAACGGTTGAGTGAGTCTTCCCTTTTCCATATCAGCACAGCTGGTCAAACTACATAGTTCTATTTTTGTTTTTAGCTATATTAAGTCCAGAAATATTCCTATTTTTCTGTACTTAGTTAGTGGCTGGGAAGGTTTGTGTACTGGTAGCAATTCAGCATTTATGGAGCAATAGTTTCAACAGACATTTGTAAAATATTTGTTTATGTCATTTGCAATGAGGTTAGGACACTGATGAGTAGTGATGGCAATGAGTGCTTGCTATTGCTGTTCTGCGGTTGGTATTGTGTGAAAAAATGGCCAATCCGTATGCAGAAGCTAAAGTTCCGGACAGAGGACTTAGAGTAATGACTGCAGTCGACTGTACGATTCCGGTGTGAAGAAGAGAGGTGTACAGGGGGATTATTTTGTGAAAGAAATCCGACAGCGTTATAAACAAACAATCACCATCCTTATCAATTTAGTCGCTTTAACTAAAATTTTAGTATAATATCTCATTAGTAAACGACAAATTATGGTTATAACTGATTTCCATAAAAATGGTTTAGGAGCCATCAACTGCATTGTGCATCCCCTAATAGGTCTATAATTGTTTTGAGGCTCTCCTATATTAGAATATAATTAAGCAATAATAGAATTCTAATAATAAATTGTAAAAGGAAGGAGAATGATGTTTTTGTACTAACTCTTTGAGCATTGCAAATGGGCCATGAAAATCGGCATTAACGATGTTTACGGGAGAGACACTCCGGCGCTATTCTTTCCCTTTATTATCCAACGGGTAAGCTTTTTTAAAAGCAGCCCCAGAGACGCCCTTTGGCCAAAAGCCGGCATGATGTTCGTCCACTACCTGCCGATCGGCTCTGATCCAATTGGGGATGAGATCAATTAGCTCTATTCAATTTAAGACAAGAGGGAAACAAATGGGGGCGCATCCTTAAGTTCGTTATCCATGCGATAAAGAAGCAACACAACTCTTTATAGACAAATTATTAAACCTAGCCGACCCTTATATAACAGAACGTCCTTAATATTTGTGATGCTTTAAATTTATAGAAGTAGTACTCGCTACAGGCTCAATCTAAGACCTTATTCAAATTTAGCTTCCGTATCCCGTCTTTTTTACCCATCTGGTTCATTTGTTTTTAAACAAGAATGTAAGCAAAATATTGGGTTGAGGAATAAATTCTCGCGGTTTTATCAAATTATTCAATACCGTTAACAATTTTAGAAAAACTTCATTTTTAATTGATAACAATATGCAATTTAATCAATAATGTATTCTCCATTGTTATTTACGACTTCTTTCCAACGTTCAACTAGTTTTTCGATGCCTCTGCAATATAAATCTCTGGATTTTGACTCGAAGAATTCGTCTAACCAGGTTCTTAATTCCACATCAGTATTGAACGAAACGCCGCGCAAGTTGTTGAAGAGCGATCGGAACAGATGGAAATCCGATGGAGCCAAGTCTGGCGAATATGGAAGATGTGGCAGGATTTCCCAATTGAGCCTTTGAATGGCGTCTTTTATCATATTGGCAATGTGAGGACGAGCATTGTCGTGTTGAAGAAGGCCTCAGGACGTCGATGAGATCGCTTTTGACGAATAGCTTCGACGAGTCGATACATTTGTTGAACGTAGAGTTCTGCATTGAGAATCTCGTTGTTCGCAAGGAGCTCATAAAGGATGATGCCTCCACAATCCCACCACACACACAGCATCGTCTTTCGTGGATGAAGTCCTTGCTATAATCGCGGAAGTAGTTTTTAATGGTTCATGTTGACATAAACACACCAACTTTCGTCGCCAGTGATGATGCGGTGAAAAAAAATCTGTCCTTATATCCACAAGTAGCCTTGTAATGAGCAAGCAAACCTGCGGCAATCGTGGAGCGTTGAAGTTTGTTGCTTTCGCTCAAAGCGTGCGGAACCCAGGCACCGAGTTTTTGAACTTTCCCCATCGAAGGAAGGTGATTCACTACAGTTTTCTGATCACACGCCAATTGTACAGCCAATTCTCTAGTCGCTTGACGAGGATTTTCATGAAGAAGGTCGTTCAATTGATCTTCATCCAACTTAATGTGGCGACCAGAACGTACTTCGTCATTAAGATTGAAATGACCGTTTTTGAAACGTGAAAACCACCATTGAGCTGTCCTTTCTGATAAAGCATTTTCTCCGTACACAGCACAAATATCGCGACAAGCTTTGGCTGCGTTTGCATTGTTCCCGTCTCGGTTGAAAATGAATAACAAGTGTTGAAAATGCGCCTTTCTTTCAACTTGACATTCCATTTTGAGGGTACAGAACAAAAATTAAATTAACACAACTTTTAAATAAACCGCAATGACTTATTACTCAACTTCAAGACGTAGCCTAAGCAAAAGCCTAATAGTCTACACTGTTAGGAGACGTAGCCTAACCTTTGCAAATTTTGCTCTCATTATTTATTATTATTTCTTAATATGTGCACAAATCACGTCAACAAAACTTAAATCAACACAACATTAAAAAACTCCGCAAGAACTTATTCTTCAACCTGATAAATATTTCGTATCTCGCTTTACAATGTTTAGGTGGTTTTATTTTTTAATGGCCGGTGCTCTCAACGGAAGGGAATGTAGTAAATTAAAGATTCACTCGACATCTTTATAGAAAATTACTACTCAACTCATTATAGGGACGAACTTAATTTTGAATTACTTCAGGGAACCCTTTAACGGTATCCATTTATACTCTCAAAGAAGTAAGAGGTATATTTATTAAATGAAGGAACATGTTTCTGGTTTCTATCGAAGGGGTTACAAAATCTTTCCAACGGTCAAAGAAAAGAGGATTTTTCTTAAATTTGAAAAGATCCAACCGTCTCCCGATTTGCGAAAAAGAGGCAGGAATCAATTGACAAGCAACATTCTTCCTAAATTCATTCCAGTTGAAATTTGATATAACTTTTATTTCTTTAGCTTACTTTTTATATGACTTATATAATTTCATTTAGTTTATATTTAATTAATTAAAGATTGTTATCGTTTTATTTGTCATTCTTTTCTAGGATCCAAACTTTTTTAAGGTTTTCTCTTAAAATATAGTTCAATTTCATGTCACCATGGATCAGTTCAAATTCGGATTCTTCATGTGGGCGCTTGGTTACATATTCTCTAAATTTAAACTATGAAAAATGTAATAGAAATTTAGCCTATTAAACTCTCCATCAATGATTAAAATTAACATGTTATTAGCTCCACATCTCCACGGTATTTAAGATGTGTTTAACAAGTTCATCTTGTACAGCTTATTCAGGCGAATAATAATAATAAAAAAATAATCTGTCCTATTTGTTTAGTATTTCTCAAATGAGTCTATACATATTCAAGATAGGGAGTGATGGAATATGTGGTTCTAAGGCATTCCTATCTCGAAGAACTACAAACACACGCATCTACCACTAAACCTCGGTCTTTGTGAAATAAACTAAAACCATCTATGGAGCAAAGGCATAAAAGATTTATGAGAGCAAAATTGATTTTTCTTTCATCTTACCTATTAAATATATAAATATTATTATAATTGTTACTCAGGTTGTTATATTATTATCTGTTGGAAACCATGCATCTGTAGCTTGTACTATTTCTTGAGTTGTATAAGTGTGTACTCTTTAATTTCACGGTCACCTTTCGCTTCACTGTGATCAAAAAGAGATAATTTTTTGCTTTGTATTTTTTCCAATTCGTAGTTTTTAAGTGTCAGGATATTGCAAAGAACTAAATTCCCAGGCCTCGGATGTCAAGTACTTATATCATGTGATTATTATTATTATTATCATCTAATCCCAGCTTCCATATTTGCTAACGAGTGCAAGAGTTTACTCCTCTGGATAATATGGGTATGTCTGTGTTAAGGCAGGCAAGTTGTATTTTAAGGGATTCTATGTTCTTTTTCACACGAATCCGCGTATAATGCAGGAAGAAAAGTAAAATAAAGGACAAATAAAAGGGAAAATAAATAAACAGGATAAAATAGGTTTAAATGACTGGTATTTTTTTGGCAAATCTTATCATCATACGTGCTGGAACCGTGAAATTGACTGGAATTTCTCCAGGGAATGTTTTCATTCCCTGGTAAAACGATATTAATACTCTGATTTTGACTGACATTGGGGATAAGTATGAATGTGGATACATTATAGACTTTGGATCACAAGTTTAAATAAACCTAGCAATATTGTCTAATTTATTTGTTTGCAGGAATTATTATTACAAAAATTAATGACAAAGTGGTTTATACATTATAAGACACGAATGCATTGCTGAAATAATTAGAACTGTCAAAATCGTTTGTTGGCTTTTTAGAAGACTTTTATTCTCCAGAACCTTCTAGAATAAGCTATTAAATCCAATTACGGCAGCAATTGTCGCTACCCTCCATTTTCCCATCTCATTACGAATGAACAAAAAAAGGAAACTAGTGAAGAATAGAAGGAGTATTAATTCTTTTCGATAGGAAGGTAACATGCATAAAGAAAATAGCCAAGTGAGTGAACATCTTATGAACATCGTTCAGACGATCTTATACAAGTATAGGGACAATGTTGCAGTAAAAACCCAATGTTAACAAGGAAATATATTGAGGTTTGGCTGCAGGTGATTATTGTTTCATTGAGCTTAGTGAACAGATTCCAACACCGAAAAATATAAGCCATATCTTAATAAAACACTTTTACAAAAGAAAACTTTCTCCTTGATAATCAATTTGGAAGAAGAATTTAGCGATGAAACGAAAATATAACTATTTGGCCAAAAATGACGGAAAGGTATGGAAGCCCTTCTGAAAAAAAAAAACCAAACAGCTGTAAAGAAGATAGGAGAAATAATGGAGAGAAGAAATGGCGAGAAAGAATGGAGAAACAATATTATTTGAATATTGTAAAAGAAAAATCTATAATCCTCAAGAAAACTAAAGTTGAATGGGCATTTTTAGTTTCATTTTGAAAACTTTTCAAAATATATTGGATCTGTAGAGAAGAAGTCGTTTGAAGTTCGAAAATTAATGTTTTGAAATCCCAATCCAAACCCAGGACTGAAACTCATAAAATCTGTATAGAACCG
This sequence comes from Ceratothoa steindachneri, assembly GCA_963969495.1. NCBI lineage: Eukaryota > Metazoa > Arthropoda > Malacostraca > Isopoda > Cymothoidae > Ceratothoa > Ceratothoa steindachneri. The sequence continues at coordinate 139,340,133 of OZ018327.1, forward strand.
TGGACAAAGATCATAATGACTCTATTGCTATTAAACTTCTTCATTAACTTTTGCAAGAGAAAATGCAAGTTTTCTGACATCGTATACGATAAGCTACAGGTATATGTAACAACCTATGGGTAAAGGATATACAAATTTTGGATGAAAAAACCCCGAAAGTATCAGCAAAAAAGCATTTTTTTTTTAGAAAAAACGAACAGTCCAAAATGATTCGAACGCGGAAACGAATTTATTTCGGAATATAAGGATTATCTAATTAAGTAATCAGTGGAAAAAGTTTCTACAGCTTCTAAGGCATTAGAATTTAGTGATATTTTGACATCTCCTCTCATAAGAACAAACTAACTGTTCACTCTCTTCCGCAGTACTCTGACTCCACTCTTCGTGAATAATTTCCCTGAGTTCTTGAAGTCTTTTGGGATTCCTCGCTTTATAACACTCTGCGATTGTCGTCCAAACATTTTCAATGGGATTTATGTACTGACTCTGTGTGTGCACTCCACGTTATAACAGTAATGTTCTTGTCTTCCAAAATATCTTCACCGACTTGGCCGTGTGGCAGGATACATTATCCTGTATGAAATTTGCAGGTTTAGCTACGGAATCTTGCACCAGTCTATTCACAATATACTCGAACAAAATGAACTTAGATACGTCACTGAACTGGACCTAGCTCCACTGTTCATTTGTCCATACAATAATTCAAGAAGAGCATTCTTGTTCTTTCGACTGACCAATAGATTGACTCCAGTTGTAATAGCGTGAAGATTGTCCTCCTCCAGCCGACGTGACAGGCTGCCTGGTAACATTAGCGTCTCAAATCTGCATCTGTATTGAAAGAAACATTTTTCAGAATTTGGGTAATGGCTCGGTCTTTCCTTTTTGAGGTCTTCTTTGGTCTACCAATTGATTAACCAGCTTGTGTTTCCAGAAGTTAACAGAGTTCACGGAGTTCACTTTTGTAGTGCATGGCACTCTCTGACATGGCTCCAATTAAAAGAGCATTTTGGTGGCGCCGCTTTTAAATCAGCTGGTAGACAGAGAGAGAGATGCGTGAGGGATTTCTTAGACATGTTACCTTGCTCGGATCCTTTTTAACACTACAATATTTCTATTAAATTGTTTATCTTCGGATAGCGTTCGTTTTATTCCTCCAAATTTGGATAACCTTTACTGAAACGTAGTTTATACTTATAGGTTATCATACACTAATTTTAGAAACCTTGGATTTACTCTGGCAAAAGTTATAGAAGATGTTGCGATAGAAATAAAGGTGTTCTGTTCTTTTTGGACAGTACTGTAGATAGAATTAAGATAGAGATACGCAACGGATTTGAGCTAGTTGTGTATGTACTGTAGTGAGAAATGGAGTAACCTTTTAATAAGGACTAATACAGCTAATAAAAAGGGAGTAAGTTATGAAAAACCACAGATTTAATTGTTAACAAAGGTCATGTTAAGATTACTATTTCATATTTACCGTGTGTATATAAACCTCGAAACTGTGCTCCATTTTATTGTCTCTGAAATAAATGATTTCGGTATAAGGAAGTCTTTAGATTTAGTTTTCGTATGGCCTTTGGATTTTTAAAATGTTAATCGAGTTAATAATTAAAAATTCTTAACCTAGTGACATGTCCTAATACTTATGCTACGAAATGTATTTACAAAATTACGAACCAGTAAAGGTAGTAACATCCACTTGAGGCTAATACAAAAGAGATGGAATTCAGAGATTCAGGACAGGGAAATGGAAAAGAAGATATGGCTAAAAGGTTAGTTTTACACAAGTATATAATTACTGTATGAATATCTTTTAAATCAATATGTATCAATTATAGTCCTAATCAAATATAATCTAGTGATTATAACTAAGTTCCTAGGCAAGGCCATGATTTAAATGAGACATGTAATCTTTTGCCACTGCAGTGTTATATACTTAAGTCATACTTTATATTAAGAAACCCACTTAGTATTTTAAATACTATAACAAGATGGCCGCAAAAAGTTCATCCTTAAGTGAAAGTAATAAGATCCCTCAGTCTGTATTCGTACGATTGATTTTTGAGATAAAAATTTACTTACCTCGCTCGATTCAGTCCGGGTCACAATATTACAATGTCTTTTGCCATATATGGAGACCGGACTTGCAATGCAACTTCCATTTAGTCGCCATCGAGTATTCCATCCTATTCTACCTTTATTGAAGGTATTTTTGATTTAGCGGCGGGAAAAATATTTTTTAAAGGGAGATAAAATACATATGAATCTTTAATTGGTTTAAACTTTGTGATTATTTGGGGAAAATGGTTGAACAAATTATTTAGGTATAAGCTTTCGCATTGGCCAGTGTTGTGCTAATTTCTATTGCATTTAACGCAAAGGTTCCAATATTCTATCTCTACCAATGAATGCTAATAGGTTACTATTGATCAAATCAATAGAGATGGTCCGAAAATTTACAAAATTCTTTTTATGTCCCTTTTGGTAGTTTATGTTGAAGTCAAATTTGAAAATTGTTTAGAGGATTTATAACACGTTACTTCCTAATTCTTTAAAATGGATCGGTTCCAGCGCTTTTGAAATAACATTTTCTTAATCTAAAACTAATTTCATATTAGTTTATGTCAATATATGAAGGACTTCTATCTTTATATAAAAAGAAATTATGTCAAGAGAGGTTATTGAATTCTTGGAGAAATAGTCTCTTGGTCCCACTTTTTAAGGAAATATACAAGACTTCAAAATTATTGTGGCATTTAACGGATCGTTTGTACTATGAAGATTTGTGAGTAAATAATAGAAACAAGCTTGAGAAAAAAGATAAGGTTTAGTGAGGAGCAATTTGTATACATCTCGAAAAGAGGAATGACAAAAGTGTTTTTTAGTTGAGCCAGGTCCTAAAGAAATATGATGAGAAATAAATGTTGCACATAGTGTTTGTTGAGCTAGAGAAAGCCTATTATCGTGTACCTAGTAAGCAGAATGTTTGCAGATGCTTTAGAGGAAAAGTTGTTTCGGAAAAGTATTCAAAGTTGGAAGATAAAGTACATGTGTGAAGAAATGATTACCCAAGTGAAAAGCAGAGTGGGTGTCACTGAGGAATTTGGAGCGAATAGTCGAATTTCATTAGGGTTCTGCTTTACGCCAATATATATTGATCGTTTGATATATGTGTTGTGATAAAGATGAAGGACATGGCCCGTGGAGTATGCTCTTTAGACGCATTATACTAAGTGAAACAGTAGAGAAAGAGAAGAGAGGAAATTAGAGCAATGATAGAGGCAGTGGAGGAGAGAAAGCTGAACATCAATATGAAGAAAAGTGAGTATTTGAGGTTGAGTAGAGAAGATTCGGTGGTTGAATTAAGAAAATGAAAATATAGCATGAAAAGAGTAAAGTAATTTAAGTATGAGAGGAACCCTGTAATGAATAGTGAATAGGTGAATACCAAAATAAACCATACGATTTAAACGGGATGGAGAAATTGAAAGGAAATATCAGGATTTTTAGGCTAAACCGAATATAGCTGTTTTTAGGTCACTAATGACTGACCTATGGAGAAGAAGCATGGTCTATAAAAAGGGCAAAGCAAGGAAAAATTGGAGTAGCTGAAATGAGAATGTTGTGATGGATAGATTTAGGAACTTGAGAATAAGATGGACAGTAAAATTAGTAGAAGTGCCGAAGTAAATACAAGAGAAGAGATTGCACTGGTAGGGTCATTCTCATCAGAAAAAATGAGAAATACCTGGATAGACGTATGATAAATATTTAGGTGGAGGAAAGAAAAAGTAAGGAAGGTTATGCTTTGGGTGGAAAGATAGGGTGATACAAGATATGCGCGAGAGGGTATTAGAGTGAGAGAGAGACGGTGCTTGATCAGAAAGAAGGGAGAACGACGGCAAAATCAGCCGTCGCAAAAGTGGCAAAATGTTCATGTAATATCTTAACATAACATAACATAATTTTACGGATGACAAAAGCCATAAGGGCGTATAAAAGTTCATCCGCATCTGTCAAAACCCACTCACAAAATGCATCCATAGGATTGTGTCCGATCATGCATCTACAATATACAATTTAAGCAATCCATAGGATTGTGTCTGATCATGCATCTACAATATACAATTCGAACCATACACAGGAATGTTCTAAAAACAAAAAGCATCATCATCAAGACTCGTCAAAATCCAAATCAATCGTAATATACAATAATAAAAAACTGCATCCGCAGGAATGAGTCCGGAATACCCCTCAAAGTTAATCCTCCCTCCCCATATAATCATCTAATCTACATTTGAATACATTCAAGTTGGGACTGTCTACCGTCTCAGATGGCAAACTATTCCAGTAATCTACCACTCTATTAGTGAAAAAATATTTTCTAACATCCAACCTGCACCTCTGTTTTTTAATCTTTAAATCGTGACCTCTAGTCCTATTACTACCTTCTAACTCAAATAACTTGCTAAAATACAACTTATCTATCCCAGAACAGATTTTAAAAAGCTCAATCATATCTTCCCTCACACATCTTCTCTCAAGGAAGATATTATTTTTGTTGCCTACCCTTGTACTGACTCTAGCATGTTGATGTCATTTCTAAAATGTAGTGACCATGCTTGTATACAGTACATACTATAAATGTGGGCTAACATACGATTTAGAGGGTTTAAGGATAACCTCTTTACTCTTGTAGTTAACATTCCTCTTAATGTATCTTAGCACCCTACTTGGCGTTTTTTCTGCCTCAATACACTGCTGTGAAAACTTTAGTGACTTATCTACTACTACGCAACTTCAGTAACCTATCTACTACTACGCCTAAGTCCTTATCATCATCAACTGAATTCAGCCAATGCTCATCCATTTCATAGTGAAATTCCCTATTATCTCTTTCCATGTGAAGAACTTTGGATTTTTTAAGGTTAAAGTCATTTGCCACTTCTGAGCCCGAGCTAATAACTTATTTAAGTCACTCTGCAATTTAAGGCTTCCCTCAACTTCTTTGACTACAGCTGCCAATTAAGTGTCATCAGCAGAACTTGACACTGCTATTTACAGCCTTCCCAAAATCATTTATATAAACTACGAGTATGAATAATAAAGGACCTAGAACACCACTGATAATGTCCCTCCAATGTGACCTCACCCCATTCAGCACAAATCTCTGTTTCCTGTCTTTCAGCCATTCACTTATCCAATTCGAAACTTTACCACATATCCCATGCATTTTTTAATCCATGAACTGATCTCCTATGTGGAACCTTATCAAAAGCTTTGCTAAAATCTAAATAAATTACATCAACATTCTCTTTCTTATCTAATTATTTAGTAACATAATCCATAAAATTCAGTAAATTTTTTAAACACGATCTACCTCTTCTAAACCCATGCTGGGCATCATTTATTTACCTACCATACTCTCGATGATCAGAAATCCCCTTCTTAACTATCTTCTCAATGATTTTACAAACGAGAGAAGTTTAGCTTACCGGCCTAAAGTTATTTGAGTCCTTTTTTATTCCCTTTTTAAAAATTGGCATTACATTCGTTAATTTCCAATCATTAGGTATTTCTCAAAACCCTAGTGATCTAGTATATAACTTTTCAAGATCTACTGCAATATTATCTACACCTTCTTTGAGTAACCTAGAATGAAGGTTGTCTGGGCCAGATGACTTACTAGTATTTAACTCCAATAATTATTAAATTATTTTCCTGTTTACATTAACGGTATTCAACACTACTTCCCTTGACCTAGAATTATCATCAATCAATCTATATTGATTTTCTTGTGTAAGTACTGAAGAAAAATGATCATTAAGAACCTCTACTATTTCCTCATCAGATTCTTTCAATACCCCTTCATATCTGATAGGCCCTATTTTATCACTGTTAAATTTGTTATTTATTTTATAATAGCTAAAGAATTTTCTTGGATCTTTATTAGTATTTTGAGCTAAATTAATTTCTGCCGCCCTTTTGCTCTTTTTAATAACTTTATTTAGCTCATTTCTGGTCGACCTATAATGATCTAAATTGTCAAAAGTACTTTCTCTCTGTAATCTCTGGTATGCCCTTTTCTTCTCAGAAATTTTCCTAGCTATCTCCTGATTCCACCACAATGGCTTCCTACATTTCTTCCTAATAGCCTTCATTAGAATATACTGATGTTGGACTATGTTTATTATAGTCTTAAAAGTGTCCCACATCTCATAAGTATTCTTCCCCCTGAATTCTATATCCTACCTAATCTGATTAAGAAAGTTTCGTAATTTATCGTAATTTCCCCTATAAAAATTTTGAGTTTTTGTTGAGTTTGTTGATGTTCTACCTATCACTATTCCAAAGTTAAAACGAACCATCTGATGATCACTATTTCCCAATGCTTTCCAGACAGTCAATTCCTGAACCAAGTGATCATCATTTGGGAGAATCAGCTCTAAGATATTGGCCCCCCTTGTTGGCTTATTAACAAATTGAGTCAAAAAATTATTCTCAAAGTATTCTATAAACTTACACTTACTCTATCCCTTCCTATCGCCCTCTGTTCCAGATCGTTACTTAGGACACTTTCTGCATCCCTCAGAGTCCCAATTTTATCTTCAAGTGTTTTACGAATATTAACTTATCTATAAATTTACTTGGGCTCGTGTTTTGATGACGATGCTAGTTCTCTTTGTCTTAGCACAGCCAGCAACCGATGGCAACCCCATGATGGTAACTCCATTTGTGGCCTATTTCTTCTTGCACTCACCTCAGAGGCGGCTTATTGTCATTCATCCAACCCTTCCATTCGTCTGCAATCATCGCCTCAGTGCAAGTGCCAGCCTTCACTTTATCTTCAAAGAAAACTGGCCATCTACGCAAGTTACAAGGTCCGCGATCAAGGGCAACTAATAACAATTCTAGGCATCGAACTTACCACTTAAAAAAATTCTCCACGCATTTGTCATGGCTTTTCAAGAAGACAACCAACCGCCTTCTAACCCTGACACGATAATTGTTTCGACAATTAATCTGCCACATTATTGGCCAGGCACAATATATCTGTTCCATAAAGAACAAATTCCGCCTGCCCTTTTTAAATTAACACCAAACCTCATGGAAGATACGGATTCGTTATTAGAATTACCAGCTGAGTAGATGCTCTTAAGACAATCGTTCATCGGCACCACTAGTCCTCTGCTCACCAACGAGGACAGAGTCTCATCAAGAGCCTCAACCTATTTGGGTAAATGCAAACAACAACAACTTCAGGTGCATAGCTTAGACAAGCATTCTTCAGTTGTCTCCTCAGTAATGTGATACATACTAAAAGCAATGGAGAAAGTTTTAAACCTCTGAAGCTTGACTAAAACTGCCAATCATGTCTTAGCTAGGATGCGTTAAGTGTCCAGGAGCTAGTAGTAGCTCTTATCCTGTTTCTTCCAAGAAGAATCCTACACCCATTATCCCCCAAACACACTGCAAGAAGCAAACTAAGGGCGTCTTGCTTAAGTTTCAAACTCTTCAGTAGCTAATAGTCTTACAACTCTTGCTAATCCGGTCATTTTAACGAAATTTGTATGCCACATCACCATTCATCAATCAGAAATTCTATGCGAAATGACCAGAATATTTCAGTATAAAATACCAAACGTAAGCTGAACTTTTCAGAGATAGTATTCTTCTCCCTAGTTCCGATTTTCGGCGTCCCACGGCCACACCATCATCTCCACCTCAGTAACACCATGATTATTTGGGACTCCATCAACCTCCTTGCCTACTCACAGGGGATACAATGGATGTTTCCCACCCCTACCTCTTCATCCGTAAACCACATACGGTACACAACTTTCTCATTTACACCGTCCATACCGTCTCCATACTTCCCGTTTAGCCTCAAGACAGACGCCGAACTCCGATGGTCTCCTATCTACAAACTATCTCAGGTCAGCCAATTTCGGTCTATTCAAAGAAACTTCTTTCCATCTCTATCTCTCCTGAACCGTTTTACCCTTGGCGGTCTTAGGGGCTAAAGTCGGTCATCCCATTTATGGGACTGACTTCCTTCAAAACTTATTGCTTGTTCTAAACTTAAAAGGTCGTGTTCCCATGCAAATAGTATTTCGATGCGTTATTCCTGGCACTCTTCCTCCAGCACCCGGCGATGCTTTTTGCCGCGCCTGTTCATGGAATTTTGGGTAAGTACCACAGTCCTCCGTTCAACAATGCTTCCAAAGGTACATGCTAAATACACTACATATTTCGCGTCTTTCCCACACCTAAGGCACATTGGATTTCTGGAAAGCTACGTAAGCACTCTACCACATTAATAAGTCACTCAATAACAGCTGACATCCTCTCTACTAGTGAAAGTGGTGATTTTCATCTGCCATTGTTTGACATAAGCCCCTACATTCAGTCGAATATCGTAACTGCTACTTCAATTCTCCACACATTCTTTCAAACGGTCGACTATATCTTGCTAGCAACATACCAAACTATGTTCTCCAGTAATTGTACGCTTCTTGAAAGAGTATAATACAAACTTTCAATTATCTTCCCTCTGTCTGCCGAGAAGTGGTCGCAATATAAAGCCCACACGGCTACATCTGGATACCAAAGACCACAGTCCATTTTTAGGCGTGCAGTGCTTTTTAAGCCACGCCAGCAGGTGTCCTTCACAACCAAAAGTTACGTCCGCTTCCTTTTAAACGACATTCCTTAATAACAAAATATTATTAATTTCCTCACCGTATTGGCACCTATGATGTCTGGCAGAAATGGCATATGTCGGGGCATCTGTTCATGCCCCACGCTATTCGAAACTATCTCTGGATATATATATATATATATATATATATATATATATATATATATATATATATATATATATATATCAAAGATAATGGTAAACCACAATATTTTAATCAAGACTTTATTTATAACTATCGGACTAGTTTCGGCATCTTCCGAAACTAGTCCGATAGTTATAAATAAAATCTTGATTAAAATATTGTGGTTTACCATTATCCTTCACTGATATACATACATAAGGCCAATGTGATATCTTCCATTCATTATAAAGGGTGTTCCAATAACTTGTACTGATTTTAAATGTAAGTTGAGTTTAAGCGTCTAATGATTTTTTCTTTTTCTTTTAGATTTAACAACTTCCGTTTGGAAATTTCAACCATGGAAAGATTAACAATCGACGAACGTGTTAAAGTTATCGAAGCCTATTACGAAAATGGACGTTCAAACAGAAACGCATTTCGGGCACTTCGCGATATTTTTGGTCAACATAATCGACCAACCGAGAGTGCAATTGGGAAAAATTGGTAAATTCAAACAAACGGAATCAGTGGCAGATATGCAAACGCCATTGTGTGCTCGTTTACGCCGTTGAGATGAAAACATTGCTTCAGTGCGCGAGAATGTGGCCGAAGATCCAGAGACCTCTAATCGTCATCGCGCGCAGGAATTAAACTTCTCCACAACAACCTTACATCGAATTTTAATGAAAGATTTATCTCTACACGCTTACAAAATTCAATTGACACAAAAACTCAAGACTGCTGACCATTTGAAGTGCCATACATTCGTCAATTGGGTGCACGAGCAAAGACAAGCCGATGATGATTTTTCGCAAAAAAATCATCTTTAGTGATGAAGCCCATTTTCATTTTGGTGGATTCGTTAATAAGCAGAATTGTCGCATTTAGGCTGATGAAAATCCCAGGAAGATTGTTAAAAATTCGATGCATTTTCAAAAGGTCACTGTTTGGTGTTAATTTATTGCTAGCGGAATCATTGGGCCGTATTTCTTCGAAAATTATGCCAGGAATTCTGTTACGGTGACAGGCGAGCGATACCGTGGCATGATAACCAACTTTTTTTGGCCTGAATTGAATTCTATGGATGTTAAAGTTTTGTGGTTTCAACAGGACGCCGTCACATGCCATACAACCAATGCACCAATGGCTTTATTGAATGAGAAGTTCCCAGGTGGCATCATCTCTCGAAACAGCGAGGTCAATTGGCCACCACGATCGTGTAACTTGACGCCTTTAGATTTCTTCCTTTGGGGTTATCAATACAACAGCTGAAGGATGAGATAATAAGGCATATTGGTGAGATCGAGGAGCAACTATACAGAGAGGTTATAAAAAGTTTTGACCATCGAGTGGAGGTGTGCCGGCGAAGCCTTGGCGGACATTTAGGCGATACTATTTTTCACACATAATTGCCATGACTCAACTAACATGATCCAATAGCGAAATCAATAAATTTTTACCAATAACACTATTGTATTTACTGCCAACTTCGATCCGTCTGAATGGAACACCCTATATATATATATATATATATATATATATTTGCATGTTCATTTTCAAGGAATAGCATGAAAAGGGAGAAGACAACCTTATATAGGGTACAAAGATACGAAGGGAACGCCCATCACATAGTACAAACCGATGGAAAAATACAATAACAAAACAGAGAAATACCAATAAAAAAATTATTAGACAACTAATAACAGACATATGCATCCAAAAACGATATACACACACCAACACCGTGTATATAAATGGAAATGGTGGTTGAAAAAACAAAAACATTTTAAAGGATTCATATACACGGCGTCGGTGTGTGTATATCGTTTTGGGGATGCATATGTCTGTTATTAGTTGTCTAATGATCTTTTTATTGGTATTTCTCTGTCTTGTTATTGTGTTTTTCTATTGGTTTGTTCTATGTGATAGGTGTTCCCTTCGTATCTTTGTACTCTATATAAGGTTGTCTTTTCCATTTTCATACTATTCGTTGAAAATTAACTTGCAAATATAGTTCGAAAGTGCTTGGATTAATATAATTCATTTTCCTGTGGGTTAATTTTTATATTAATGCTTTCCTCACGTGCCACTTTGTGAGTTTTTTATTATAGATATATTTATATATATATATATATATATATATATATATATATATATATATATATATATATATATATATATATATATCGTCTGATCTTATTTTATGTTAGACTAACTATGTTAATAAAGTTGTCTGTTTGAATTTTCTTCGCTGTTGCAGCTTTTGGAAATTTTATATAGTCGGGTACTATTTCCTTATAATCTCACTATTTATCCACAGCGTATGATTTGATTTCTTAAAAGGGTTAGTCTTTTAGCGCACTATTTCTTCATCAAAGTAAAGAATGAACGCTGAAAAAAATATGCATTTCCCGGGAATATGATTCACCGGAGTTATCATTAGTTAAGGGTATACGAAAATAAATATATAGAGCTATTTTTTTCAAAATATTTCAGAAAATCCAGACAACTTTAACCAAATCGAAAATACTTCTTAAACCATTTCAACCCATTACATCAGAAATGAGAAAATGCTGATAGTTAGTACCCCTTCTTTGCCATTCTTAACTCTGCCAAGCGGTTAGAATTTACAATTCTGGTTTCAACTGGTCTTCATTAGAAAACGCCCACATCATTCAAGTTCGATAAAATTGTCAATTGCAATTCCTTGTCGTCTTTTGCAAATAATTTGTTTTTATCAATATCACTTTTCCTTTTAGTCGCGTGCGAGTTTAGTCGCGAGCGATATTACATCTCACTATGTCGGATGGTCGGTCCCCGTTTTGCTTTTTTTTCGTTTTTTAATAACATTGTAACTATTCAGCCAATTCTAACTAATATTTGACACAATTATGTTGTTTTACATTCCCTTTTTAAACATAGAATCGCCAAGATCGTCTAAAAGTCATTACAAGGTTATCTATTTTAATTGTGTTTTCGATGCTGGGGCTCTGATATTTTGGTAAACCTGAAGATCCATACCCCGCGACCTTCTCCACTCGCGTTCCCATAATATTTCGTCTATTTCACAATATGTTTCACCGTCTCATTAAGTGTCGTTTTACTACTTCAGTTTTACCTAATGCTTTATTGTTTGGTTACTGGAAGCCGATTTCGAGCCCTACTATGAGTTACTATATGGGGGGAGGGGTACGCCACCCCCAATACTCCCCGCTTGCCATCAAGAACAAGTATTAAAACGACATATTAGGAAATGGACGAAATATTATGGGAACGCGAGCTGGGAAGCTCGCGGGACGGTATGGAACTTCAGTTTTTCCGATATTTTTAGCTAGGTTATTTTGATTGCTTCGTATGAATTTTCGTCAAATTCGTTTTAGTCGTTTTTATTTTACGTTTCGCCAAAGTCTATATTTCTTCTGGGTTTTAAGGCCCTGATGTCACCTTATAGCATTAAAGGAAAACGGAACCGTATGAAAGAAAACGGGCCTGGAAAAGGGCAGGCTATAAAATTCTTCTTGATACCGATTTCTGAAAAAACTCCTTTTTATTTAATAGTCAGCCCGAGGTACGGAATACCACTGAAATAAATTAACTTAAACATACATGCATCTAATTCATTAGCAAAAACCCTGGGTAAAACGGGGAAAAAGCCCGAAAATTTGCCACGGAAGAGGAAAAGGGCCGCCTATCGCAATGTAAACAAACGTGACTAAGCAAACAATTCTGAATAACCTCTAAAAAAATAAAGAGCTGCTCATAGCGGTCTCCAAATAATATTATGCATTAGTTTTCAAATCCCTGGATTTATTTTACTAGATCAAACCCAGGTGGTAAACGATTAAGTAGACAACTAAATATAAATACCCTGAACATGACTAAACAAAAAAGGAAAAAAAACTATAATAAATTAATCGCCGCTTATATCGATTTCCAAATAATTTTTAACATTAGTCTCCAAATGCCTGAAAGTATTCTAACATCTCGAACTTATCGGAAAAACGATTATATACCCAAATAAATATAAAAAACACCAATGTGACTAAGCAAAATATATGAACTAACCTTATAAAATGACAATAGCCGCTCATATTCATTTCAAAATGATTTCAAACATTACCCTACAAATCCCTGCTCTCGTTTTAATCGCCCAAACCAAGTAGGGGGGCGGGCTTATATACTCAAAGATGTAAAAAAAACAAACCCAAAATGGGCGACGATCCGTTATTTCCTTAAGCCTATTTATATAGGAATTGCTCTGGATGCGCATGATTAAAGCTAATTTAATTGTGGTTTTGATATGGGCTTCATTCGATATTTGTAGCTAGTTTAGGTTTAATTATTGTACTTTTCTTCAATTGCGGTCTATTCTTCTTACGTTTCAACGTTATGGCGTCATATTTTAGCGTATTTCATTACGAATTTCGCGAATTTCACCCGATTTTATCTATTTCAATTAGGTTTTTGATGCGTGCTTCGATAGTAGGAGCTAGATCCGGTTTAGTTCTTTAATCTTTGGCCACTTCCGGCTTAGTTCTTTGAGTTTAGACCGCTATTTCATCACTTCCTAGCTTATTTCTATAGGAATTGCTCTAATTTTACTCGATTGAAGCTATTTTATTTGTGCTTTCGATGCCTGCATCGATATTTTTAGCTAGGTTAGGTAGATCTTTTTCTAGGTTTTCCCCAAATCAGTTAAGTTTATCTTCGTTTCGCAAAATTTAGTCTATTTCTTTGAATTTTTAATGGCATGAGGTCACATCAGAGCCTATTTCTATTTGATTTTTTTTAATTTCACACGACTAAAGGTATTTTAATTTAGTTTTCGATACGGGATTAAATATTTTCTTTTAATGTAGTTGATATTTTTTTCTTCTATGTTTTGTCTTCCCATTTGAGCCTATTGATATAGAAATTGTTCTAATTTCACTCGATTGAACATAATTTAATTGTGTTTTCGATGCGGGCCTCGATATTTTTAGCTAGGTTGAAAACAAAGCCAAAATGTCGGAAAATTCTATCTATTTGTTTTCAAACTTCAAGTTGTTACATCCACATTTATGTCCTTTAGGGGCTATATTATTTCCATAAAACTTTAAAAAAATATATTTATATAAATCTTTACAATCCATACTTTTACTTCCACTTTATTGGATAAAAATAATCCATTAACTACTCAATAAGTTTTCCTTCCTTTTCTTTCGTTTGTTTCCATGCAACCTGTAGATTTTTATGAACATCACTTTGAAATAGAAGAAATTGAACAATTAACAGTCGAATATTTAAATTTTCACTACTATTCAATATCAATTTATTAAATGCAGTTAGACTCTGTATTGTTATTACTAGGGCAGTAAAAGTTTACCTAAAAAATTGAAAAAAGTTGACCTAAAAATTGCAAAAAGTTGACTTATTTTTAATGACTGATATGAACGAAACTTTACTTAAAAAATAAATAGAATATAATGGCTTATCCAAGCTAATTTCTTGCTATAGTGAAGTACGTTCTTTAATACGCTCTCTTCTAACTTTTGACCTGTCATCTACTGCATAAGTTTATTTGCCTTCGATTAACGATAGGTCCTTAAAGATTGAACTTCTTATTAAAGCTGCAGCTCGATCAGACACACCAGCGCAAATTCTGACAATTTTATTCGTTTAGATGGAGTCTTGGATGCAAATTTTTTGTTTACTTCTTTGCGTTTCATGGATAAAGGAAGCTCATGGTCACTACCTTCGTAGGCAGATTCTGTTTATGTGCTGGATTAAGGAAGAATCACTTCGATATTATCTGTCGAAATAGATGGTTAATTTAAAGAGACAATCCTCGCGATTCTTCGTAACTGCACTCTGATTGAATTTGATCGATATTACCTATTATCATTTTCCTAGATGTGTGTTGCTCTTCCAGAAACGTTTGCTCCAATGGCAGCACCTTCTTTTCTTTGCTACAAGAACAGTTTTCAAAGCTATCGCATATACAACATGAAATATTGAACACTTGTTCTGCATTCTTTGTAAAATTGTCACATTTCTGTTTGAAGGGTGTCACATATTTCCTGCTAATATTTCTCATTACAGCCTGATATTTTGAATGATAATTTAAAATTCTTTTTCTAACTGCCTCTATTGACGCACAAAAGATTGATGGCGTTTCCTAAATAGAAATTAATTTCTCCGCTACGAATGTGATAATTTGTTTAATTGGCAGGTCTTTTCTATTGCGGTTCTTACCCTTTTCTCGCTGAAACAAGACATATTTTATAACATCTTTATAAGTTCCTAACACTCATTCACTAATGTCTCAGGGTGCGCCAAACAAAGGGCTTTGAATTTTGTGACGTGTTATAGGTTTAAATGTCCTAATTATATTTTGTTTTAATTTTTTCTTACATATTAATAGCTCTGAAATATAATAAGACGTATATAAATATTTATTGTACACTATAAATAACTGTTATTAAATACAAATAAAAGAATGTGATCAAAACAATAGACACTAGACAGCCACACACACACACACATCCACACACGCATACACACATAAATCCACTTGCAACGAGATCCTTCCCTGTACTGAAACATAATTGTCACGTACGCCGCTATAATTTGTCATTGAGCAACCTCTAAATATCAATCGATTACTTTCAAATTTTGTTTGCTTGTTCTGTAAAATACAATAATTATTTTTATGGAAGTACCAATTCAAAATTCGAATTTTATTTTCAGATATAATCTACGAAAATCAAACTTTAGTTGAAAATCGCATTATTTTAAATTTTCAATGGCGTTGAGTAACCTTTAAAAATTATTATATAAAAAATCCTTTTAGGAGGGTTAATTTGACAGATAGCCCTATAAAAAAATCGTGGTGGGAAAATGAATTTCAGAAAAACTGTTTTTCGCTCCACCCTAAATTGTAGTGGCTCGCGACTAGCCTCGCACGTGAATAAAAACGGGGCTGGAAAAGGGTCAGCTCCTAAATTCTTTTATTTACCGATTTTCGAGCCCCATTTTTAGTCGCGAGCGACTCTAAATCTCACTATGTCGACCGGTCCAAGTTTGGCTTTTTTATTTTTTTTTAATAACATTGTAACTATTCTGCCGATTTTAACAACATTTGAATCCCTTATATTTTTTGGCATTCTCTTTCGAATGATATAATTGGCAAAGTCCATTCAAGTTTAGTCAGGAAATTATTTTGTTTTTGGCAACAGCATCATAATTCTTCGGCCGATTCTAACGAAATATGAAATTCTTACGTTATTTTACATTCGGTTTCGAACGATAGAATCGTCAAAATCCTCCCAAGATTAGCCGGGGAATTATTTGACAATAACATAATAACTATTAGGGCCGATTCTAATGAAATTTAAAATCCTTATGTTGTTTCACATTCTCTTTTGAATCATAAAATCTTCAATGTCCTCCCAAGGTTAGTCCTGGAATTATTGAAATTTTTAAGGTCGTTAAGTCATAAATCAGAATAAGTGAGAGCACGCTACCTTTTGCTTAGCAGACCTTGTTAATTCTTAGAGTTACCCCCAAAATCTATTACTACTAAAAATAATAATAATTCCTTTTATCTCTGAGGGTTTTGAAGGAAAGGAGCCATCGGAGAACACTGATCAACAGTAACGGAGACGGAATGGGAGAAACTGAGAGGCAACGGAGGAAACGGAGATGCAAGAGATGTAACGAAGTGGCATTGTGAGAAATGAAAAGGAATCGGGAGAAAGGGGAAGCAATAGGGGAAACGGAGTTGCCTTGGGAGAAAAGGGGAGGTAATGGTGATAAATCGTGAACCATGGGAATAAATGGAGACAAATTGAGAAAAACGGAGACGAATTTAGTAAAGCGGAGATGCAATTTGGGTAAACGGAGAGGCAATTGGAGAAACAGAAAGATGGTATTCCAACTACTGAGGTGTATTTTTTAATACTTTATTACCATAAATGCTAAGTAACAAAGAGGTCACGTCCCGCAAATACGTGGTGAGGAGAATGCTGTTAAAGAAGGGGTGAAGCGAGAGAAGAGTGAAAATGCCTGGCATATATAAAGCCACAGCTCCACACCTGTGGCTGGGGAGTAAATGTGTAGCGTTGGGGCCAGGAGGGCACACAATCCGCCAGATCTCAGCTACAACAGGGTAGCCTATGTTACATGTGACATCCCGTTACAGACTCAAGAGGGAGGGGTCAACCGCCTCCCCCTCCAGGCCACAAACATGGATGAATGGACGAAAGCTGGTCAGTGACTAGCCTGAAAAATTAGCCGCCCTCCAAGATAATGGGATAAGAGGCTTAACAAGAAATTGGCGAATAGAGGATAAAATGGACATCTAGAAGAAATTAAGCCAAGGTAGTCTCAGTCTGGTTTGAGAATGCCTGAACCCCTATAGTGGTGAGGGCGTGCCGTTACTCCCGGTTCCAAGCGCAACAATTTACTCGGAGCACCCCATTGCGCGGGGATAGAAGTAAGGATTTTTATAGGGGGGGGGGAGTATATTCCCCAGGGAGGGTGGAGGTAATCAGGAAACCTCCCTTCGCAATCGCTTCTGCAGTGAGATTTTCTAAACGATCCGAAGAGATCCTCCAAGAGTGAAGGGCAGCAACCCTGGGAAAAGGCAGTGGCGTGAATCGAGGGGAGAGGAGAAAAGGCATTCTTAAAACTAGTGCCGTCAAAACCAGGAAGAATTAGATAGATTGCCGTTTGGAGTTTTTAATGTAGGATCTGAAGGAAATCTCACTATTAAAAAGAGACTTCTCTTTCTTCCAGTAGTTCAGTTATAGAAAGTTTGCTGAAAGCCTATTTGTAATTTTTGTGTATGTAGAGTTAAGAATAATAATAGTCAAAGGAAAGGAAAGAGCCAAGAATGAAAAATAAAATGTGTGTGGTGGGTGTGAATGAGAAATTACAGGTGTATATGGGTTAGAAGGTCACAGGAGAGTAGCATATATGGGCGGAAGAGGATTCACTGAGGACAAATATTTGTTCGAGACCATAACGGATAAGAACAAGGTTCGAACGAAGTATTACTAAGGTTGAAAGAGAGATGCAAGAGACAAGGTAAAACCATGAGTGATCAAGGGCAGTATCCCCCAAATCGATATAATTCTAAAGACAGTAGAAGGATAGAGCAGTCGATAATATCCTAAGCAGCAAAGAAGTCATTGAGTACTAAAATATAAGCTAAGGCATCGTCCTCATCACGGTCAAGCCTCTCAGTAGGAGTAAGTGAGCTGATCTTTAGATTGGAAGCTGCAGAGCTGAGAAGACACAAGCCTCTCCGACATCTTTTAAGAAACGGAAGTTTGCTCGTAAGAGGACAAATAAATGGGCCTTTGGAGGCCGAGTGATATTTTTGATCAGAATTTTTTCCGTGTTTGAATGAAAGAGAAAAAACGTTAATGTATCACGGACATGAAGTAAGTGGGTGAGGAGAGTAGAAAGGTTGTGAGGGTAGACGTTGAAGAGAATGTTGTTAAGTTAAGAAATAATGCTGTCACAATTTTCATCTGTAGACACTAGAGAGATATTAAAATCGGGGGGAGGTTTGGGGATGGAAACTGGTACTATTATTAGTAAAAGGGAATGAAATGCGAATGGTATTAAAATTTAAGAAGGATGTCAAACAAGTCACCCCAGGTAATGAAACTGGATGAACATGGAGCCAATGGAATGAAATAAAAGTTTAAGAAGACTTTCAGATAGGAAGCCGTTTGTGATCGAATATAATTTTACGGGAGGGACTGGGTCTTTATGCTTAATTTTACATAGAAGGGCTGAAAACCAATGGACTTTGCTCGCGAGAAGTGAGGAAGGTTAAGAAGGGGGCAGATAGTTATCGAGAAGAGAAGAAAGAGAGGTAAAAAACAAGGTTCACGATCAGACCTGGGATTGAGAGCGAGAAAAGCATCTCCGATATCTTCAAAAATAGCGATTAATAAATAGGAGACAGAACGGAGATGGAACAAGTAAATAATAAAACGGCGGTTAATATATTATATAATGCTAAAAAACGTGCTGATTTATTATATATTCATGAAGTAATTACAATTGATACATTTAACCTCACTTTGGGAGCGAAATAAATTTATGGTATCGTGAAAATCGGTATCAATTATTAAATCGGCAATTTTCAAGAAATTGTTACGTGATGACAATTTTTTGTTATCAAATTCGAATTCAGAATTTAGTACAATCAACTTCATAATAAAATGCACATGAAATCTATGTTGCTTTTCTTGACACTGAAATCTTTTGTACAATGAATTAATCAAGATTAATGCAAGAAACTAATGATGGTTAAATAAAGGTAGACATGATCAAGCCTTGAAAAGTTAGAGATTGCAGAGGGTAGAGAAAGAAGGGAGATTATTTGCCCTGATTTGGGGAACCACTCTACCAAGGAGGCTGCAATGGAAGAAACAAAATTTAAATAAAGTGAAGATCAACGAGTGCATCTTCCGTAGAAGATTTAGGGAGGAGATTTCGGTAAAAAAAATAATGATGGTCGAAGAAGCAAAATTGTGTGGATGAGACAGTCGCAGATTCTCCTGTAGGAGCCAAAAAGTTAAATAATGCTCCAGATGTCAGCTGACGTATAGCCAGCACTGTTACAACTGAATTGAGGCAGCATGATGGTATGGCTGAGGATACAAAGGTGCTTTGGACGGAGTGGATAGGATGAGCAAGGCGCCACCTTTCAGCTGAGGTATAAAAGAGGCAGGAACAAAGGAAAATTCAAAATGAATCGATCCTTGTGGGCGATGGAATAGAAATTATAAGTGCACCAGAAAGCGAGTCTGTCTGTAAAAAAAGGAGAAAAGTAAGGAAGATAAAGTGACTAAAGGAGGAGAGGGAGGCAATGCGTGAAGGAAGAATAGTCGATCCAAAAATGGGGTTAAAAACGGGATACGATGGGCCCAGTGAAGTGGAGAATAGCCAATTGATCGGAAACCTGCCTGTAAACAGGACATGGCAAATGGTTATTAGGATTAAGAAAGGATGAAAAGGCAACTACGGAGAATACCAGGAGATATAAAAGATTTAAATAAAAGAAGAGACTGTAAACCTCAAAGTACCTCAATTAAAGTTTCGCATTGACGAAAACGAATAGAAAGCCGAAAGAGGAGGAGAATAAACAGTATAAGGAAAAACATTAAGATGATTTAAACTTATGAAGCGTTTTAAGTTATAAACCAAAGAAAGAACAAAAATAACAATAAAAATAAAATTGTGATGAAGTTTGCGAAAATATAGGAGAGAACACGGGTGAGAGTGAATAACAGCTTATGAGCAAACCACTACATGGTTGCTTATACAAACACACTCCGATTATGCATTATATTTATTTATAAAGTCAGGTAGGAATTACTCTTCTTAGTTGCTAAAGTCAAGTGGATGCAACGCTCGTTAATGGAGAACTTGGAGGTTGGCCGCCGAGTGACGAACGAGTTAGTTGAGTGAATAGCTTTAGATCTTCAACTCATTTTTACTCCTTTAAATTTTTCATCTACTTTACAAATCTTGTTTTTTTAAACTGACCGACTAAGATGCCCTCTTCATTTCGCATAAGTTAATAGAATAACTAGAGCAAAAATCCTTTTCAACTATTAACATCAGCGAAAATAATATTCCTTATCTCGAAAAATCGTAGGTTTGAGTGGATGTGACCTTTATATGAACTTCTTCTTGGAGGATAATATCGTAATTCAGTCTTTAAGCTCGACCAGATTGCCTGTTGCTGTTTACGTCATCCTTAAAATTTCGTTATTCCTATTCTATTATCCACTTTTTTTTTTGCTTTTCAGTTACACCTCTAATTCTTTGTCCGTTTGAATTAATGTTCTCTTTTTTGGTTATGTAGTTTACATTCTTTTCTAAATCAAACAACAAATAACGAAGAAATAAAAATATTCTTCGCCAATTTCCTCCCAGGAATTGTTTATCAAAGGTTATTACCTAAACTCTCCTCAGTACTTATACAAACATTATTATTCCTTCGCAAGTTTTATCATTCATTTTCATTACCGCTATCTTCACCTTTCAACTGATTCATCCTTTAAATATTTTATGATATTGACTCTACCTCTCCGATCTTCGAATTAAGCTTCTACAGTTACCTGCTCTTCCTTCGTTGTTGATTCATTATATCATTAGTCAACAATGATTTTGCTACTTGAGTATTAGCTTGTGATTTATATTACATCGAGTATGCTGATTCCGAACATAGAATTCTTGTAGAACGTAAGGTTCCTGAGTTACACACATACTCTTTAGTTACACATATGGTCAGTGTTGCTTTGGCTTCCGTAGTAAGAGGATGTGTTGTGTGTGTTTGGTTCCTGCGTTACACTCCTGATTTATCACGTTGTGAAATTTAGCCATTATAGTAGTGGTGTTGAAACGGTATTTACATACAGTGATTAATTGCAATTTTCCTTTCAGATTTATCTTCCAATTAATTTGTAAATGAAATAATATTTTAAAAACGTATATAACAGGATATATACAAACTAAGTTGAAAACATGAATCGGCGAGGATGTATAAATAGCCCAGACAACTTTTGTTATATCTGTGGAAGATATACTCCAAACAAACAGCGGAAAGATTTAGCTAAAAGAGTGAAAACTGCATACAATTATTATTTTGGTTGTAAAGTTGATGACCAAGACAAGCCCTGGGAAGCTCACAAATTTTTTACTGTGTGTTATACGGGGCTCACACAGTGGTTAAATGGCAAACGGAAGAGTATGCCTTTTGCTGTACCAATGGTGTGGTGTGAGCCAACAAATCATGTTTTTGATTGCTACGTTTGTATGACAAATATTGCGTAATTATCAAATAAAAACAAGTCAAAAATTGTATATCCAGATTGTAAGTCAGCTATAAAACTAGTCTCACATAATATGGAGATGTCAATCCCAGTTCCTCCATCAGCTAGTGCAGTTAAAGAAGATGATTCATCGCCTGAAGAGGAGGATAACAATGACAATGAAATGTATGAGGATGATTCTTAGGAAAAGAAGATCCAGTTGATAAATCAAGAAAGATTGAATGATTTCGTGAGAGATTTTTCATTGTCAAAGGAGAACGCAGAACTGTTGGTTTCCAGACTACAACAATAGAATCTTCTAGAGAACGGTGCAAAAATATCTACTTTCTGTAAACGCCATGAGGCTTTAGCTGCCTTCTATAAAGAAGAAGATGGTGTTTGTTTCTGTATTGATATTAATGACCTCATGAATCAGCTCTGAAACGAGCATTTACCTGATAAATGGAGACTATTCATCGATGCAAGCACTGCTAGCCTCCAAGCTGTGTTGCTAAATAATGGTAACAAAAAACCTTCAATTCCTGTCGCACTTATTGCTGGGATGATAGAGACATATGACTCAATGACCTTTATTTTAGAAGGTGTTCCTTACTCGCATCATAATTAGAATATGTATGGTGATCTAAAGGTAATTTCTTTACTTCTTGGACTGCAGCTAGAATGTACAAAGAGTATATGCTCTTTATGCCTATGGAAACGCCGTGACCACAGGAATCATTATATTGTCAAAATGTGGCCCGAAAGAGAAGAACACATAGTTGGCCGATACAATGTTAAGCACATGCCTTTGGTATCTACAGAAGATCTATCTTCCACTACATCATATCAAACTTGGCCTTATCTTGAATTTTGTTAAAGCAATGGTCCATGATGCTGATGGATTCCAGTAGCTCAAAGAGAAAGTTGTTGCAAAGAAAACCGATGCTAAACTGAAAACTGGCATTTTTGTAGGGCTGGAGATCAGATAATTGATACATGACAGGGAGTTCAGAAATAAACTAACTTCACTTGCATTGGCAGCATGGGATTCATTTGTACAAGTAGTGCAGAACTTCCTTGGTAATCATAGGGTTGAAAACTATGAAAAACTAGTGGACAATATGCTAAAGGCCTATCAACGAATGGAGCGTCGGATGTCCCTCAAGATGCTTTTCTTGCAATCGCATCTAGATTTCTTTCCATCTAATATGGGTGATATTAATGACGAAAATGGGGAAAGGTTCCACCGAGATATCGTAATGATGGAAAGAAGGTATCAACGCCGCTTCAACGAAAACCTGATGGGTGACTACTGCTGGTTCCTACAACGGGAGGATTCTATATCCACGTACAAGCACAAGAGCAAGAGTCTCAAACATTTTTGAAGAAATTTATAGTTGGGTGAGTACTACCTCTTGTATATGTAATACATATCTTGTCTGGGTCTGGAAAAGGACGTTCATAATGCCAAATAGGGTACCCCGATTCCAACCTTTGCCCAGAAACGTCTCATTCTTCTCAAACTCGTAATAATTATATCATTAATTGATCTAAGGTGAGAAAGTGAGCCGTATAGCTTACTTGTATAACACAAGAATCTGAGCACAAATTTAGAATTACCGCACCAAATTTAGTTAGTTACAACAACATTTACTCAAGTAGCAGAGACAAAGTTAAAATTTGTTGGCTAGTGTTATGAAATTGCATCCCACTTCAGTGTTTCCTTCAACCTCATATGTTTCCAAACAACGCATGAAGCTAATCTGCTCTAATCCACTTCTCGCATGGAAAAAGCAAAAGCTACTTCAATTATTGAACGACTCACTTAGGATAATATGACAGGCCTTTTAGTAACATAATCTTTTAACGAGTAAATTTCACGACTTAATTTTAAAAAGGGAAATGTTGAATTTTCACGTATCTTTTTGTATTGCAGGGGGAAAACAAAGTGAACTAGAGACAAAGTTTCTAAAAACTCTCCCTATAAGAAACGAGCTATGAAGAAAGAAGGTCTTGAGTACCTACCTACGAGACAGGTTGCAACTGGTCAATGAGGATTACATGCTTTAGAGGTCACTAGTAGAACATGAATGTGTTTTTGCAACAACTCACTGGCAGAGATGCTCGTGTTCAGCTCTGCTCATGAATAGAAGAATCAATAATCATGGCAGACTTGGAAGACTAAGTTGACTAGAATTTCCACAACTAAGAATTTAAGAGATATTAAGTTTTAAGAACCAGCTTTTTAATATCTTTATTAGTTCTAAAGATTTTTGTTCTTTCTAAAATCTTGCTAATATTATTTTTTAATAATTTTCATTCCAAAGAAAAAATTCGTGTTATTAACAACACTTACGCATACTTTTATCAAATTACCTAAAAGTACCGGTTTTGAAAAGGACAAAAAAAAATCAGGCTATGGGGATGAATATACAGTAAACAGAAGTAACAGCTTGTTTGCAGTATTTTTAGTCGCGTGCGAGTATAGTCGCGAGCGACTCTACATCTTACTACGTCGGTCGGTCCATGTTTTGGTATTTTTTTGTTTTTGTAATAGCATCATAACTCTTCGGCCAATTCTAATAAAATTTGAGAAACTTATGTTTTTACATTCTCTTTCGAATGATATAATTGGTAAAGTCTTCCCAAGTTAGCCCAGGAATTATTTTGTTTTGGAAATAACATCATAACTATTCGGATAGAATAGACTATACACTATAATAGAATAGACTAGATTAGACTATAATATGCTATAATTTGCTAGGCAAGCCTAGAATTGTCTATACTATGCTAAACTATTATAGACTAGGCTATACTATGCTAAACTAAGCTAATTTAGGCTATAAAAGGCTATGCTAAGCTATGCTAAGATATAATGTACAAGGGTAAGAAATGCTATGCTTATTTAGGCTATAAAATAAAATGCTAAGATAGCATATATTATGTTAGGATAGACAATACTAAGCTACGAGAGGCGGTCAATAAGTTTTGCGAATCGGTAGGGCAAAACAGAGGAAGGGAGATGGCTGTTTATAGGGGTGTTAGGACAAGTTATGAGTAGTCAGGACCTGAAGCCACACGCTCCTGCCTCGTCTATTTAAGAAGCAGTAGCTGATCGCAGATCGTCAGTCACAATTTATCAACAATGGAGAAGGTTGAGCACCGCGCAGTGATCAAATTTTTGACCAAGGAAGGCAAAAATGCAAAAGAGATCCATGAACGCATAGTTGCAGTGTACACCAACACCGCCCCTTCCTATGCAACCATTGCTCGCTGGAATAGGGAGTTCCGCCATGGTCGTGAGTCCCTTGAAGATGACCCCCGTCCAAGACGCCCGTCAGACGTGACCAACGAGGACAATGTGGCCCGTGTGGAGAGGATGACACTCGAAACTCGACGGGTGAAGGTCGACTAAATCGAGCGAGAACTTGGAATATCACATCGAAGTGTTATCAACATCATCCACGGCAATTTGGCCATGGCCAAGGTCTCTGCCTGTTGGGTCCCTAGAAACCTCACGCTCCATGATCGACTTCAACGTCGTCAAAGTCCACAAGGCCAGAGTTGCACAAGTTGCCCTGCGCGAATGCGGATTCGAGGAGCTCAACCATCCCCCTACAGTCCAGATCTGGCCCCTAGCGACTACTTTTTATACCAGCAGCTCAAGGCTGCACTGCGTGGACTCCGGTTTGGGGGCGATGAAGATGTCCAGCTCGCCGTCCAGGAGTGGATTGAACAGCATTCGGGAGATTTCTGCTTGTCGGGAATTCGAAGCTTCAGGGACAAGTGGCGCAAGTGCATTAAAGTCGAGGGTAGTTATATTGAAAAATAATAAAACACTTTTCCTTATATCTCGTTTCCTTAGATCCGAATTGCAAAACTTATTGACTGCCCCTCGTATGCTTGAGTAGGGTATAATATGATAGTATAGGCTATACTTGTCTAGGATAGTTAATGCTAGGCTAGGCTAAGATATTCTAAACTCGGCTAGACAGGGCTATACTATGCTATGTTAGGGTATGATAAAGTATAATATGCTAGGGAGGTCTATGCTCTGCTATGGTAGGCTATGTTACGATATGCTAAGTAATACTATGTTAGGCTACGATGGATGGCTAACCAAGGCTATAATAGGCTAAGATATGCAAGGTTATTCTAGTCTAGAGAATGGTATGCTATATAAATCTACGATATACTAGGCCAGGCTATAATATGATACGCTTGGCTATATTATTTTACATGTGTTTATGGCAAGATATAGGCTATACCAAGCTAGCCTATAGTACGCTAAGCTAGGCTATCGAATACAGGGATATATTGGCTAGGCTTTTGTAGCCTATTCTAGCTTGGATATATTAGGGTAGGCTTGTCTAGGAAACGCTAGGCTAGGCTTTGGCATGTAATGCTAAGTAATACCTGGTTAGGCTAGGCTATAGTAAGCTAGGCTACACTAGTCAAGGCTACGCTAGGCAAAGCTCTACTAGGATATGCTAGTCTACGCTAGGCTATACTAGGATACGATAGCCTAGGGTATACTAAGCTAAGTTAGGATAAAGTAATCTATACTATGTTAGGTTATACTAGGCTAGCTAGATTACACTAAGCTAGGCTAGGTTAGGCCCGGCGCAGCTAGGCTATCGCATGTTTGGCTAGGTTAGGGCCAGCACAACTAAGCTATTCTATTTTAGGCTAGGCTTGGCTATACTAAGCTAAAACAGGGTAAATTATACTATGCTATGTATGCTCTCCAAGGCAGGTTTAAGCTATACTAGGCTATGCTATGCTATGCTAGATGATATACCGCTAGGCTATTCTATACTATGCCTTGCTAAATTATGTGGCTATAATATGCTATTTTAGGTTAGGCTAGACTATGCTATGCTATAGTATTTTGTGCTATGCTATGCTATACTGTGCTATAATATACTATGCTATTTATACTATGTTATGTTATACTGTGTTGTGCTATATTATGTAATGCTGTCCTATGCTCTACCATGATATGCAATAATATTCTATAATATACTATGCTCTAATCCGCTAAGGTATATTATGCTACACTATTGAATGTGTGCTCTTAGTGTGTGTCAATCATTTCAACGTTCTAATTACATAAATGAGGGACGCTCAAAATTTGCAGCCTTTCGTAGAATAGGCTCTCGACGATATACCATATATAACTATTCGTTGAGGGAATTATTCTAATATTTAGAGTGTGTAGTAATCTGATTGACCGAGGTTAGTCCAAAGGGCGGGGAGCCTGGAGAGGCTTATTTATATTCAATATGCTTAAGAAGTGGAACGGTGCACAAGGATAAACAATATGGCTACCATTAATAATATAGAGTTTTATTAATTAAACTATCAACAACACACACATAAAATGTTTACATAAACGGGGAATGAAAAAGGGTCGTGGGAATATCTGACTAATCTGAGGATTAAGATTTGGAGAGATTTAAAAAGGTAAACAAACAAAAAATAAAGGGGGAAATGGTTCGCTAAACCATTTAAAGCACAGGGTTGCGTTGACAAAAGGTTAAATGATTAAAGGTAATGCTCAGCTTACGTAATTACAAAGTTCTTGTGCAGAGGAAGATGATAGGAAGGAATCTTCGGTCCACTGGCGATTTCCAGCAGAAGGGTTCTTCGGGGGGGTTGTCCTTAACGAAGGGGAAGGACTGTCTTCGAGGAGTGAGAGCGAAGTGGGGCTCGGAAGTACGAGCAATCTTTGTGACAGCAAATCGGAGATGTTCTAGATGAACAATGGAGGTTATTGTTGAAACCAAGCGTTCTCTTAAAGAACGTTAAAAAGGGGGAAATGAAATTATCTGGACGTGATGTCTTGGGAACGAGAACCGTTTCTTGACGAACGGGCTTGAAGAACAATGGCTGTTCTAACGTTGTTCTCTTTCTGAACAACAGGGGGGGGATATGAAAACCGTTTTTTTATCAAACGGGCTCAAAGAACAATGGCTGTTCTAACGTTGTTCTCTTTCTGAACAACAGGGGGGGAGCATTGTTGACTTGGCGTCTCGAAGGGCACGAACCTTGGCACTCAAGGGATATTGTCCTCTTCTGGACAATAAGGGGTTTCTCGGCAGAGTTCCTAGGTGCACAAGGGAGACCGGATAAGCTTGATGCCTCGCGAAGATAATCTGGATCTGGTATAAATACCCAGAGCCATCTCCATGGCATAGGCGATAATTGAGTGGGGGACTTCGGGGGAATGTCCCGGTGGCGCCTGGGAAATCCCTTATCTGCACATAAGCCTAATTCAATCTGGCGAGATCAACGTATGGAGGCGAAACGGGGGAGTGAACCTCCTTGATTAAACATTGGCTATGATGGGAGATAACACGCTTCTGCTTCCTCTCGCAGGCAGGTTGCACGTGGGTAAGCATGTGGGTAAGCATGGTTAACATGTGATAGAGGCTGAATTAAAGCGGCCTCAGACCGTTCTATCACACAGCCTTACTTATGAATTCTAGTTATTTGTTTTATTTTAATATAATTTTAGTTCTATTTGGATAGCTACTTAAAGGTTTTGACTTATTTTTGTCATCTTAGGGAATTAAATGACTATTATTATATTAATAATTATATCTATTTTTTTCTTATTTCACCGTTTGAAACATATTCATCAGTGTGCTGAAGATTACGTGGCCTTCAGTACTACCATCCTACCAGAGGGATTTGACCTACATACAATTGATTTTAAAATTAGGACAAGACTGGCGACATTCACACATTTGAATACCTAAATTGAAAATAGCTGAGTTGTTGCCATCTTAATTCCAAACTTTAATTGACGTTCTGAAATGTGTATGTGAGAAACTACCCAGCAGCCAATATTCTTTTCTAGCCCCCGTTGTAAATTTAAGAGATGAAAGAGGAGAGCTACAGGCTTTAGGCACTTTCATTACAAAACTAGACAACCTGTTGATATCCTCAGGCGCAAGTGTAAAATTGTTTTTTTGCTGTGAATTTGGCTGCCCTGGTTGCACAAACGAAACTCAAATAAATTTTAATGCCCAATGGAGATGAATATCTCTTTGAAGGAACTTGCTTTCATTAAAGATCAGGGAGAAATGATTACTTCTTTTGGCCCACATCAGGTTTACCTTCGAGATTAACTTAAGTAAAATAGACAAGTTAATAAGTAAAAGCAACAAGAAGGTGAAGGAAGAAGAGTTGCTTACAATAAGTAGGCCAATGTTTCAATGCCATTAAGTCAAATAATTTTCTCTCCTGAAGAAAATGAATACCAATAGCTGATGCTTTAGATGGAAAAGATTGAATTTATGAAGTGACATTAAAAATACCAATCATATCTTCAAATTCCATTAAAAAGCAACCCGGGGCTTATTTTTTTTTTGGGGGGGGGGCAATAATATCATAAATATTTGGCTGATTCTAACGAAATTTAAATATCTTATATTATCTTACATTCTATTTCAAATTATATAATTACCAAAGTCCTCGCAAGCTTAGCGTGGGAATTAGTTTGTTTTGGCAATAACATCATAACTATTGGGCCGATTTTAACGAAATTTGAAACTCTTTAGGTGTTTACATTCTTTTTCTAAGTAAAGAATTGCCAAGGTGATCCCAAGGTTACTCCGGCAATTATTGAAGGTTTGGAAGGTGGTAAGGTCATAAATCAGAATAAGCGAGGGCACGCGACTCTTTGGTCAGCATACCTTGTTTCTTTATAATGTACCAGGACTCAGTATATTATTTTCCTATATTTCTTCAATTATATCTACGTATGTATATTATCACATGTGTCACATCATAATTTTACGTGTCTACTATAGGTATCGCATATAAAACCTATAGTTTTTAAGTGAAATCGAGATGAAGTTTTCTCTTGATTATGCCAAGGATAATTTTATTGCTCAAAACACAGATGAATCTACAAAAAGAGACGAACGGCCTAAGCAGAGAATGCTGCTATAACAACTAACACCGAGTGAAGGTATTTGTGAGCCGTTTTGAAAAGTACAAACAAATACCTCTGTCTATTAATCTCAGTGACAGTCTCAGTGGCTCGAATCTCGCCTCGAGAGCGACAGATTGAACAACGGCAGGTTTAAAGTGTAGGAGAGAGAAAGGTTTTCGTGTCTAAACCTCACAATAGCGACAGCTTTAGAGTGTAGGCAAGAGAAAGGCTTTCGCGTCTAAACCACTCAAGAGCGACAGATTTAAACTTTGGGAGAGAGAAAAGCTCTCGCCTATAAACCTCGCATTTCCCAAAAGTGTTCGAGATCAAAATCTTTAAAAAATAAATGGAACAAACCCTCGAATTATAGACCTCTTCGGAGGTCAACTTCGTTGGGCAAATAAAAATATACGCAACTTTCTTCCTCACCTATCAAAACATGCTATTGGGTCACCCCCGACCCCTTTATAACAAATGGTAACGACCATTGCCAATTTATGATGTCATTCTGATGAATGAACCATTTCAAACTCCTTAACAAAGAGCGGAAAAGTTTAAAATAGCTATCAAACAAATAATGGAGGATGATAGAGAACTTCCAAACTAAGGCGATAACCATAACACGTGTAGATGTGAATCGTTGTGAAGGAAGAGTAGGAAGACACACCCTTTTCTCATTATTAGGGAAACAAGATTTACTTCTTTCACACCTCGTCAAATGCGAAGCATAGCATACCACTGTGGTTAGTATAGCAATGAGTAGCCACCTTTATAGTGCATCGGGCATTCCATCACATACCATCACTGCGTACATTGGAATCTGTTTAATACCACGTCTAGGAATAAAACTAGGTATTTGAATTTGCTCGGCAATCGCTGGGTCGCAGTTCGAATC
The DNA here is from genome assembly GCA_963969495.1 of Ceratothoa steindachneri. NCBI lineage: Eukaryota > Metazoa > Arthropoda > Malacostraca > Isopoda > Cymothoidae > Ceratothoa > Ceratothoa steindachneri. Next base: position 139,370,622 of record OZ018327.1, read on the forward strand.
TCCTTCCGGATTCTTTTTAAGCTGACACTATTTACTAGGGAAGGTTACCACCGTGACTGGGCATCACGGTGGGGAGTTGGGGCTTGCTCGGGCTGACGTCCGCCTGATAAGCAGCAACACAGCAGCTTGATAGGAGGACTGAAACCAGTGAAATTTAACTTTAATTTATTGTATTTTTTCATCATTATCATCATCATCACTAACCCTTTAATTTAAGAAGGGGATTTCTTTGAGTATTTGAATAATAATTTAATCTTAGTTTGGTTATAACTTATGGTTTTTATCAAAATTATTTCTAATTCTTTTTTATAATATCAAAAAACAAAATGGTGAAGTTCAGAAATAAATATAAGTATCGAAATTTTGTGATTTTTTTAAGACCCAATGAATTACAAATGGTGAAGTTCAGAAAATTTATTTTTTATATATTTTCTTCTTCTATAACTATATTTTAGCAACGTGATATTTTTAAAGGGGTGAAATTTAGTTTAGAGTTTCTTTTTAAAATTATTATAATTGGCGAAGTTCAGAAGATGTATAAAAATTGAACCATGACTGCTATTTTTTTAGATTTTAAATTTTAATCTTAGTAGCGAAGCGCAAGTCCTTTCCCCCCTTCCTCCGCACGGGGGAGTGGCGAAGCCATTACCTGGTTCGATTAATATTTCAGGAGTAAACGGATATTTAATCTCCTGCAATGAAATTACTTACGGTAATTTCGAGTTAATAGAAAGGAAGCAATAATATTAACACGTAAACGTTATCCTTCAAACCGCCTATTCCCCTCAGTGAATTCGCCAAGGCCCTAAAAGTACACAATGGTGAATTGCACGCTGTCTCATCGCTCAAGCTCCCTCCCAATCAGAATTTGCACATTAACGATCTCTAAACTTGAGCTCTGCATTAGTTAGAAACAAGAAAAACTCCCCGAAATTCCCCCAGCAAATTTAATGGTCCTTCTCCCGTTAAATTACATAGACGACACTCATTTCTGGTTCGAGTAGGCTGAAATGATCTAAGAAAAATTGTAGACTGTAATCTGAAGCCTACCAGGCTTTCACTAATTCCTCGAAAGAAGACAAGTTCCATTCTGAGGCGTGCCTCTTTTAAGCGAAATTCCTTCATTCCCTATAATTTCGTCTACACTTTTTCTCTACTGTCTCACTCAGTAAAGTGTCATTCGCAAAGAGCATACTTACTGGGGCCTGCTTCTTGATGTTCATCATCAACGGATCTACAAATGGTAAAAAAATATATGGGCGTAAAGTAACACCCTAATAAAATCCGACTTTGCTCTTCCAATTTCTCAGTAACACTTGGGTAACACTTGGCTTTTCACTTGGGTAATCATTTCTTAATACATGTCCTAAATATCAATTTATATACTTTTTCGAAACACCTTTTTCCCTCATTCACTTCCAAACTTCCTTCCACGTTACTTGGTTATAAGCTATCTCTAGCTCAACAAAAACTATGTTTAACTCTTTTTGTTTCTTATCATATTTCGCTATGACCTGATTCAATTAGAAAACGCGTCTGTTGTTCCTCTTTCAGCGATGAATCCAAATTGCTCCTCACTCACTCTTGTCTCTCTTGTTAATCTTGTTTCTATTATTCTTTCATAAAACTTCATCGGTTTAATTTCACGATAATTTTAGTCTTGTATCTTTCTTCTTTCCATAGATATTGGAACCAAGAAACTGTTTCTCCAGGAATTCTGTATACTCTGTTGATGTAAATCTTTTTGATAGAGACAGGACTCTTTCATATATTGACATAACCGGAAATTAAATTATTTCAATATTAAGAAAACCGAATTTTCAAGCTCTGGGTCCCACTAAAATCCAGCCTATTCACTTTAAATAATTAAGAAGCAAAGTACTACAATCTCTCTGTGAAATTTTCAAATACGAGTTCAAATATGCAAATGTAACACCCATTATCAAAAAAATCATAAAGACTTATCCTTAAAATTTTAAGCCCATCTTCCTTACTTTGATCGTGAGTAAACTATTGATATCCATTGTTAGGGATAGGATAGTGGAGCATCTGGTGGTAAATGCAATAGAAATTGACACATTACGGCTTCAACGGGGAAGCTCATACTTAAAAAATTTGTCCAACCCTTTCAACGTAATGATCACAAAATTTGAACCAGATAAAGATGTAGATGTATTTTATCTTCCTTCCAAAATTGCTGTTGACGCCATTCTATAAAAAGAGACTTCTAAAGCTAAAAGCAGATGGAACACTGAACTGCCTATTATAATCGATTTAACATATGAAATTAAAAGGGGAAGCAGAAAGTCGTTATATCAGGTTGGAACGAATGCAATGTCCGATTTTCTAGAATAAAGTTTTAGTTAGTATTTATTAAAGTCGTGTCTCTTGTTAACGTTTAGGAATGTTACAATGAGTAATTTATAATCTTTCAGATTATAGAAATATTGTTCAGAATATTCTTTGGTATTCACCCCTAAGTCCTCCAATCTAAGGATCACATCAGACATATTTTATTCTATGAGTTTATTAAAAGTATCAATGAAAGTACAGCGACAAAATCCACTCAGTGCATTTATAGGAATGGTGCAGTAAATGAAGAAAGTTGCCGGAGGAGGTTTTCTCATTTCCGAAGTGTGGTTTTCAGTCTAAAAGACGGACCAAAAGAAGTTCGCTTAAATGAACTTAATTTCGAAGAGTTGGAAGCTCTTTGTCAGAGCAAATCCTGTTACAAATTCTCGGGAACTATCAAAACAATTTAACATAACCCATATGACTGTCGTGCTCAGTGATTGGAAAATGGGTCCCGCACGAACTGTCCACAGAGAATCTAATCTGTAACAGCTTCAGACCACCATTTTTGGGCAAGCTTGTTACAGGAGATGGAAATTAGATCCTTTATGATAACGTTAAACGCTGCCCTATTGAGGTTTATTCAATAGGGCAGAATTTATTAACAACACAAGGGAAGGGATATTATTCTCCATCACAATGATTTCCGTCCTCATATAGGTCGAATAACCAAAGATCTCTTGGAAGAGCTCAGTTGGGAAGTATTGTTTCATCCTCCATATTCTCCTGATCTGACCTTGACCCTTTTGATTATCCCTTGTTTGGGTGATTAAAGGCGCATTTGGATGGTCTTAGGTTGACATCAAGAGAAGAGGTTGAAGACGACTGGGATTCATATTTTGCCAGTATAATTTAAATGCCAGTATAACTTAAACTATAACGGTCGTTTGTTTCCTTCTGCCTTTTACCATTACGGGTTAATTTACATAATTTATATAAGCTTAGTTTTAATTAATGTCTTTGGAAATTAATTTAACTAAAAGTCACAAATATACTAATGTACGTTTAATTGGGATGCGGCAAGCTTATACTAATATTGTGATTGATTATTGGGGGCATTAGAATACGATTTAGAATACGTATTTTACAGAGCCACACAGCAGGAAATCGGAAAACTAGTGGAGTTATCACATTAAACAGCTGTCGACTGGTATAGGTTAGTCCGGAAATCGCCATCCATTATTGTGCAAAGAATGCAGAAAACATTGGTGGGATGTTATAATTGCTTTATGCAATCTTGTCACAAACTTAACCTAACCTGGCCTAACGAACCTCGTAATAAAAAGTCAAGTTAGGTTAGGCTAGGCTAGCGGTTACAAAGGTATTGTCTCCGCAAATCGCTTATTTTCGCGGAAAATTGCTTACTTTTCCTAGTAGCTTGTTGATATAAATATTAAGCTAACTCTAAAGTAAGCCATTTTGGCCGCAATAGACAATCATATTTTCGTTCCTGACCCCTAAAAAACTCACGAAACTCCATTTTATGGCCCAGAAATCGTGTTGGGGATGTTCTGGGAATTTACCCCGAAAATATTGTTTCCCACTGAAAGAAAAATAAAAATAAACAATAAGATGCAATAATATAACCAATATACAGTGACACATGAAAAATAACAATGCTCACTTAATTGGTAACATTCTGTGGAATTTTATGAGATAATTTTGTTGCTCAAATTTCCCGCGATTTCAAGATGGCGGTACAGGAAATTATTCTTTTTTAGTATGCACCAATGTTTCTAACCAAATAATTTTTTTATTGTTTTTTTTTATAATTACTACTATAAAGTGTATGCTCTAGAGTTTGGTCATAGTACTCTTCGAAGTACCATGCAGCGGATCAGTCGGGTGCAATAGGGTGGCTCTGACTATCGCTAAGTAAAGTTTCCTTTTGTGTCTGGGCCACTTTCCTGAAAACCATCCTATTCTGTACCTGGTCTTACTTATTTTAAGACCCAACACTTTTCTTCGTTTCCCTACTCCCATCTCTTGACCTCAACCCGTATTCTCTCCACTTTATTCCTGTTGATAGGTATCACTACCAAATTATTGCTATTAGTCTTAATCTTTAATTTCTTCTAGTATCTATTTAGGTTCATGATCTCATTTGCTGTATTTTTGGCCCTCTTCTTGCTTTTCTCGATGAGGTTGTCCTCGAAATGCACATAAGTTGTTTTGGCAAATAAAGGGAATGGCAAATCATTTGTCTAATTAGCCTTGATGACTGGGAGAAAGCTTCCCTGATGGAGCTCCTTCTTTGTCTTAAAGATGGGGCCATCATAGCAACCGAATGCCATATAGGCCTTTCTGTTGCTTATGAAGCTGCATAACAGGCTGGTTATTTTCTCTCCAAGCTTGATCCTTACTAGCTTATACTTAAGTCTATCCCTCCATAGCTTGACACCCCTTTGCTGTACATCACGTGCTACTAAGCCAACCATCTTACCCTCAATAATTGCTTTGGACAGCTTCTCCGTTATCAATACCTGGGCCATCTCCGTTCTTTTCTTTTTTCCTGAACCCATATTATTGGGGTTTGAACTCACAGTTCGTCTCGAGGTGATCCATCAATCTGCTGCACACATTTTTAGTCGCGGGCGACTATGTATCTCACTATGTTGGTCAGTCGGTCCCAGTTTAGCTTTTTTTGTTTTGGCAATAAGATTGTAACTATTCTGTCGATTCTAACGAAATTTGAAGCACTAGTGTGGTTTTACATTTTATTTTGAATGATATAATTTTTAAAGTCTGGCCAAGGTCCTCTCATGGTTAGCCCTGGAATTATTTTATTTTGGTAATAACATCATAACTATTTGGACGATTCTAACGAAATTTGAAACCCTTATGTTGCTTTACATACTCCTTCGAATTATACAATTGTCAAAGTCCTTCCAAGGTTATCCGGAGAATTATTTGGCATTAACTTCATAACTATTCGTCCGATTCTAACGAAATGTGAAACCTTCATGTGGTTTTACATTCTTTTCTGAATGATATAATTGTAAAGGTCCTCATAACTTTATCCGGTACTTATTGGAAGATTTGAAGATCCTAAGGTCATAAATCAGAATAAGTGAGAGCACGCGACTTTTGTGTTAGGAAACCTTGTTTTCAAAATATTAGCTATATGATTAGCAGAGAGATTGATCTATACCCGTTAACGGCTGTGGGGTGACTTACCCAGTTCAGTACAAATACCATTTTGGCCACTTTAAATATGTCCTGGAAATAACCGATGTTCCAGCTTGCGTTAGAAATTTACAACAGCCCCTGCTGTACGTTATACAGGAGCTGACTTATGCTCCCACTTTTCAGTCCAGAGGGCCATGGGGATTTGTGTTTGAATGCTTGAACTAGCATTCTTATTTCAACCTTATTCATATTACACTTTCTTATTACCTTCTTTTACAGCGTTATAACAAGAGATCCTGTTTAGCGCAATTCTCACTCCGCTGGAGGTTCAGTTCCTCCTGGTTTCATAGTATGCGTCAAAGTTCGCATTATCTGCTCCCGCAATGTTAAATACCTGGCTCCAATGGTCCTTGAATAGCTCCCCTATTTCCTCTTTGTTCGTCATATATCCATTACCGATCTTAATTCTCAATTTCTTCAGTGGTGGATTATTATTACCTTGCAGGTTTTTTCTTTGATTGATTACCAAAATAGTCTCGGATTCTGTTCTCTGTCTAACCTATCAAAATCCCTTCACACTATCTCTGTTTCTTCATTCTCATCATTTCTCTTACTTATTTCACTTTGGAGCACAAGTTTCTTTAGGTACAGCTCAGCAGTAGATCTCTCGTATAGCCGTCCTTATTTCGGGTGACTAACTTAAAGCATGGAGAGTTCTCATCTCCACCTTGGGTTTTATTTCTCTGCCGCCTTAATCTTAACCTCAATTCTTTCTATTTCCCGGTCAATATCTTGTATTCCTTTACCTTCCAGCACCGGCAACCAGTCATCGCCAAGTACATCACGCAATTTGACCCAATCAGCCTTCCCCTATTGTTTTCTCACAGGAAATGGCACTTGGATTGGACTAAGTGTCAACAATACAGTAATGTAATTGTGATCCGTCGATAACACAGGGTCAAGTTGGACATACATGTTTCAATTAGAAATTCCTACTGTTTAGTATTATGTCTGGCTTTGTTGCTGCTCTTTCTGTCACATACGTGGGGAACTCCGGCCTAGCTCGTAGCAATATACCCCTGTGAATTAATAGATACAGGTTTCTCCCTATCCTGTTTTGTGAGGTATAGCCTGAATGTCGAGAGAGTACGTATTCAGGTCACCAAGAAGTTAAGGAAGGGCAAATAATTTATTTCTTGTTTCGGGTTGGTGCCCCCCCTTACCTCCACTGAGCCCCTCTGGGTATACAACTCTATTGCCATATAACTTTCCTTTAACTCTTCCAACTCTTTGCTCTATGTTTTTCTTAACAGACATTATTTTATAAACTCGTAACTGTCATTGTAGTGACTTTTCGTCTAGGTACAATAGTTCAAAAACTTCAGCTCATACTTTTCTATACTCAATCCGTGTTCATAAATCACTATTGCATCATGGTTCTCCCTGACAAACGGATCTCAGAAATGGTTTCTCTTTTCATTCAGTTCATTTATGTTCACTTCAACAATTTTCAGCATATTAACTGTAGTACCTCCTCCATTGCCCTTTCCCTAGCCTCCTGAAATTCTCCTTCCTCAGGAGATGGCATCTATTCTATATAACCGGTAAACCTGGCAACAATAATGCTTTCCGAACTACATCCGACAGGTATTTAGATTGGTGTGACCACTTGAACTTCCAGTCAATTATGCAGTCTATTTCTCCTACTATGTCCATGGCTTTCGTTTATTTGTTTCCAAGAGTGTATAGATCTACCTCCTCACACTTTGGCAATGCTTTATTGATTCTCTCATTCTCGATATCCTACCTTGCTGTAACCATTTTTTATGTCCCTTATGTTACTGCTTTTACATTTCTTAACTTCCCTTGGGACTTCTTCCTCTAGATTTTTCTCATTCTCAGATTCCGAAGTGGAACCCTCTGAGTTAGAATCAGTCCTCATAGCCTTTATCTTATAATTCCTGCTTTTTTTCTCGCTACCTTCTTAGTAACTTCTACAGATGTTCTCTACTCCTTATTTTCAGCTCCTACCGCTAGCTCATCCTTCTCGATTATTTTATTTTTAAGAATGTCTCGTGATGAGGGGTTGTCCGGAAATCGAAACGTTCTCTTCATACCGTCCCTCTCCAGTAAGCTTTTAAGTTCCTTCAAGAATCGACCCAGCTTTAGCATATTTATCATATGGGCATACAGTATCATTGCCATAATCTCTACATATACTCAGATTTTCGACCATAAGATATGGTACGCAATTCTCCTTTCGGTGCAGGTACTGTTTGTGGGACTGTTTTCCCTGTCCCAGTGTAGGATAAGTCCTCATTCTTTTTTAGTTCTGCAATTATCAGTTCTTTCCTTTTCTATATGGGTTCCCTTTTGCAGGGAAACTCATAACCATATCCGCATTTGCGCCTTGGCAGCTTGATCTCTTTTCTACCTCAATTCTACACTCCCTTTACCCATGACATACCTAATGATACTACGAACACTTCACTTCCATCCTACATTCTCTAGTGCTATGATATTCAATTTCGAAGTAGTTGGTACAAATTTGTATGTTGATATACTCCTCTACGTCAATATGTGAGGAAGTTATTCTCTGAATAAATGGTAGAAAGCCTCGTTATTTAACCTTCCAAGCAGTTTCAACATCCGCAAATGCAATATTTAGTGAGCAGATTATTATATCTACCTAGATTAATCAGATCTCTCATCCGGACCAAGTCTGCTTCACTTCCACTTTTTTTTTAATATTCTCCTCTCGGCTTAGTTATTTCCTATCTGCTGGTCTATCTGCCGACATATGACTTTCCTGTGTGCCATTATCTCAGGTAGGATTACTGCCTCAATCTCGACCACACTCAGTAATTTCCTCCCTTACTTCCCAATAAAATTTCACAATCCTCATCCTAATGGCTCATTGCCACCAGGGCAACGTTCAATTTTCCGTTCACCTCCTCCGTGACAATTTATCATCCGGGTTTCGTCTCGCTTCTGACTACTCGTAAGGGCAGTCTATTTAATTCCTCCCTATCCATTCTACCCACTTCACTTTTACATGTTTAGAATGTTTAGGGTGTTATCGAAATAAGAGAATTCAGAAACTTCACTCTACTTTATTTTTGTACTTGCATTGTATCCTGCTGGTTAATGGCACTTCACTCTATTTATTTATTAAAAGAAACTGCACAGTTGGGGTATTATTATATTTCTACATTTCTCTTCTGACCTTTTTACACTATTGTACTTCTACCAATTCACTTAATGACTTGCAAAGATAACCAAAACGTTGACATTCGACGAAATATTCCCTTGGCCTTGCCACCTTTAACCTACGAGTATTAACTGCACAAGCAAAGGAAGGGAATTCAACTACATTAGACGGGTGTTTACTATAGACTGAGCCTACCAGATTGATGTACAAATTATAAAAGAGACTTTGATAGTGGAAGGTAAAGACGGTGAAATAAAGAGGCAGGGAGAGAGTTCTTCCCTGGTGGAGAGGAAATTGTTGTCCTTTTAAGTATTTTTTACTTATTCTTGTCGTTTGTTGTTATACTTTACATTTAGTTGTTATTTTGGTATTTTTTATCTTTACTCAATGTTTTCTTTGTTCTTTATCTCTATATTTTGATGTTTTCCTTGTTGCTGTTTGTTTTGATAGCCTTCAAGTCTTTGTAGGGATTTGGGTTCGTCTATTTACCATGTTGTAACGTTGTTTATATTTAGCTGCCTGGATTGTACTTTTTTATGTTTCTTTGGGGTTTCTTCTTCTTTCCTCCCGCGCTTGTATACGTTATTTTTTTTGTGTTGACTGTTCTGTGCTTTGGTTATGTGTAAGTAGGTATTATGTGTTCCTCGAGGCATATCTTAATGCTAGGGAATCTTTTGCTGCGGGTACTTTTTCCAGCAGTATGACGCGAATGTTTATTCTGCTTCCCGGTCCTTTCAGGTCTGGAATGATACTATTGGTAAAAATTTTCAAGGACCTTTTAATTAGTTTTTGAGTTGCAACGTTGAATGGCTACAAACATTGTCTATGTGCAGCCCTCTTTGCTGTCGATGATCTCTTCTTCTGACTTTGTTGATGATAAGGAAAGAGAAGTTCTGCACTAGCAGTTTCTCATAGAGGGTTTAAGCCACTTGGGTCATCAGGGCTAAGTAAATGAGTTAGATGAATGTATATTAAGTCTATTTTCCTAATAGTAGCCGAGCTAAGCTCTCTAAATCTGTAAGGTTTTGAGATTTGCCTCTTTGCCAGATTCTGCTTCTTCGTGTGGTGCTTTCGGTATCCGTGCGTGCAAATCCTTAGGACCAGTATTAAACCTTTGGCGGAGTAGCTCAATCTCCTCACGCCTGTTCTGACGTGTCACATAGTGCAACAGCTCAACGGGATGATTAGTTCCGATCTTCCATCTCCATTAGACGATTTGTGTGATGTGACATGCGAATTGCAGAGTCATGGAAAAATTCTCTTATAATGTATTTGAGCAATAGAAACAACATCACATTAAAAACCAACGTGTAGACCTGCCCTGGTCCCTCGCCAACTCTTGACCCACTATCTTATGGATGTCCTTTAATGGGCAAACACTACGGGAGTCAACCGTTAATGCAAAATCTGCTGTGGCGATCCGCACTAGGCACGCGTTATTAGACTGCCAACTCGGCAGTCTCCTGCAACACTCCACAATTGCTGGTCGTCTTGGACCACCTTGCCACCAGCCCAATTTTGGATTGCCAAGATAGTGGGCTGAGAAATGCACATCACCTTCCCACTTTAGCATCTTTTGTACAGGTTTCTCTCTATTCCCAACTTATTTTTTGTAAGGGCATGAAGTGACATCATCTCTGAAATCGACGGACAACTAACTACTACTACTAGCAGATATAATACGTCCCTGTGCACCGGAGTTGGGAGCTCGATGGTGTATACCAAGTAAAGCAATGGGCTTAGGCAGCTCACCTGCAGGACGCGCGTTTTTAGTTCGTACTCTGGTTATCTGCACCCTTCGATCATGAGACATGCCCTTCTGTCCATGATAAAATCACAGAAGATCCATTCCAGGATCGGGCTTAGCTGAAGGCTCAGGATTTAATATTGCAGTCCTTCCAACCTTACCTTGTTAATTAAACTTTCTGCACGTCCCTAAGCAGAATGTCCACATAATACGCTTTCGCTTGGCAATAGCAATTTTCTCAGTTTGGCAAAGCCAGGGACGTATCCGTGCCCTTATTCCTACAGAGCTCATGTTTAGGGGTGTGGGGGCTCCCAACTCGTTTAATTGAGCTTGTAGTATTTCAGCTAGATCTCGAAAATCTTGCCAACTCTCTCTCCCGAAGGGAAATTGTGCAGAAGTTAACCAGCTCTTTTGGGAGCTTGTTCTTTTTCGGGATAAAGATGATTTTACCCATCCTATACCAGTCTGAAAAGTATCCACTGTTCAGGGCAGCATTAATGGTGTAGAAGGTGCCCTGAATTATTTGCTCCGGGGCGTTCCTATGGTTGTTCCTCGTGATCCCAGACCAGCCCCGCGCCCTTTGTTTGAAAGACCTTATAGTGGTAATAGTCTCTTCAAACGTGATGGGGCACCCATGCTTAACAATCTCTCTTTCTTGCGACACTAATGGATAAGGATGGCTCATATTTATCATCGTGCCGAGGTCATCAAGCGTTTATTTTCGAAATCCTAGTCGAAGTCGCTGTTTTCCTCAGGAGTTATTGTGAAAATCTCTTTTCAGTGATTCTTGAATCTTCTTTAGAAAATTTTTGGATCCTCTTTGTATGAGTTATTTTCCATATTTGACTCGTATTATTGCCTTTAGAGGCAGCTCCCAAAGTTTTCCGATATTCCTCAAAAACATTTCGGGGCTGCTTTCTCTGTCTTGCTTACCAAAGGTATCATTCCAGATATCCTTTTGTTTCTTGAGGATTATGTTTTTGACTATTTCCTTAGATTGCTCTTCTTTCCCAGTTTGGTCCTGTCCTGCCGATTTTCTCATAGATTTCTTTATGTTCTCGGGCAATATCTCTTATCACCTGCGTTCACCTAGGTTTTAGGAGCATTTGTGTGAGATTCTTTGGGAGCAGCTCTCGTACGCTATAGTGAGAAGATCGGAGCTCTTGCTAATCTCCTCATTAATTTCTTTGAGAGTTACATATCCAAGATCATCTGTCTGTTGTCGCTAAGCATCGCTTTGTAAAGCACCCAGTTATCTTGCGCATAGCTTTACCCCAATGGGAGGGGTTTGAACATCGTCTCAAGTGAGATGGTAGTTAGGATAAGGATGTGATCACTTCGAACCACGGGTAATGGTAATGGTATCATTATTTTCTTCTTTTGTGGCAGGAGATGGCTATTGCCCCGTGATTCAGCTCGCAGTTTGAGCACTTTTCGTTAATGGAAGTGTAATTGCGCCACCCGTGCCCTTTGCCGCTGCATTTGAAACAGGTCATCTCTTGTTATTTGCAGTCGTTTTTGGAGTGCTGCTCCATCTTAAAGCAGCAAAAGTAGACTTGAATGGGGTGAATTCCTTCTGTTCTATCTGCTCTCTGCAGTCCAATTTCTTTCGCCTTCTGTGTCATTTTCATTTCGCCGGAGATAATTTTAAAGACGTGTTGGTATTCGGAGTTGTCCCATTTATTACAGAACTAGAACATCTCCACGAATTTCGCCAATGGTTGGTTACAGCGTATCTATTCGGCGATTTCCATTTTGGAGTGTTGTCCTATCCCGGCAGACAACACTCCTGTCAGCCTGTGTCTGTGGAGAGTGGGAGTGCTGTCTAGGAGACTTATCTCTATCAACGTTCGCGTCCGTCTCCTTGGTTAGGGTATCTACATCCTTTTTTCTTTTGCATATGGCTACATTTCTGCCGGTGTGTGGATAAGTCGCAAAATCGCTACATTTAGCTTGCCGTACAAAGTTGCAAAAACTTTGCTTCGTTATGGGCTTTGCTGCCCATCTATGTTCTCAGTTGGACACTTGTAGTGGATTGGGACGCCATACTTCTCAGATTGCAGCCACTTTGGACTGAGGGGGATGCAATTGTGCCTCCTTATTAGGCGTGGAATGGTAACTTCCCCCATTTCTCCGCCGCATCAATGGATAAGGAAATTGCCTGAGGATGAGATGATGATGGATGGATGAGATGAATCAGGGAGGAATGAGGAATTATGACATTAACAACGCCGTCCCATGATGATTTTTTGATGGCGATTGATTACATCATAGACGAGAAGGTTGTGTGTTCTTATCCGGTACTGCGTGGTCTCACGCTGGAATGTGCAGCAGAGGTTTCTGTTCGTCCCTTGTCCGGAAACTTTCTAAAACTGTTATCGTCGACTGTGGGATAATCTTTAAATCAGCTTTCTCCAATGCGCCCATTATTCAGTAGAAAATACATAGCAGAGTTGAGACTAAACATGAATGGCATTCATCTCTTACGTCGGGTGTCAGTTTATGTAGCACGAGTGGGCCAGAGGCTTATTCGATCATTTGCCAGAGCGGGACCGCTAACAACAAAGATGAAGATTAAACGAGTGAGTGATGGGTAAATGGTGCAGCAAGAAATATCTCTCTTTTATTTAACAACTTGTTTCTGCAAAGAGAAAAACAGTTGACGTTTTCAGCTAATTGCCGATGCCAATACCTCCTTTATCAGTTATCGGGAAGATGATTTGCAAGCAATCTTGTCCCAAGAATGATCAGCCATCGAGACTACGAAAACAAAGATACCGTGAAGACAATGAGGTCTATAGGCAGGGACAACATTGTCAGGGTCTTTCATTATTTCATTGGTCTGTTAGGACATCCGCTTTTACAATATGAGAAAGGGCCAGCTTCTGTCGCAGAAGTTGAAGAACAAACGGAAAGAACATACTGCGAAGCTTGTGAACAAACTGAATATCTCGGTATTATTGACAGCGCCGTCTTCCGAAGGTGTTTTAATTGCGACTGCTTCCATCATACACGAGACGGTTGTATGTGCTTTGCCGGTCCTGCGTGGCCCCTCGCTCAAATGAATAGCGGAGTTTTCTGTCTGTCCCTTGTCTGGAAAGTTTCTGAAATTGTTATCGACTGTGGGCTAATCCTCAAATCAGCTTCTTCCAATGTGCCCAATTATGCAGTAGCAAATGCATGGCATAGTTTGAACGAAACATGAATGACATTCGTCTCTCACTTCGGGTGGCAGTTTACTGGCGTGAGTGGGCCAGAGGCTTCCGCAATCATTTGCTAACAACAAAGATGAACATTAAATGAGTGAGTAATGGGGAAATGGTACAGCAATAAGTATCTCTCTCTTATTCAACAACTGGTTTCTGCAAAGAGAAAAACAGTTGACGTTTTCAGCTAACCTCCGATGCCAATACCTCCTTTATCAGTTATCGAACGCTGATTTGCAAGCAATCTTGTCCCAAGAATTATGAGCCATCGAATCTACAAAAATTATACCATAAAGACAATGAGGTATATAGGTAGGGACAACATTGTCAGAGCCTTTCTTTAAGCAGTTAGTCTGTTAGGACATCCGCTTCTACAAAATGAAAAAGGGTCAGCGTCTCTCATCGAAGTTGAATGACAAACGGAAATAACGTACTGTAAAGTTTGTGAACAAACTGAATATCACAATTAAGTTTAGCATGGTTTGGTCTTTCCCAGAGGAGATAATTTCAGTTAGCACCAGGTTGTAAACTCGCAATACAACAGCTGGTTGCTTTATCCCCCAAAGATGCACTGAGAGTCATGAAGACCAAGTTACCGCTCCACATCAGGGTATTTAGTGTGGTCAGTAACGAGGGTAACGTTATACCACCAGTTCTCTTCACGAAAAGCTACATAAAGTGCTTGAGTAGTTGGTGTTGCCCATGATCCAGGATGTGGCTGTGAGAAGGCCATGCGTGTGGCATCAGGACTCTGCACCATGCCAGACAAGCAGGAAGTCCCAGTATGGACTGTTAGAGGATTTCTTTGACCACAACACTCTGAACATCTGGCCTCCTAACTCTCCATAGGGAGAATTGGGCGTGATTGAGAGAGAGAGAGCAACAAGTCCCCGTGCACCTGAAGGTGGAGCTTATGTGTCCAGGATCACCATAATTTTCACCCTGTTAAATAAGGGGACCGTTGAAAAGTCCCGCAGTTGTTTCTGACGCCACCTGGTTTAGGCCTACGGCGATATGATTTAATAAACTAAATTGTGCAGCAATCCTTCAAGTCCCTAACATGTTACTTTGGTAAATATAACTGTATAAAATAAATCTCTGTTATACTCTTTTATATTGATGTTAAGCGACAAATTACACACTGCACACTCTCACTCTCTCTCTCTCAATCTCTCTCCCTCTCTTTCTCTCCCTCTCCATTCCCCCCCAGTGACCGTTGACGGGTGCCTCTGGTAGCATTGGTCCGTGGTGACGGCCCTTTGTTCCCATGTTGGTTGCCAGGCCAACAAAAAGCCTTGGGTGTAGTTTCTTGGTGTGGCGGGATATCCATTGAACGCTGCTCCGAGATCTTGGCCGTCGCGAAGGGAACTAGTAGGAGTTTAGTACGGGGCGTGTTTCGTTGTTGTTCACCTGGTGACAAATCGATGACCCCTTCGGGGACCATCTGTGCTGCTTGGTTGGGAGCCACGGCACGCCGAGGCTTGACGACTCGGTCGGACGAACAGCAGCACATGGAGCGTGCCTTCTGAAAGATCCGAAACGTCTCTGATCGATAGGCGGGAGCGACTCACGCGGGGAGAACTCACCAAACCCCCTTTTTTCTTATTGATTGGTCGTAAAGTGATTGAGTATAAAGCTTTCAGAATGACAGGAAAGAGAGGTCCCGGTGCTCTAAAATATACATGCGCAACGTGTCAGAAGGATAAGTGGTGTGTGGATTTCCCAGAGGGGTGTTTTTCGAAATGCCACCCGGGCAGTGTCTGCACCGCTTGCATCCTGAAGGGTGAGGTCCAAGAAGCAGTGGCCTACTGTAGGGAGATACAAGATCTCTATAGGGCTTCGGAGGAAAGAGCTCGAGCACTCGAGATGAAAATAGAGACTATGGAGTCAGAGCACGTGCGCAAGCTTAGCCGTCTCGAGGACAGGGTCGCAGAATTGGCCGCAAAATTAGCGACCCAGTCAACTCCAACTGCCGGAGAGCCACTCAATCAAAATGGCAACACTGCATCGTCAGTGCCCGGTGAGACGAGTGGCCAAGTTAAGAAGAAGAAAAAGAAAAAGAAAAACAATTGTAATCCTTCACTTCCCCCTAATAATGATGGTTCCGACGTAGCTGTTGCCGAAAGAGTAACTCATGATGGCTTTACTCCTGTCAGAAGGGGAGCCCATAGACCGAGAGGGGTTTCGATACCGACACCAGTCCCAACATCAAATAGATTTGCTCCCCTGGACTCGCGCCGGGAGTCCCCAATCGTTATCGGAGACTCTCAAGTGAGGGGCCTGACAAATCGGCCAAACGGGATGCGCAAGGAAATGTGGCGCTTACGTAGCCTACCAGGTAAGAAGACGCGAGAGATCATAAAAGAAGTTAAAAAGATTAGACTAGCACAGCAAGATACGCCGGTAGTGGCCCAAGCCAGTGGAAACGACCTGTTCCTACGGGGAGGCTCTGCAGGCTTTACTGAGCGCATCATCGAAGATGTCAGAAGTTTAGCAGCCTCGTTGAAAGAAATAACATCAAAACCAATCGTCGTTGGGATCATACCGAGACGCTCCGGGGGTACCTTGGCCAACCAAAAGGCTCTGAGCATAAATTGGAGGCTAGGTGAAATCCTATCAGGAATGGGCGTATGTTTCGTCAACCCCTTCGACGAATTCTATGGTCGGTCAGGGCTGTTTATTGAAGATGGCACTCACCTGTCTGTCCGTGGAAGAGGTGTGCTGCGTGAGCTCATCCGCCGCGGTTTATATTGGGTAAAGAAATCCGAAGTAGGGGGAAGGATGACTGAGACCCCAGTGGGAGAATCCCACGAAGTAGCGCCCTCGACAGCCGAGGTCGAGCACCCAGCACCCAATCCTTCCGTCGATACAGAGGAGGGAGCGGAAGTGGGTGATGGTCAGCCTCCGAACCCAGCTTCGGAGGGGAGGACGCACGACGAACCGTCGGGAAACGGAGAAGTGGAGGGGGCAGTAGGGCTAGCGGACGCCCCCTAAGAGTTCTTCTATTAAATGCCCGCTCAATAAGGAACAAGTTCTGCGAGCTTAGAGCACTGATGTCATCAGAGATGCTCTACATAGTGGCCGTCACGGAGTCTTGGATTCGTGCAGACACCAGGGACTTCATAGGTGAGTTTGCAGTACCCGGTTACGCGACCTTCCATAAAGATCGCGCTGACCGGGAAGGTGGTGGAGTTCTGGTGTATGTACGGGTCCATCTATCTCCCATCGAATGCAGAACTGTCCCAGAGCATGAGGTAGTAGGAGTCGACATCAAGGTCGACAATACAATGTACAGGTTCATAGTGGCCTACCGACCTCCTCATCGGACGGTAGAGGTTGATATAGACCTGTACCAAAAACTGTCCAGTCTCTTAGACGGCCCTCCCTCGCTGCTGGTAGGGGACTTCAATTGCCGAGTCGACTGGAGTGACCGAACGGGCGACGGAGAGGCATCTCGGCTTGTAGACTTTGCTGACAGCAACTTTCTGACTCAGTGGGTCGGCGAGCCTACCCGAGGGGGCAACGTTCTAGATCTTGTATTTACCACTGAAGATGACCTCGTCTCTGACCTGTCAGTGGATGAGTGCCTAGGTGGTAGTGACCATAACATGGTAAGGTTTGGAATACGTGCTCCCTGTACGCAAGGTACTAATGAACGAGCACGTAAATTGGATCTTAGACGTGCAGACTTCAATGGGCTTCGGGAGGCACTTGGCCAGATGCAACCAACTAACGAAGGCGGGACGAATTCCAAATGGAACGACTTCAAAAATCGTTTTATGGATCGTCAGGCCGAGTGCGTTCCCACGAAGGCTGTCAGACTAGCGAGCATTCAGCCTAGGTGGTTTTCTCAAGAAATCGCTAGTGCTATTAAAGCTAGAAAGTCAGCGCACAGAGCATGGAAGAGGAATAGTAGTGCGATGCACCATGAAGCCTATGTGACCCTTGGTAGAACGGTTAAGGCACTAGTGCGCACGGCTAAGCGTAACGAAGAAATTCGTGTAGCCTCTCTCTCCAAAGAGAGCCCCAAGGAGTTCTTCGCGTACGTGAACAGCCGAAAACCAGTACGCCAACGCATCAGACCCCTGAGGGACGGCGACGGCGTTCTCCAGGATTCAGATGAGGAAATAGCTGGCATACTCAACGACTACTTCTCCTCGGTTTTCACGAGGGAAAGGGGCGGAGAGATACCCAGACCGCCGATAGTGATAGATCGCGAGTTAGAATCACTAGAAGCAATAACTACAACTCCTGAAGAGGTTGCTAGGAGGCTAGGTCAGTTAAATGCGTACAAATCCCCAGGTCCTGACGGCTTCCTGCCAAGAGTACTGCGTGAGGTGAAAGATCAGGTGAGCCCTCATCTTTCTGAGATTTTCAACTCATCGCTCGACAGTGGCGAAGTACCTGCAGACTGGCGTATGGCCAATGTCACCCCGATCCACAAAAAGGGTGACCGTGGCACCGCAGGAAACTACCGACCAATAAGTCTAACTTCAATCGTGGGCAAAGTACTGGAAGGCATCATAGGGGATAGGATAATGAATCATTTAGAGTCTCACGACCTGTTGAGAGACACACAGCATGGCTTCCGAAGAAAGCGCTCGTGCCTCACGAACTTGCTTGAATTCTTCCACGGTATAATGAGTGAGTTTGACAGAAGTCGAGCGGTGGACATACTTTATTTGGATTTCCAAAAGGCTTTCGATAAAGTCCCCCACCGCCGACTGATGGCGAAAGTACATGCCCTGGGAATAAGAGGAAAGGTCGCAAAATGGTTAGAAAGTTGGTTGTCGGACAGGCGACAGAGGGTTACCATCGGAGGCCACACCTCTCAGTGGTCGTCAGTAACGAGCGGAGTCCCTCAGGGCTCCGTGCTAGGCCCTCTATTATTCATCATCTACATCAACGATATAGATGAAGGACTGGTGAGTCGTCTAGCAAAATTTGCCGACGACACAAAACTTGGAGCTAATGTAGCGAATCCCGAAAACATCGAGATGTTGAGGGATGACCTACGGATGATCGGCGAGTGGGCTGACAAGTGGCAGATGCCTTTCAACTTAGACAAGTGTAAGGTGATGCACATCGGGTATGCGAACCCCCGGTCAGGCTACGAGCTACAAGGTATGCGTCTTGAGTCTACTGATGTCGAGAAGGACTTAGGTGTGCTGATTAGCAGCGATCTCAAATTCTCGAAGCAGTGCTTACAGGTGGAGAAAAAAGCTCATCGCTTGTTGGGTTACATCAAGAGGCAATTCAGCTTTCGAACAAAAGAGGTTGTTTTGCCCTTGTACAACTCGCTGGTGAGGCCTCACCTAGAGTTCTCTGTTCAGTTCTGGTCTCCTCATTATCGAAAAGACATCGATCGTCTGGAAAAGGTGCAAGCCAGGGCCACGAAACTGATCCCATCGCTAAGGAACAAGTCATACCAAGAAAGGCTGCAAGAGCTCGAACTCTATTCGTTAGAGACTCGAAGACTGCGCGGTCGTCTAATAGAGACTTTTAAAATCTTGAAAGGATTTGAAAATGTCGACTCCACCAAATTCTTTACCCTCAACCGGAATATGACTCGAAATCACGGGTGGAAGGTAGAGCTGCCCAGATTCAATACGATTCCGGTGGGTAAGTCATTCACATATGACATTTGCGACACATGGAATAAACTACCAGCGGGGGTTGTTGAGAGTAGCAGTGTTGAACAGTTCAAGAGTAGACTTGACAAATTATATTTGAAAAATTGATGATCTCATAGCAAGTAATCAGTACATGCTAAGAATCAAAACCGCAAAAAGTGCCTCCTCGATATGGGCCGCCAGGCCTTTGAGGTACTTCTTTTCCTTGTAACTCCTTGTAACTCTCTCTCTCTCTCTCTCTCTCTCTCTCTCTCTCTATATATATATATATATATATATATATATATATATATATATATATATATATATATATATATATATATATATATATATATATATATATATATATATATATATATATATATATATATATATATATATATTTATAATCTCTTAATTTAATTTCATATCATTGAATATATGTCATATATTCCTTTATAAATAGTTGACTATTATTACATATAAAAAAAACTTCCTAACGTAACTTCTGAAGAGCTAGTGACAAAATATTGAGGTACTTAAATTATATCTTTTTGGAGAATAAACATGTCAAATTCTTTCGTTCGTTTTCAAATTCAAATAATTTTCTAGAATTTACTTCGATCATTTTTCTTTCCGGTGAATATATATTTATGATCGAAATACCTTGATAAAAAAACACGTTATACCCCTCAGGATAAAAAACTACAAGGAAAAACTTCTGAGCCCATAGCTATAAGCCATGGCCTTATAGCTAAACTTTGGTTCCAAATGTTTCGCCCTGGTAATGAAAGCCTTTGAAAATCAATAAGTCATTGAAAGACATCATCGTTTAATATCAATTTCTGCAAGATAATTAATTAGCCAAAACATCGCAAAGTAGTCATTGAAAGACATCATCGTTTAATATCAACTTCTGCAAGATAATTAATTAGCCAAAACATCGCAAAGTAGTAGTATTATTAAAATTACAAACTTTGTTTGTGTGATTCATGGTTTATTTGAGATACGAAACAATGAAATATTTTAAAAAATATTAAAGACATTTATCTCGAGTTTTGAATAATTTAAGCGTAAAAGTTTGAAGCAGAAGTTGGAAATAAGTGATTTTTCGTGTTTTTCACCAAATCAATTAGTTAATGATGCGCAATGTGCTTTTAATGTAAGAAGTGTAGTTGGTTGGATTTTATCTTGGGGGCGAAAATTATGTTGCAATACAAATTCAAATTCTTATCTAAACCAATATATCGCAAATAACAAATATTATAAAAGAAATGAAGCAGGAAGCAGATAATAAAAATGAGATTATCAACTGCGTAAAACAAAGACATCTCTGTCAGACATCTCAGCTACACATGGTTGCCTATACTAAACCTCCTCGCCTTTCGCCCCTTGCAGGAGTAATGCAAAATGTTTCCTTAAATGGCTATGGCTGAAAAAAATACTGTCATGCTCAAAGTGCGGTTTAGTGTATTGTGTTGAGATGTCTTTATGTAAATCTGCTTAGCTTGTAGAGAATCGAGAGTATAGAACTCCATGAACAAATTATATTTTGACAGAAATGTTTGTGCGTATAAGAAAAGAAAATCTAAGATAGCAATTTCCTTAAGGCAGTCACCTGGACTTTGAACCAACAATGACATTACTGAAAAAAGTTTAAATATCATGTTGGATCATAGGCCCAGCAAGTATCCAATGTCCTCTCTCTTTCATTCGATCATTATTGCAATAGCTAATGACTAATGACTAAAGTTTATCGAGGCCGGAAACATAAAAAAACGCAAATGCTTACTATAAATAAGAAGGGTCTTCATTAGTTTTTGTTCCTCAGGATCAAACTTAATTGCAGTTATATATATATATATATATATATATATATATATATATATATATATATATATATATATATATATATATATATATATATATATATATATATATATATAATGTACCAAAATTCATTAATTTAATTTAATTAGGGTAGTGGAAGTTTACCTAAACCACCTACACACACACCATAGTTCTTATTAACTGAAAAGATCAATTGTGTTGTGGTAATAAGCTCCCCTAACGAAAGGGCAAAGCCGCTTTCCCCCCACCATCTCAAACTATACGACAGGGAAAAGAAAAACAACGTGAGCATCTCTGACGCAAAAATTTGGAAGAAGATTGTAAAGGAATTGAAAATAAGTGAAAGTTTCGTAATTCGAATAGTCTAAAGTAAGAGACCCCAACAGTTTAGTGTTGAGGAACTAGAGATTTTAGCCCTTGTGAATGAATGGCTAAAATATTTGGTCGCCGCCTCACTACCTAACGTTATCGTAGTGGCAACCACTTGCTTTTGATTCTATGATGTTCGCAGTAATTCGGATCCGTGAATCCGAAAATCATGTTTATTTTAATTGATGAACCATCGAAGGAAGGAAACTTTCCTATGAAAACTTGATTGCAAAATTCCTGATACGTCACCAAACCATTCGGAAGGGCAAAATCTCTCGTTTCTTATCATAAATTCATATTAGAATGAGTATTCCAATGTACCCATGTCTATTACACTTGTCAGTCCAGAAAACAGATTTGATCGAAAAGTTATCAATGGCTCAAATGAACGAATTGAGCGTTGAAATTCATTTATTAACTCTCTCTTTGTTCCATAAAGTAAATGACTTAATGAAACGATGAAAACTTTGGTAGCAACAAATACCTTTAAACTGAAGCGGTTGATAATGACTGCATTCTGAAGCAAGGATAAATACTTCCGATCGTTAACCATTGCTCTCGCTATAAAATCCTAGTAGATAAAAAGTCAAATAATGTTTTTACAAATTTAATAGAATATTTTTTTTTAACTTAGTGAAAGGTTAAGTCCGAAGCCGCTGCACAAATTGTTTCCTTAATAAATTTGATCATTCCGAGACTAGAAAGAATGCACAGGTAGTCAGTTCCTTTGATCCGTCGCTAATATTGACTACAAAAACACGACGCAAAACGAAACATCGTAGCCCATAAGAATACTATTTTATATAAAATGCTTTAGTTAAAATATTAAACAGGATTTTTAGTGCTACACATATTCAATTCACTGATAAAATATCACTTTAATGCAATACATTAATTCATTTAAAATGAACAATATTTTTACTAGAAAAATATAATAACATACGCTAGATGTTGTATTGGTTGTGCAGTCGGGCTGATTGTTTTCCTTGCGTTAAATGTTTCTTCGTGTTAGCATCCTGTTTTAACATATATAAAATTCATAAGAGAATCTTTATGTAGTCTCTTCTTCTCAACTTGGACTTTGATGTTGCATACCCCATGTCGTTTATGAAAACGATGAAGGCACCGTCTCGTTGCTTGAAGTGGCCTTTTCTCCTTTGTTCCTAGTTCCACCTCCCCATTGGTGATTTGCAAAGGCTAAGCGCGTTTTCTTGAATAATATATAATGCCTAAGATTATGTTAGCTCTCATTGGATTTAGATTTTTTATTCAAGATGTCAGCAATCCCTGTATTTTTACCATTATTATTTTACCTGTAATAAGAACATAAGAGTGTTTAGGTAGAAAGCGAGCCTTGTTCGGCAGCTCCGCTGCAGACGGATAGAAAAGGGTTGGTGAGACATTCATGACGCGATTGATATCAACAGCACGTTCACTACTTTTGATCCTCTCAATTATTTCTATCTTTTTCTCTAGTGATAAGATAGTGTGTTGGCGTTAGCATTTCGTGGATGGGTATTAGCCATGGTTCAGTATTATAAAAGAGAGTCTAATAAAATAAAATTATAAAGAGCCACTGGTGTGCGAGTCCAGTCCGGAGTATAGCCCACAGCTAAAGGGTAATTAACAGTCTTACGTTTCCATCTCTTACCCCTGACTCCCTTGAGTGAGTGAGGCCGAGATTGGAGGAATTTTTTTCCTTTTTCAAAATATTTCTGGTGAAAGAATGAAACAACGAATAAAAGGGAAAATGTTGTAGCATCGAGTTGCATTTGCTTTTAAAATCTCGACTGGGTTGGAAAAAATCGGATTTTTTTAATAAAAATAAAAATAAATCGCTTTTTTTTATTATAATCGGATTTTTTTTTATTAAAATATTTTTTTATATATTTGTTTAAGCAAATTTCAAAATTTTATTTCATATGATTTTAAACAAAAATTCTGATAAATTTTTAATGCAACAGGTTATTCATATTTTAATGTATAAAAAAGTATATAAAAAAATATTTTAATAAAAAAAAATCCGATTATAATAAAAAAAAGCGATTTATTTTTATTTTTATTAAAAAAATCCGATTTTTTCCAACCCAGTCGAGATTTTAAAAGCAAATGCAACTCAATGCTACAACATTATTCATATTTTAATGTAAGCTTGGGGTGGGTGGGGGGTAAAGTAAATATTAAAAAAAAACAGTATTATTTGAGGCAAATTGATTTAGACAGCAAGAATAAGTTTTAAATATCTGTATGGATGGATACTATGGAAGGTTTATAATCATATACACCAATAGACTGAACTATTTATTGTTGAACTAAACATATTACATACTCTACTATGTAGCTACAGTTTATTGATCTGGAACCAAATTGAAATTCCTTATACATTTATAGCAAGATTTACCTTAAGATACGCAATTATTTTATAAACCGTAGAAATTAACATTAGATGTTACACAACATATAAGCATTAACTAAGGGTACATGTCACTTCTAGACAAAAAAACAAAAAACCTTCAATACAATAAGATAAACTGACCGAAGAAAAATAAAAGTTTCTTATATTTTACTGAATTTCGGAAAAAAATATTATTAATATAACTTTGTGACATAATAACTAAACAATATACTTTATAAGTACAGTAATAACTACATTAAGACACATCACACACACCTAATAAAAACAAAAGTTTCTTACACTTTACTGACCTTAGGTAAAAATATCTTAATCATTAACTCAAAACACACATCTTTGTGACAGGATTAATATTAAATGTAAAGCATACAGCTTAGGTGCAGAGTAGAGTAATAATTGAAATAAGTAATACTGATCTAATCTGAGTAAAAACAGTTTCTTATATAATTCTGCATTTAGGGAAAAGTACTTAAACATGAACACAACTTTGTGCGATACTTAATAACGTTCCTATACCATTCACTTGTTCAGGTATGAATTAGCTTAGCTTATTATATGAAAATAACGACATAAGATTGAGTATTATTTGAAACAAATATTATTCAATTCAGGGGATAAGTCCCTTACCCTATGCATCAAATGCTCTACTTTCTGTTAAAATGTTTAAACACTGTAACAAGTTTAGCTGGTTTCTGGTTACTTAAATGGTTTCTAATCTTTAAGGCAACTAGGCCAAAGGTTGAGAAGACTCGTTCAACCTCTGCTGAGGAAGCAACAGCAGTGTGTAACTGTGCAGGCATCTTCATACTGTCTTTGATGTCACCTGAAAATTTTGCCACCAGGCAAGTGGTGAGAGAGCATTTGAAATACATTTCTTTACCTGGAATGGTCTTTCCTGTATATTTCATTAATGTTGGTAGAAACTGTGGCAAATTTTCTTCTACACTGTTTATCTCTTCAGTAGTGAGACCCCTACTCTGATATGTTGGACCAATTAAATTTATCAATAAATGACTAGATGTTAGGGCTATTTGCTTTCTCTTTACTAATTTATCTAAATCCTTCTGCTCAGTTGAACATTACTGTAAGTCACCTTCAAGTTTGTGCCAAACTTCTACTGCATCACTAATTAATGCCTCCTCACGTTGAAGTTTATCTGGTGCCACTGCAATTGGCTTTAGTTCGTATAAATAATCTTCAGCAAACCTTCGAAGTGCCTTGTCATTAACCTTCCTAATTATTTGTTTATCGATGTCATCGCTATGTTCCTTACATATTTTAAATAAAATACCCCAGTTCTGTAAGTATGACTCTATGGAGTTAGCCATGGTATTCCATCTAGTCTCTGCAGACATTGCAAGCATTTTTATTCCTTCTTACTTGTATAAGGACCCAAGAAGATGGTGGTTCCTGAAATAGTTTATAATCTGGGCAATGTGTTCTTTAATGTACGGTATTTTCAGATCTTGTACTAGTAGGATCAATAGATGTGAAGAGCACCTATAGGCAATTAACATATCATTTTTCCTCAAATTCCTGCCCATTTTTGCCATCTTGGCAGCATTATCTGTAACCAAAATCTTTACAAAACAACCATACATCTCCTGACATTTATCATGGGTTTCCTCTGAATTTTATAAAAGATGCTCAGCTGTATGTCGTGCCTGAGTGTCTACTGCATTTACTAGAAAAACCTTTGCTTCAGATGCTAAGCTGGCACACACTACTGGTTTATTGTGAACATTACTCCAACCATCAAGTGCGAAACATACTGTCTTTCCCTTTAATTCATTAGAATATTGCTCCAGTACATTAGAAAAAGCATTTCTCATTAGATCTCTCCCAACTTGTTTTATGATGGTGGTACATAAACTGATCTTAATTTCTATACTATTTTAATGAACTGTGGATGTTCTACAGCATGTAATGGAGTGTTTGTGGCAAAAATATAATTGGCAACTTCCTGATCTAGAACTTGTTTTTAACTCTTACTTGTTGTAATGATCATATATTTTAAGCTGCTTTGAACTGAGTGGCTCTTTACAATTCTGTCTAAATCAAAGATTATTTTGGAAATACCAGTGGTAGTAACTGTTAACTTACATATCTTATTCAAAATAGAAGTATCACACTCTTAATCACTCTATTACTTAGCCATGTATGCACAATTTCTGTATATTTAAATATAAATATTTTTGATTTTAATCAATGATTTAATCAATGATTATAATCGATTAAAATGACTTAATTAAAATCAATCGATTTTGATTAGACTAACCCTACTAAAAGGACCTGATTCCTGCAACTATGTAGGCTACCAAACAGAATCAAAATTTAAAGACGCGGTTCTCAAAAAACTGACCATGTTCCAGAAATTTAATCTGTTTTTAATTTGATTTTATTGAAAAAAATCAAACGAGAGACTAATTTTACGGAAGCTGTACGATAATTCATGCAAATTTGCACACCTTTTACTCATACCTAGTTTAACCTGTAAATGTTCTTACATCAAAGTTCGTTACTTTGGATTTTCATTGGCAAAAGTTATAGAAGATGTTGCAATAGAAATACAAGCGCTTTGATCAATTGGGACGGTACTGTTAGCCGGTAAAGATAAGCTACTCCTCTATATAGATGGCTGTTTGCTAAAAATAAAAAAAATAGTAGAATATTGTATCCATTTGAACAATAACCCCCCAAAACTTGTAAATAGAATACCACTATTAAAGTAGAGCAATTGCCCCACAAAAAACTAAAGAATCCCGCTAATTTTTCGCCTCCTATAAATTTCTGTAGCTAAGACTCACTTAATGTCTATTTTTCATTAATACAGAATCTTGATCTGCACTTTAAGATTGATGTACAATTTCCATTTATTTTATCGCTGTTGTTGATCTTCAAATAAATGTGGCTTACTAAGATCTTGTTAGGCTCAATGCTCCATCATATGCGGAAATGTGTCATACAAACCTATGTTAAAAACTAACCATTGGGCTTACATATATCAAATAAGTTAACCACTACGAAGCTTAAGCATTTTTAGCCCCTCACTCATCTTGTCAAGACAAGGGACCAAAGAAATAAGCTACCAAACAAAAGCTGCCCTATGGTACTCTTGGGCTGAGCATTATTCTAAGATCCTAATTTAATTTTAGAGCAATTTTGCTAGATGAATTAAGGTCAAATTTAAGTAAAATGCCGCAAATACTAAATTGAAATCGTATTCTATTCCCCACTAATAATTACCTCATTAATATTCGCGTGCCCCATCCCAATAAAATATACATTAGTATCTTTGCGACTTTTAGTTTTAGTGAAATGGCTAAGTTAATTTAATGTTCAAAATAATAATCCAAACTAAGCTTATATAATTTACATTAACTAACATGAAATGTTAAAAGGGCAGAAAGGAAACAAACGACTGTCAAAGCTTAATTTATAGTAGAATTTATAGGTTTATTAATAAGTAAATTATTTGTTAAAACATTAAATTAGGTTGCTTGAGTTAGTTAATGTGTGCGATTTATTGCATACTAATAAAAATAACTGATACAAAACGTATAACTTTCGCATGAGTTCCCAATCTTCAGTATTACTTCTAGTGCAATCAATGTGGTTGTACTATTAAAAAATGGTTTACCAAAAAAACAATCCACCATTAAAGAAAATATCACTGCTTTCCATGGGTAATATTATCACAGTCCGATCTTCTCTAAGAAGCTCACATCCATTTAATGTTGTAGTTATATTGAAATGACGCATTGGGGAAATTTTGGGATAGGTAAGGAATAAACTCGTACGTGTGATTTTAGCAGGACCTTCTTAGTGTATTTAAGCGTCATTTCCATGGACGTGAAAGCAAAATTTGTTGTATTTTGCATATTCAATAGCCTGAAACTCTTAAAGAACTTTAATAGATTTTTCATGCTTGAAACTGAAATTTGCATTCGTGTTTCCATGGACTCGAAACTACTCAGGGATGAGCATTTTATACTCTCGTTTGGTTCATGGAGGTACAAAGTTGGCCTTTCCTCAACATGTTTCTCACTAGTATTTTTGGATCGTTCGAGGTGAAGACTCGAATATTTGAATTGTCAACAAATAAGAACAAAATATACCTTTACATTATTAATTCTATTTCCACGGTGGAAGATATTACCACCTTGCTAAAGAGGTAGGTAGGTAGCAACATTCGTCGCTCGCGTCATACACCAGATATATTACTGGATAATGAAATACACAAAAGAATCAGAATGACACTAACGGTTCAGTCAGAAGACACTAGGTGC
This sequence comes from Ceratothoa steindachneri, assembly GCA_963969495.1. Lineage (NCBI taxonomy): Eukaryota > Metazoa > Arthropoda > Malacostraca > Isopoda > Cymothoidae > Ceratothoa > Ceratothoa steindachneri. Next base: position 139,398,801 of record OZ018327.1, read on the forward strand.
GGTTTCTCGCTGGGGAGGGGTCGGCGAGGTATCCGGTTGTGTTGTGTTTTTGACACCAACTAGCGATAGTGAAAGCTTTCGTGATACCAGAGGGGAGAAGGCGCACCGGTTCCACGTCAGGGGTATGTGGGTATAAATAGTCCCTTAGGAGACACTAGTACTTCATCGCCATTGGTCGGGAACAGAGGAGAGAGTGGGTATGTTGTGGTGTGAAAGCGGGAAGGAAAATAAAGCGGGTTTTATTGGTGGGGGTAGCTACCTACCCTAACCGGGTGTTATCAAGGTATCTGCTCGTAGGCGGTCAGCTTATGGCAATACTGAAAGCTTCTGTGTCTGCGCTCGCTGTGATCAGAACCCACCCCTCGACGTCAGAAATCCAACGGTGTCGCGTCTCCAGGTCGCTAGTGTAGCAAGAGCTCCACAACCGTGGTGTTTGTTAGGTGCCGATGGGGCAAGGAGCCTGGATGTGATCCAGCCACGGGCTGACATTCGTCTCTTTTTTCTAGTCTAATAATGGCATGAAAACGTGAAACCACTTGGAATTGTGTCGACTGTCTCAGGAGTTCCAATCTGCTTTAATATCAAAGATCCTCCTGTCAATTTTGCAGTTAACAACTTCAGCAGGTAGCAGATGCAATTGCGCAAAAACGACCATAATGGAATGATTTCATGTTTCTTCATAATAACGCCGGGCCACACGTTGCAAATCATACCCATGAAAAACTTTTGGAGCTGGGGTGGGAAGTTATCCCTCATCCACCGCAATAGCCAGACCTGGCGCCAACAGACTACTATATATTCCGTGCTGTGCAGAACTTCTTCAATGGCAAATCGTTTGCAAATGATGACGAAATGAAAACTGCAGTGTGCGACTTCTTTGCTAGCAAACCAGTTGAATTTTACCTAAAAAGCAGGGGCTCAAAAATGACGTTGGTTACATGTTCATTGATATATTTATGTTGCATTGTTTCGTTGTAAATCATTCTCAATAAAAGTTAGCGAGAACTTTGTTTCCAACCTAAAGGAAAAGTTTCCGTCAAAGTTATAGTTCTACTTTTCCAGCACGTGTCATTAAAACGTCTTTTCAATTGTGTACCGAGATGGAAGTCAAAAGAATCAAGATTTCTGCTCTCCTGTGCGTGGGCCACAACAAGCCCGACTTAACCAAGCGGCTCAACGTCAGCTAAATGACCATCCAAAAAGTCTCAGAGATGCTAAAGAAGGGAGAAAACCTCAAAGATCGAGATCATTCAGGCATACTTTAAGTTTTAAACAGTTAGACGGTGAAAAAGGCATTCGAAAGTGATCCAAAGCTCAAAAATTCTGCGTTCGATAAAAAAGAACATCTCGGTGGTTACGATGGCCACAGCCGTCAATAAAGAGGGCGACAAGAACTTGAGGTGCGTGGAAAGGGATCTGCTCACTGGCGGTATGCGACAACAACGGCAAGAACGTTGTCGTCGCTATTTTAACGACTTAAAGAGTTATGTCAATCGAATTCTCAATTTTTTTCTAATGAAAAAACCTTCACGGACGATGCAGTCATAAACAAGTAGAACTATCGCTTAGTAAGCTTCGGCCAGGACATCTCTGAGGTTAGTTATGTGTCTACAACTAAGCACTTTGCCTTCGTGGTGATGCTCGGCATCCTACTTAAAATTTCAAGAAGATGCCAACAGTGTGGTTTATGGCCAATTATAGGGTCGCCGCGGCCAATTACCAGGACATTTTGGCCAATAAAGTGCTGCTCTGTTTGAGAATATAAGGAAGAACGCGGAGGACGTCTTTCAGCAACACGGTGTCCGGCTCGCATGGCAGAGACATTGCAATAACGATTGTAGTCGAACATGAACTTCCAATCGAAGGATTTTTGGCCGCCGCAGTCAATCACCTTGATTACAACGTGTGGCCGCAAGGTCTAGAGGAACGTTAACGAGCTGAACCCTTCCGTCAACCGAGTGTGGGCCAGCATGTTGAGGACTTCGTCCTCAACATGGGCGCGGCCTTCGAGTGTAGACTGGAGCGCGTGCTCACCGCCTTCGTGGCAAATTGATTAATATTGCTAGTTATATATATATATATATATATATATATATATATATATATATATATATATATATATATATAAACAATAAAAACTGGTCTAACTGCATTAAAACTATCTGTATCCTTTGTTGAGTGCATTAAATGAGTGCAAAAGCACTTTTTGCAATGCCCGGTTATCTAGAAATGCCATATAAGATTTAAACCTACACAATGGCATAATACAAGAAGCACAGCAATCTTCCTGGGTTTAACAGTTGATATCTCAGAACCTCCAGTTAATTTCTGCACGTGTCAACTGGGCCATCTCTCATTGATAATTTCCTGGTTTTATCAGTGGTTCTTAGTTTCCCGACAACAGACGGGAAGGAGTTCTTGTATATCATTAGACTTCAGTATTTACCGGTAAATGCAGAGAGGACCAAATTTCAATACCCTGCATATGAAAGAGTTGAATCTCTCATTCCATTCTGGCCCAGTGATAGGGTTGAGAGAGACATAAGCACGCGTATTGATTTGTTAGAGACAGCCATAAACACGTGTAATGACTGGGTTGACACAGCCATAAACAGGCACATTTACGTGCTCGAGAATGTCATAAACGTACACATTCACTTATTTGAGCAAGCCATCAAATCCCACATTGACGGGATTGATACAGCCATAAGCACATACTTTGACGTATCCGAGACAACCCTAAACGGGCACATTGACGTGTTCAAGATAGCCATAAACATGCACTTTGATGTGATCAAGAGAGCTATAAACGTGTTTTGACCTGTTCAAGACAATTATAAAACATTTGACGTGTTCGAGAGAGCCATAAACAGACACACATTGACTAGGTTGACGTGTTTGAAACAGCCATAAACAAATAATATTTAATTTGCGCTCTGGCCAAGCATTGAGTATACGATTTTCATAGTCAACCAAATTTAAAAAACAGTAGGTTGGTTTGTTTGGTCACCGAATGAGAGGTATATTTTGAGGGTCGAATTTGCGGTGGTTGACGAAGTCTGTATCGACCTATGGTTTCAAATCCACGTTTAACTTTAGGTACTCACTCAAAGAACTTTGCTTTTCCATTGCGCGAAACTAAACAATCCAATTAACCAATTCCTTGCATTCAAAATAATCGGCATTTCCGAACCATTATGATAATATTAATGGTCGTTTGCATGTTAAACTTAAAGAATACTATGAAATAAAACAAAAGGGAAAAAGAAGCGAGTCAAAATTTAATTAAGTAAAAACTTTGAAGTTTTTCAAAGCGAATAGTGGTTTTCTGATAGTGAGTTAACACGATAAAAGCGTCCAATTTCGACGTGATCTTGACGGCTTAAAAAACCCTGATTTTTTTTAGGCTTGAATTGTGAGCGAGCTAAATTTTTGTTTCATTTTTAGAGTTTTTTTCATAGTCTAAACTTTATTATCATTCAGTTGGCCCCAGAGGCAGAAACTTGACCTAAATATTTCATATATGTAGTCTTTCATAATTGTAGTTTTATATAATTTTTTGGGGGGGTGGGTTTGTTGTGCAAGATTAGAAGTCAGTATTGTGGTATTTTTTATTTTAAAATATTCCGTTTATCCAAAAAGGGTTGGGTGTATAGTTCAGGAGAGTTGCACCTCCACCGGTTGTTCAGCTCCAATGGTTGACTTGCCTTCGACTCTTCCGGCTATGCGCCTTAAATTCACCCTACCTTCCCTTACTTCACTCCGGGTTTTTCACCATCTCTATAGATTTGAGTTGTGTTAAAAATTCAACGAATATGCAGTCAAAATCTATTTAAATTCCAATCTCTAATTGTTAATGATATAAAGTGTCCAAAAATATTCGTTCGGTTTTTAAAACCATGTGGATAAATGAAAGCAGTTTAAAAATAGAATTTCTTCGACCAAAAAACTTCCCTCTGTTTCAGATATATTTTCCAAGCAAAAAACATGTTTATCTATGATTCTTGAATAATACTCTTTTGGCTTTTAATAAAAAAATATTGTAAGCTCTTTTTGAATGCACCCTTATTAAGGAAGGCTTAATTAGGAATCTAATCATCTAAAGACAAAAGATACTAAATTAAGAAGACATGTGAAGCGAGTATTACGTATGAGATGTTAGCTCCAAACTTAGATTAGTCACTCTATCTAGCATAAAACGTGCGATGTGGCGTCGTGCATTTCCTTGCAGAAACGTAGCTCCTTTGGAGTTGTCCATCGATGGTTACTTTCGAATAATTTGACTTTGAATTTCTGCAGTTGTGTTGCATATACTTCACCTTATTTTATATTTAGACCAGGCAATGGCTCCGCCACTCCCCCCTACGGGGGAAGCTTGTGCTTCATTATTAAGATTAAAATTTAAAATTAAAAAAAAGCAGCCATGGATAAATTTTTATAAATTTTCTGAACTTTGTCAATTATAATAATTTTAAAAAGGAACTCTAAACTAAATTTACCCCCTTTCAAAATATCACGTTGTTAAAATATAGTTATAGAAGAATATATATAAAAATAAATTTTCTGAACTTCACCACTTTTAATTCTTTCGGTTTTAAAACTTCACAAAATTTCGATACTTATATTTATTTCTGAACTTTAATAAAAAAACATAAGTCCTAACCAAACTAAGATGAAATTATTATTCAAATACTCAAAAAAATCCCCTTCTTAAATTATAGAGTTAGTGATTCAAAAGGTAGGTATTTCACAGAAGGCTATGGAGTTTTATTCAAGAGGCATATATTAACTTTTATTTTGTTGGATAAAGCTCTCTAAAACGTATAGAACAATTTTCTAAAAAAAAATATAGTTTGTAACTATGTTTTTATTCATCGCCATATGTTAAATAAAACGAATAAACTTTATTCGAAACCTAATAAATGTTCTCTGTTTATTTTCTTAGAATTTGTATTCTGGGATCTGGGGTGACCCTCTTCTTTTAGCTGAGGATAGAAGGATAGACTGGAAGAGTTTCATTTTGTTTGGGGCTAATAACACTAGTCAACAATGAATTTGATACTTAGGTATTAGCTTGTGATTTATACTAAATCGAGTATGCTGATTCCGAATCTGTAATCAGAATTCTTGTAGAACTTAAGGCTCCTGAGTAAACACACATAATCTTTAGTTGCACATATGGGCAGTGTTGCTTCGGCTACCGTAGTGAGAAGATGTGTTGTGTGTGTTTGGTTCTAGCGTTACACTTCTGCTTTATCACGTTGTCAAATTTAACCATTATAGTAGTGGTGTTGAAACAGTATTTACATACAGTGATTAATTGTATTTTTCTTTCAGATTTATCTCTCAAATAATTTGTAAATGGAATAAGATTGTACGAAAGTATATGGCAGGATATATACAAACTAAGTTGAAAACATGAATCGGCGAAAATGTATAAATAGCCCAGACAACTTTTGTTATATCTGTGGAAGATATACTCCAAGCAACCAGCGGAAAAAATCAGCTAACAGAGTGAAAACTGGATGAAATTATTATTTTGGTTGTAAAGTTGGTGACCAAGGCAAGCCGTGGGCACCTCAGAAATCATGTACTGTGTTATACAGGGCTCACACAGTGGTTAAATGGCAAACGGAAGGGTATGCCTTTTACTGTACCAATGGTATGGCGTGAGCCAATAAATGATGTTTTTGATTGCTACTTTTGTATGGCAAAGATTGCGGAATTCTCAAATAAGAACGAGTCAAAAATTGTATATCCAGATTGTAAGTCAGATATAAAACCAGTCCCCTATAATATGGAGATGCCAATCCCAGTTCCTCCATTAGCTATGAGCAGTTAAAGAAGAAGATTCTTTGTCTGAAGAGGAGGATAACAATGACGATGAAATTCTATGAGGATGATTCTAAGGAAAAGAAGATCCAGTTGATAAATCAAGAAAGATTGAATGATTTGGTGAGGGATTTGTCATTGTCAAAGGAGAACGCAGAACTGTTGTCTCCAGACTACAGCAATGCAATCTTCTAGAGGACGGTGCAAAAATATCTACTTTCCGTAAATGCCATGAGGCCTTAGCTGCCTTCTATAAAGAAGAAGATGGTGCTTGTTTCTGTACTGATGTTAATGACCTCATGAATCAGCTAGGAAACGAGCATTTACTTGATGAATGAAGAATATTCATCAATGCAAGCATTGGTAGCCTGAAAACTGTGTTGCTACACTGGTAATAAAAACCTTTAATTCCTGTCCCACTTATTAGTGGGATGATAGAAACATATGATTCAATGAAATTTATTTTGGAAGGTGTTCATTACTCACATCTTATGTGTAATATATGTGGTGATCTAGAGGTAATTTCTTTACTTCTTAGACTGCATAGGATATACAAAGAATATAGGCTTCTTATGCCTATTAAACAGCCGTGACGACAGGAATCATTATCTTGTCAAAAAGTGGCCCGAAAGAGAAGAACACATAGTTGGCCGATACAATGTTAAGCCCATGCCTTTGGTACATCCACAGAAGCACTACCTTCTATCACTACATATCAAACTTGGCCTTATCACAAATTTTGTTAAAGCAATGGCCCATGATTCTGATTTATTCTAGTATCTCAAAGAGAAATTTGGTGCAAATAAACTAACTCCACTTTAGTTCGCAGCATGGGATTCATTTTTCCATGTAGTGTAGAACTTCCTTGGTAATCATAGGGCTGAAAACTATGGAGAACTAGTGGACAACATGCTAAAGGCCTATCAACGAATTAGGTATCGGATGTCTCTTAAGATGCATTTCTTGCATTCGCATCTAGATTTCTTTCCATCTAATATGGGTAATATTAATGACGAACATGGGGAAAGGTTCGACTGAGATATCGCTATGATGAAAAGCAGGTATCAAGGCCGCTTCAGCGAAAACATGATGGGTGGCTATTGCTGGTTCCTACAACGGGAGGATCCTATATCCACGTACAAGCGCAAGATCGAGAGTCTCAAACATTTTTGAAGAGATTTTTAGTTAGGTGAGTACTACCTCTTTTATATGTAATACATATCTTGTCTGGGTCTTCAAAAAGACGTACATAATGCCAAATGGAGGGCCCCGATTCCAAACCTTTGCCCAGAAACGTCTCATTCTTCTCAAACTCGTAATAATTATATCCTTAATTGATCCGAGGTGACAAAGTGAGCCATATTGCTTCGTTGCCTAATTCAGAAATCTTACGTGCTATGACAAATCCGAGCACAGTTTTGGAATAAGCGCACCAAAATCACTTAGTTACAACAACATTTACTCAAGTAACGGAGACAAAGTTAAAATTTGTTGGCTAGTGTAATTAATGGGGTGTCCAAAATCCGCCTGTATTCAGCCTTTAATATTCTACTATTTACTCTCTGCTCTACTGTTATGTAATTGCAATTTCTGTGAAGTTGTCGGGTTAGGTCCTTCCAAGGTTAGTCCCTGAATTATTGAAGGTTTTGAAGGTCGTAAGGTTATAAACAAGAATAAGTGACAGCACGCTACTTTGGTCAGCAGACCTTGTTTTGTTACACTTTACTATGGTAGCTTTGTGTTGCACTAATTTTTTTGGAGGGCTTATCACCATATTATACTTTTTTCACTATCGCGTTTCTATTCTGTTTTACCTTGAGCCTGTTCATTTTCGGGGCTAACGTCATTTTAGGTGTCCTATTCGGTTAGTCAATTTTGGAGTCACTTTCTTGGTGGGCACTTACTAGATTTTGTCATATTTTATTTTGGGATGTCACGTTTGGTAGAGCTCATGGGGAGCTGGTTACTGTTATTGATTCGTTGTAAGCAATAATCATATTTACAATAGTGCTTTTACAATTCACCATTCAATTCTTCCACTAGGAAATTTGGAGTTTAAAGCAGTGTTTACTCTTCGGATGGTGTTTTCTGCAAAGTTCGGAGGAAGGTTGTCACTTTTCTTCTCGATTTTTTCGCTCATTTTCTGATGAAAATATAGAAATTTTTCATCTTAGCCTCACTATGTAGGACTTTCTATGGCTTTCCATAATTATTTCTGTTGTTATTGATTAGATAGAGGGATTGGTTTTGAAATTTTTGAACCTCTCATAATTTTGATACGGTATTTAAGCGGATTAGAGGGTAAATAAGGGTATCTCTTCCAAGTGGTAGATCTATTTTTGTCATATTCTTTGGCCTATTACTCAAGTTATCTTTAGCATTAGTTCTTTGCCTTCCGAATGATATCGTTAGAGCTGTCCTTCTATATCGATTCACATTATCTTTTGTCCCGAGATAGGGACTACAGTAAATGTTAGGGTCATTGTTATTTTCCTGTCCCTCTCAAATTGGTTGATTTCTTCAATCCCTATAGCTGTTGTCCGTGCCTGAGCTCTCACATTCCTTTATTGGCTGAAGACTAGTTGCCTAATGTCGTCAGCGAACTGGATATTGAGGCATTCAGGAATTCTAGGCTTTGACATGTCCGCTTTTTTATTTCTTAGGACCGAAATGATGTATCAGGTTAAAACGAAAATAATTAATTGATTTTAGGGTAAACATTAAAAAATGAAAACAACCCCTATGATTATGGAAATATTTAATCATAAAACCACATTCTATCTGTCAACAAGCTTAGAAATGCCACGCTTGTAATTTTTTAGGTTTTGATACACAATATCAATCCAATTCGTTTACAACCTATTCTCTTGATGTCCTTCTGAAGCCATCTAAATAGTTCAGTTGACTTATAAACAAGTGATAATCAAAAAGAGCATGGTCAGGAGAATATTGAAGAATAAGCAATATTTCTTAACCAAGCTCCTTCAAGAGATCTTTGATTATTCGAGCTGTGTGTGGACAGGCAATATTATGATGGACGATGACAACACTTCTGTTGAGTAAAGAGGAATGCCTTTGGCCTAGAGCAGCTTTCGCACGGCAAATTGATTGTAGTAGAGATTAAATTTAATTGTTGTGTCACAATTCCTTCAATATTCCACCACACACTCAACATGATCTTTTAACGATGATGTCCTCTTTTTGGTTGTTGAGAAATTCGGCAGCGTTGAACGTTATAATAAAATATTCACTTCCCATTAATAGTAACATGCTTGCCTCAAAATGGTGCCTGAAGGTGCCGTAAAAGCATTGACTCACATCAATCAACACTTTGCAGAATCGCCGTGGACAGTTAGTACGGGACCCATTTTTAAAGCATTGACACCTTTCCAATCTTTTTCAGATCTCTTTTGGACTAAATTCCTAACTTTGCAAACGGGAATACCACGTCTTGCAACTTTATTCATTTACGGCGTCACCCTCATAACTGCTATTGATATATTTTGCCTCTGTACTTGCAATGACACCTTAAAGAAACTCATAGAGGAAAACATGTCTAATGTGATCTTTAGTTGGGACGAATATAGAGGTGAATACCGAAGAAGAATATCAACAATATTTTTATATTCTGAAAAAGAGGTTTAAATTACTCACATTAACATTACTAAACGATAGCAAGAAACACTAATTGAATAAATACTATTTAAATTTTTTTTCTAGAAATTGGATATTACTTTCGTTTCAACCTGATATTTATTTTCAGCCTTGGCCTTAGCAAACTTGTCTGTGATGATGACAAGTGCCATTGTAGTGTCGCTTCAGTTTAAATTCAAAAGTGATATATGTCTGTAGCCAAATAGGATATCCGGTCGTTTGCTTGGTTATGGAATAGTCATTCTGGCGAGTTTACACTCGTCTAGGAAGTATTATTTGTTAAGGCACTCATTGGATATGATCTTCATCGATTCAATGATGTTTACTGGTGTCTTGGTAAGTATTTTTGGTAAAGATGAAATTTAGGCTAGTAGCGCGCGCACAAATTTGTTTAAATTTTATCCCAGATAAAAAAAGCGAACGTTTCATATGATTCACGGACATTTCTTCGAAAAACATTTCTTCGAAAACATTACTTTGAAAGTCACTTCTTCGAGAGTAATAATCATCGACAAATCATTAGGCCATTAGGGCTGATTCTGATGCTGTTGTAATGCAGGAGGAATTGACTATTCTGTCCAATTGGGCCGAGAAATGGCAAATGAAGTTTAACATAGACGAATGTAGTGTACTTAGTATAGTTAGAAATAATCCATTGAATAGTTATAAATTAAATGGGAGAATTTTAGGGAGGACTGATTGTGAGAGGGACTTGGGTATTTTGGTAAGTTCAGACCTTCGTCCTAGAAAGCAATGCCTAAATGCTAAGAATAAAGCTAATAGGATATTAGGATTCATTAGGAGAAGTGTAAGCAATAAGAGTGCTGAAGTCATTCTAAAACTGTATCTGGCGCTAGTTTGGCCTCATCTAGACTATGCAGTACAATTTTGGTCACCATATTATAGGAAGGATATTGATGTTCTTGAGTCTGTGCAGAAAAGGATGACAAAGATGATTGGTGGGCTAAGGAACTTACCTTATGATGAAAGGCTCAGAAAACTAAATCTACATACATTGGAAAGGAGAAGAGTCAGAGGGGATTTGATTGAAGTCTTCAAATGGGTAAAAGGATATAATAAAGGGGATCTGGTTAAGGTTCTTATACTTAGTAAACATGACAGGACACGTAGAAATGGGTTTAAGCTTGATAAGTATAGGTTTAGGAAGGAGATTGGGAGGAATTGGTTTACAAATCGTGTTGTTGATGAATGGAATAGGCTCACTAGACATGTGATAGAAGCCTCCTCTCTGGGTAGTTTTAAAAATAAATTAGATAAATATATGGATGAAGCTGCTAGATGGTACTGACTTTTTTTATGTACATATGTATATATTTTTCTAAGGAGTAGGGAGATTATATTTTGCGGTCGCATGAATGGAAATAATCCTCTAGATGCATTTTATGTATATTGTAGATTAGATCTGACGAACTCCTGTAAAGGGTGACAATGTTGATGACTTTTCTCTGGTAAGAAATCTTTTGTGTGTTGACTGGAACAGGAGCTGCCAAGTGTAGGCCATGAATGGTCTTTTGCAGTCTCCTTCTTTTCTTATGTTCTTATTTCTTCGAAAAAAAAATCCTTGAAATTTATATGAAATGCCTTTTATTCGAATTGTAAAGCACTTTATTGTAAAAGAAGATTATTTATAAATGTAGGTTATGCGATATTCCTTTCTAAGAGCTGCTAAAAACTTCCAAATATTGGATTGGTGTAAACTGAAAACTTAAACCCAAGTTCACCCCATTATCAGTGCAATATAAACTTTCACATTGGTCAGAACCCTTTATAAATTATCTGCGTTGAGTGAATTTATTTATAGTTCAAAAAATAAACCAATGCTCTTATTAGACGGCTATGTGTTTGTGAGAGGTAAGAAAGTTTGCGACTAAATCTATTGGAAATGTCAAGAATTGAGAGTAAGTGCAAAAGCCGTGCAATAATAATCAATGGAGAAATGGAGAAAGTTTCATGTGAGCATAATCATAGTGGGAATGCAGCCGAAGTTGAAGCGTATAAGTTAAAAGCTAACCCAAAAACTCGAGCTAAAGATACGAGTGAGAGTCATCATTGCATAATATCTGAGAGCCGTCAGCAAATTAGTCAAACAGCGGCAGTCGCCCTAATTAGTGTTAATATCATTAAAAGAACAATACGTCGTGTTCGTGAAAAGGAACATATTGGACTGGTTAATCTGACTACTAGAGAAGATTTAGTCCTTACTGGAGAACAAACCCTAACAAATTAGGGAAAGCAGTTTTTAATGTATGACTCCAGCAATGATGATGAACGAATGTTAATCTTTGCCACGCAACGTACTGTGCAATGTATTTCAACATGTCCTGATTTATATGCTGCTGAGACTTTGAAAACAGCACCGAGCATCTTTAACCAATTGTATTCCATTCATGGGATTAAAAACGGATTTTCGATTCCAAAATGTTTGCATTTCTGCCGGATAAAAGAACAAAGACCTACACCGAATTTTTTAAACAAATCAAGCTATTATGTCCTAACTTAAACATTGCATCTATTTCGACTGATTTTGAAATAAGAATTATTGCGGCAGTAAATCAAGAATTCCCAATTAGTGGTTGTTTTTTTTTTATTTCTGCCAGTGTCTTTACAGCAAAGTATGCGAAAACGGGCTTAAACTACGTTATGATACTGATGCTGAATTTTCTTTGCATATACGCATGCTTACAGCGCTTGCTTTTACACCTTCTAATAAAATTGTCGATCGATTTGATCTATGTACTTATCGATCAAAATATTTTTCCTGTCGAAGCAGAATCCATTGTCGATTAGTTTGAGGACACCGGACTCGGTCATGCTGACAGACGTGGAAGCCGGCGTGCTCCAAAGTTTAAAATAGAAAATTGGTCTTGTTACGATAGAGTTATGCAAGATTTGTTAAAAACAAATAACGAAATCGAGAGATGGCACGTGAGCTCTTTTGAGGTCGCCATCCAACTACTTGGAAGATTTTAGCAGCTCTTAGAAAGGAACGAGATATGAATGAAATAAAGCTAGAAAAAATTGTTGCTGGCATTCAAAATACAACTAAAAAAAGTAGTTAATGCTTTCAATCCTAAAGCTGATATAGTTAATTCTTTTAAGTAGCGCATAACCTACATTTAAAAAAAAAAAAATTAACTAGTTCTTTTTTTTCCAATAAAGTGTTTTACAATTTTTAAAGTTTTAAAAAACTCCTTTTTTCATTTAATTTCATTTAATTTAATTCGAAGATAGAATTTTAGAATAAAGAAATTTCGAAGAAATGAATTGTTGAAGATTATTACTTTCGAAGAATTGTCTGGATACGCTTTCGAATATATATATATATATATATATATATATATATATATATATATATATATATATATATATATATATATATATATATATATATGGATAACTCATTAAGTATCGCGTAAGTAAGAAAAAATGCAAAAAAGACCGCAAGGAAAATAATACGAAAATTCCGAGTACTTTCTAACTTTATTTCGAGTTCTTTATCAAGGAATAACAAACGCACAGAGAAATGCAATATATATATATATATAAGCCAGATACAGAGGAGAGGGAACGCCCACACTAGACAATAAACTAATCATACAAAATAAGATCATTAAGACAGATAAACTCAAAAGACTGAAAGGGTTCACAGAAGATTAAGGTATCACATAAACAAATCAGCAGTAAGAGCAAATCAGAGGGAGAGATTAACATCGGAGGTCAGGAGTAAAGGCCAAGGTAAATAAGTACATTTGTACTAAAAATTGACCAAAGAAACGTACAAGTACATAAATAGATTTAAAAAATACAATTAATTTCTTAAAGTAAATATATATAATCAATTGCAAGTTAAAAGTTTCGATATTGAAATGTGAATGCAATTTAAAATATAACTATCGAGTTTAAACAAGCCAAGGCTTAAATTTCAACTTGGGAACTTACTAATAAATGTCGATTCTATGATGTTACATGCAACAGTATCTTTGTTATGACAAATGATTTTGGCTGAATTCCAATCAATATTATGATTAAGATGTGACATATGTACATAAAATGAGCTGCTTTCTTCTCCACGACGGATATTATATTTATGTTGAGATATTCGTTTATATATGCATTTACCTGATTGCTCAATGTAATAGTTAGAGCAATCGATACATTTTACGTAATATACATTGCCAGTAGTGGAAGGGCCGTCCTGGACTAATAGTTTAGAGATAGTATTATTATAATTAAATACTATAGAAATGCCTAATGATTTTAAAATATGAGGGAGAGAAGCAAATGATGGATCAAAAGGAAGTACAAGAGTATTCTTATTATTAAAAGGAGATTGAGGTGCAAGACGGTAAAACAATTTTTAGCTAACTGAAGGCGTTTATCAAGAAAATGAAGAGGCTTGCAAAGATTATGGCCGATGTCAAAATTTTGGGAAACTTCGGAGTCAAAGAATTTTACTACTAACCACACGAAGGACGCTGAGAAACATTGAGATAAAAACTGATACTTTGACTTTAATAAAATGAGAGGAGTAAAAGTGAATATAAGAGGAAGAATTGGTAGGTTTCAGATAGACAGAGAATTTGAAACCAGAAGGAGTGCGGTGTATTCAAAAATCAAGGAAAGGAATTGTTGCGTTCTGTTCTATTTCCAGGGTAAATTTTATAAAAAGTCCAAGTGAATAAAGTTGGTTCAAAAAAAGGTTGATATTTTTAGAATTCGGCCACAAATAAAGGATATCATCAATATAACAAAACTAAATAATATTAAAATCTACAATTGAAGGGAGATAAACACTTTCGAAAAATTCCATGTACAAGTTAGCTAAAACTAGATATAAACAGTTATCCATAGCTAAACCAAATTTTTGGCGAAAGAATTTGCCATTGAAAGTAAAAGTGCAATCTTTGGTGCAAAGTGAGATAATTTCTAAAAATAAATTAGGGAGTAAAAGTAATTCAACGTTACATAATTTATTTTTAAGAAATTAAAATAGATTATCGACCAAAACTTTGGTAAAAAGGGAACAAACATCAAAACTAACAAGGGTGAAGTCTGAAGGGTAAGGGATGGTATTATGTTTTTCTACAAGGTTGGAACTATTGACTATATGGGAATCAGAAATGCATCCAGCTGAACTACTAGATCCTCGAACAATAGTAGAGACGTTCGGACGATGCGATCGAAAGCACCGCTCATGATGCGTCTCAAAGGCTCGACTGGAAGAGCGAAGAAAATCGAAATAAGGAACAAAAATAGGACCATAAATAGAAGAAATAAATATAGAAGCAATATTTTGAAGTTATTGGGAAAATAATATTTAGTATAATTGAAAAGGAGAACTAAGATTATGATATAGAGTTTGAAAGCAAAATCATAAACAAACTGAACATCCAAATACTAGGACGCCCCAACATCACCTGGTGGGTAGACAGCGCGACAGAGGCACCGAGATAGCCGAAGAAGAACTACTCAGCGCGCTCTACTCATTTCGCCCAAAATCTCCAGGGCAATCGAAGCTAACAAAGTTAAACTTTGAAAAGGCACCAGGGAATATCATCGAAGGAAGGAGAAAATTTTTTAACGCCTCTCTAAATATAGGATACTTCTCCGATGATTTCAAGACAACTAAGATGATCTTTATAAGCATGGGAAGGATCCAACGAGGAAGAAGAGTTATTGGCCAATTTTACTCTTGGAATTTGGCGGGAAGCTCTTCGAAAAAATCCTCAATCGAAGTTTAATGTAGAACTCCCTGTACAATCCGTACCAATTCGTTTTTTTTAAAGGGCGAAGTACGGAGATAGCTATAGATGTCATCATGGTAAAGTTTACACAAGCCAGAAGGGAGGGGAGTTACGTGGACATTGTTTGTCGGGACGTATCAAAAGCATTTGACAAGGTGTGGCAAAGGAGAATGCAGTACAAGATCTTGCGGCTGGGACTAATAAAAAATTTAGAAAGCACTCTCTGTGAGATGTCAGTGAGAGAGCGGCGTATCAGTTTGGGAAGCATGGAAGGACCAAGGTTCATGCTTAGAGCAAGCCTCCGCAAGGGGTTTTTGTTCTTCACTATTTACTCAATATACAGCACAGATGCCCCTCCCCTGTCAATCTCACTTGCCTCAACGTGACTATGCAAGCTCGTATGATGGCGGCAGAAATCGAAAGCTTAAACATCTATGAGGCCTAATGAAAAATCAAGAGAAATTCAAGATAGTCCCTTGGAAGGAGACTATCCTTACACTATGGAATGCAATGTGCTTGGAATGAAGATTATTTCATCCGGGAGGCACATCTCTGATCGAATTTCATAAGCCTCGGTTGCAATCAGAACTCTATTTATATACTCATTAACCTCCAAAAAAGCAATGAGAAGATAATCTACAATGTACTTGTAAGATCTACGCTGCTCTACCCTACTTTCACCCTCTCTTGTGCCTCGAGAACACAAAAGAGGAGACTACAATTCGTGCAGGACAAATGCGTTGACCTAATTACAGGTACACGCAGGTGAGAGAGAAGACGCCCAAACGAGCTGCCCACTGAGGTGGGAATAAGTCTCATTAGCATAGTCATTAAAGAACGGAATAGGAATATGCAGGATATGAATAATTAAGAAATAGAGGATGAAATTATCTAAATGATTAACCAGAAAAGAAGAGACATAAGTCATCCAAGATTCCCAAGTTCCGCTAGCCTTCTGGCTAACGGAGACAAAGTGCCGTCCTACGCGCACGATGAAATGTGTAAAAATACCGCAACAGAAAAATAAATATTATCGACTAATAAAACTACCAACGAAATAGTAAAATTAACCAAATATGACCCCAAAACTACCTACTATGACTCAAAAACACCGATTATGACCAAAAAATAAAGAAAACATCCGACAAAAAACACAAAAACACCCGACGTACACCCTAAAATATATTAAATAAACAAGGTCGGCTGACCAAAGTCGCGTGCTCTCACTTATTCTGATTTATGACCTTATGACCTCCAAAACTTAGGAGGACTTTGGCAATCATATTATTCGAAAGAAAGGGTGGAGCAATATAAGGGCTTCAATTTTCGTTAAAATCGGCTGAACAGTTACAATGTAATTACCAATTAAATAAAAGGGAAAACGGGGACCGACAGAGCGACCGACATAGTGAGAAATAGAGTTGCACGCGACTAAAAAATTCTAAGTATTAAAATAGTAATAAATTAAATATTTCATAAAACAACAACAAATTCTCACTTCATATACAAAACAAAATTAAAGTTTTAAGACAAATGATACAAAAGAACAACAAAACGATGAAAGTGATAAGCCTGATCACCTGCACCTTGCATCCTTTTGCAAATCTCTTAACGCTACTTTCTCTTTTCACCACTATTATTTCGTTTTATCTATACCACACATGCTTTATTCCCCTCTACACACGCACACACACACTTACTTTAATTCGTAATTCAATATTGCTCCCCACATTATCACTGAATCTTGTCTTATCAAGACGGAAAAGAACCCTGAATAGAGAAGGGGCAAGATAAAAGTACATTTTTCTTACCTCAAATGCTCGAGGACGAAAGCGCACCATTTGAAAGCACGTAAGAGTGTCTGTGCGCACATATTATTAGTTTGAATTCTATAAAAAATAGTCTGGATTGTTAGATTTGACGCTATCATAAGATTTAGAGTACCCGCTGCGATTCTTCGACCATTACGGATTCTAATGTTAGACGGCACAAATCGATAAACAAGAATTTTCTATTCATGCCTTGCCATTTTCCCATTCTGGTGACAATTTCAAGAGGGTTTCTAAGGTTAATAGCTATTTTTCTTTGAGCCTTTCGAGATTGAGATTGATTACCAACTTGTCGACAGAAGATCAGAAATTTCTTTGGAATTACGTTCAGGCTACGTCTTTGCTCAGTCTAATACACTGCATATAAAATAGAACGAATATTATGCTTTAAAATAAGTAATGATTTGGATGCATTTGTCATAAAATAAATAGTATCTATTTAATCTTTATTTGTGAACGAAGAATTCTTACCAAACCTACTATTGTCAACACAAGTAAAGCCAAAACTGATAATGAATATTTAGTGCAAGGGTGCTAATAAACGAAATCATATAGACATGAAGATGACTAACTTCTATATTAACTTAGCTATAAACATTAGGCACATACACAGGCCATAACCCAAGGCACAAGAGAACAGCAAGTCTGTCTCAATGCGAATTAATTGTATTCCTCTCAATGCGAATTAATTGTATTCCTACAAAGTCTCGCCGCATCTTGCAAATACCAGTTTCGAAAAGACGCGAGGTCCCATTCAGCCTGGGTGGGAAAATTACTCCTTTCCCATCATTGATCATCACGTCAAGAAATATCAGCTTTATAAATTCGCAACTAATAAGGAGGAATACATGAAACATTCACTTGCTCGGCTTCTGCCATTTTGTGTTAAGGGGCGAGTCATTTCCTGCAATCACTTTTCGTTGCGTTGCTCACTAAGATAAGACGAAGGAAGCGCGATGTGCAACCTACGCGAATCTACGAGAAACATGCTATTAACGTATCACAACCTTAGCACGTAAGTCAAGAGAGCCTCAAAGGAACTCATCCTGGATTATCGCAAGATCATTTTTCATCCTTATTTTTTAATATCTTAAAATTCATTTATACTCTCTTCCACTCACTTAAATGCTTACAGCATTTTTCGCCTGTGCTGTATTTCAATAAATGTCTATTTTCTAAGAGACGTCTGTTGGATGCCCATTCACTACCTATTAGAGTAACTCTTCCTTACTTTTTCACTTTCTCCAGCTCGCCATGGAATGGGCCTAATAGGCCTTGGCTGGTTTTGATTTTGTATATTGGCTCTTGCTCATCTTTTAGTTAGGGGGCGTGACTTCACACTAGTGTCTTGACAATTTATTGTGGTTATTGACTTTTAAAACGACTCATGTCTGAATTTTTACCAGTCCAATGAATTTTAATAAACTCTAGTTTCTAACCTTTCGTCAAATATTGTAAATGAATATATGTAATTGAATATTGGAATTATATATTTTTCCAGCCATTTTGGCAAAGGAACATGTATTCAAGAAAGCAACGAGCCTCAGGAAAATTAAGATGCTGATATTGAATTGATAAAATGCTTTCATGTTTGATTTGAGAAAAAGAAAGACGATCTCTTGTTTAATATCCAGAGAATTTTGTCCCTTTGAAATGAAAACTAAGGTTCATTTAAACTAGAATAATAGGATTATATTTTTACATTTCATATTTTTTAAACAAGATACTCCACTTTACTACATCAATGCATTCATTTCAGAATCGTCTAGGTAATTAAAGCTCTAATCGTGCTCAAGATCTAATTTGGGAGGCTAGTTTGAATCAGCGAAAAATGTGGAATTCCGTGAGAACAAAATTTTGAAGACAAGTACCCATCGAATAAACAAGAATTAGGTAAAAGGGTCTATTATGTTATGGTGCAATTTTAAATATAAAACACAAATTTAAGTTCCAGAAACCCTTGATAACCCATACACACACACAAACATAGGCCGACAAACGGATAGCAATACGAATTCTAAGAATAATAAATCCGATTATTTTATTTATACCCAACAAAACTGAATGGGGATCACTAAAATCTTTTGCAAAGAAGTTCGGAAATGGTTGAAATTTAAGAAAATGCGTGGAGACTACGAAATTTCAATAGCAACAAAAGGAAAATCTTGGGACACCTAAAGATATAGGAAATGCGAATGTACCCTACAGCCGCAGCCAAAAGTATTAGGACACTTGGAATTTTTCATATTCCTCGGGTTTGTCTATGAATATATTAGTGTAGGTTTGCATGCATATGTCCAATACAACTGGAAAAAAAGATAAAAGTACAAGCCTTCATATATATATGTATATATTTTTTGAAATATCTAAAATTCTAAGCAAAATAAAAGTACAAGCCTTCTTATATATTTTTATATTTTTTTGAAATATCTAAAATGCTGATGCTATTTAAATGTATGAAATAACGGAATCAGTATGTGGTTACAGTAAAAGGTCTTCATATAGTATCATATTTGTTGATTAATATGATATTACCTTTCGACATGACCTGATAATAACGTGATAATAGCGAAAACACGCAACTATACCGTGAAAGAAACAAGTCTTATACACACGCTAAACGAACAGGGTCTCAGCTGTCAAGAAATCGCCATGAAGGTCGACGGATCATATTGCAATGTTGAGGAAGTGTTGAAGAGTATCCAATAAAGTGAGAATATTCAGGACTGACCTCTTTCTGGATGAGCTGAGGAGGTCCAGATGCGACATGAATAGAAAGAATTCAACCAGGTTAATGCATCCGTCAGAACTGTCCATCGCAGAATGCTTGCCCAAGGCCTGCCATAAACCACTATCAACTTCCAACAGAAGCGATGTTGACTGGCTTCGGCACGTGCTTACCGCAACCGGGCCATCCGTCATTGGAGATGTGTCATATTGTCCAATAAATCCACGTTACAGTTGTTCGTGAAACTCATGCTTTGAAGAATAAATGCTCTCATCTCTGCCACGGCACTCTAGAGAGACTACTGAGCTTCATATATCAGTTTGGTATTGATGTAATTTTTAGAGCTTCATCTGCTTATTTAGAGGGAGTGTAGGGGTGACCAGACCGAGGATTGAGATAGCGGACTTTTTAATTTTGATGTGAGAATTCGCGAGGCTTCTTCTTCTCCATCCTTCGAGGGGTCACCGGTCATAGAGTCTACCTCCTTGTGAGAGGAGCACCCCGTAACCGGTGACAAGGCCTTCTTCTTCAAGCCGACTTAATGTTTAGGCTGGAGGCTATCCTTCTGACTGGTTGATACTAATAATGACGAATGAATAATAATGCTTACTAATGTACAAGTCAGGATCGAGATGAAAGAATCATGAACCATGAATCATGAAGAGTGTTTCTGCCCGTCTTATTTATACCAACGTCAATTAAGGGGAAGCGTGACTTCTCTTCCTTTAAACTGAACGCGAGGAGGAGCCTATCAGGTTAAAGTGTGTTCGTGCGTTCTTTGTTAAGACTGCTTGGCGGAGTCAATGCGTGTGCACATGTTCAGTGTGGAACGTGTGTATTAAGGATGCATTTGCATTTGACCGCCTGATCGTGGCTATATCAAACCAGCATTCATAGCAAGGTTGATTCCGTCGTTTCACAGGTTCACGTAAAATCAGGCTAGTCAGGTCAGATCCCCTCCTAAATTTGCCAAGCTGCCTGTGTTATCTGTTTTCAGACCTTTCAGTTCACTTCTGTTTCCTCATGTATGTATGTTTTTACATTTGCGTTGGAACCCCAAAGATTTCGCTTGCATCCTTACAATATTCTGTTTTTTCTTAATACATATTAAATTACGGTTTAACATTACGAGTATTTACACGATTTTCCTTTATTCTACATGAGCACATTGCTACTACATGGCATATTATTTCAGTGTTCAATATGTATGCCCAAATTCAAGATTTCATAGGGCCAACAGGGTGCTCATTTGTGAAGTTCTTATTTTGGTCTACTCCACCAAGCAAACTTTGGGTCACAATCCGTTTAATGGTTTTGATGTTCCATGCTTTGGCAATTTTTTTTATTGTGTTAATTCTTGATGATTGTTTGTGGAATATATAATTTATTGCTAGTTATTATTCTTTATTACAAAGTTATATTCATAAAATAGGTATGCAGATGAAAACTCTACGACCTTGCATTGATCTAATTTCCTAAAATTTCTGAGGTTTCCGTAAACTTTTTGAAGTGGCTGTATGTGCAGTAATTCTCCCTTCATTAACATGAACATATCGTACACGGGTGTGTCGTGTTTTTCTTATTTGTTTTCGTTCATAATAAAGACAATAGGTAATTAATTTTGTACTCATCTCATTTTTTTTTGTTTTTAGCGCCTAAATAAGGTAGTATGTAAAATGACTAATGTCTGAGAAGAAATAATAAATTCAGGTCAGCTGGTGCGTATTGTCAGAGTTATAGGTGGGTGCGATAACGAAAAAATGTATCAAGATAACCGGTAAATCGATAACGATAACCTTATCGGCGATAACCGATAATCGATAACTGGCGCTAAATTTATCGCCCGATAAGGTGATAACCGATAAATCCAAAATTATAATACAATAGTGATTATTGATTATATATAGCGTTATTTTATAATACAATAGTAAGAATATTTGAATACTGTTGCTTAGTTTCTTACCAGGTGAGGCTCTCCTCCATCTCCTCATAAGTTTTGAGGATCCTCCTCCCAGCTCTGACCTACCTATTTCTGCCTCCAAGACACGGGCGGCTCGCCTCTGTGCTAAACTGGAACAAAAAATTAAAATTTTCGATTATCGCTAGTTTGGAACCAAAAGTATCGGCGATACCGATGAATCGATAACGTGGAAAAATATCGAAAAATCGATAACCCGATCTCGTTATCGCGATAACGCCAAACTATGGTCGGAGTAGAGTCTTGTATCAGTCACAGTCGGTGGCGGCGTAGTTCTTACGTGGTGTGACTGGCAGTTGGATCGGCGCGAGTGAAATTGTTGTTAATTTCGCAATGTGGTCGCTGGGAGTTGTTGGGCCCGGCTCGCTATGGTAGTTGAAGGGGAAGCCTCCGCTTGTCATGATAATGCCATTTTTGGTAGCTGATCTGTAAGTGATATAGGTCTGGAAATCTGGCCCTATCCTCTGGATGTTTTGCCTGTCCATTATCATTTCCAAGTTTCTGCCTCTTTCGATGGTTCTACCATAGTAGTTAGACATTCGGCATCTGTCATTGAGGTCGCCCCCTAAGAATGCCATTTTCCGGTGCCCGAAAATTGTACAGAAGTTTGTGACGGGTAGATAGGCTCGGCAAGGGGGTTGATAGGCTGCAGCTATCGTGAGATTCCCCACCAATGTGGGAAGTTGTATCTTCACAAAGCATTCGTATAATTCTGGAAGAGGTTTGAACGTGAGGTTACTTCTAACAGCTATAGCAGCGCCATCGAACTTTTCCTCTGAGTGCTTCTTCATGAGCACTCTGTATCCCGGTATTTTTAGTTGACCCCTTGTTGTCTCAATACCGTGTTCTGTTGTCAGTATTATGCTGGGGTCAAGCACACGGAATATGTTTCCATATGCCGTTGCTTTGCCCTCCCATCCATTAACGTTGAGTTTCAGAATCCTCAATCATTTGTTTACGTTCTCCATGCTGGTCTTTCTTTAATGGTGTAACTGGGTGAAGTTTCTTTTTCTTTCGTTCCTCTTTTTTTAAAATTCTGTGTTGGAGACCTGTTCACATGAATCCTCGTATAGAGTAAGAATATGGCGTAGTAGGGCCTCCTCAACCACTTCAACCTTGATCGATGCGTCGTACTCTCATTTGTATATTTTCTTATTTACTCCGTTTAGAATTTCTGCGTCTCCGACGCATAAATGCTGAAATTAATTCTAACCGCCTCGAGCGTTTTTTTCCCCCGTTTTGTTTTTTTGTTTTGGGGGTTTTCTGAGTCGGAAGAGTCCGTGGAGTCAGTTGTTTTCGTTGATGCCGGTTCAACCGTTTCGCTTCTCTTTGTGAATTTTCTATTTGGTTGAACCTGTGTAGGTGTTGTGCAGAAGCTTTAAGTTCCTGGGTTTCATTCTCTATTTCTTTCTTGTTGTTGTCCTTATTATTTGCACTTTTATGAACCATTTGCAGCCGGAGGATGTCTCCTGTATCGAGGGTCGTCCGGGAACCACATACTGCTCATTCCGTTCTTAGCCAACATTTGGTTGAGTTCTTTTGCGAAGCAACTCGGTTGGGTTAGATTCCTAACATGAGCATAGAGGATGCACGTCACGTCAGGATTTTTGTGGACTCTTCCTTCTCTATTTTCAAATATGTTTTCTTTGTTTCTGTTTCTTTGTACGCGGCTTTAGCTACCTGTGTGTAAGAAGTGTTTGATCTGCATAGCTCTTCCTGTTTCTTGTCATTTTTCTTTCTGTTTATTAATTGCTTTTTAACCGAGCATGCCATTGCCTGGTGGTAATCAATCTAGATTTGTGCATAAAAATTATAATAATCATAATAATTACTCAATAGGTATACCATTAGGGTTACGCCCCTTTCGTCGTAATCAAAAACTTGTGGTGTGAACTCCCCAGTATGCAGTATTTTCTCATGTAAATAAAGGAACGAAAATCCCAGTGACCTCGGTCGGTGGAGGAGCTTTCCGAAACCGTTTGCCTCCTGTGCCGAGTAGTAAGGTAAAGTGGCAATGTGATGGACCTTGTTGGAGCACAAATCGTGCGAGTCACAGAGAGCGACATTGTTGAGTCGATGCTACTTGGGAGCTTCTGTTATTTTCCTTGTAACACCTCGTAGGGAAAAGTTTACGCCATCGATGTCACTTCTCCAAAACTTTATCTTCTTTAGCGAGAATATACATTCGGTAGCGTATGTTGGCTCCGAGCTCTGATTGAGCGCCTTAAAATTCGTAAAGCAACAATCAACGATGATCTAAGAGAGGAAATTGTGTATGGAATAGAAGTAAAGAGTGAGAGTGAGAGGGTCTGTACCAAGTTGTCTGGTAACCTCAGTCTTTTTGTCTCTTTTCTTCATTATGTCACTACATTGATTCTTAGAAACTAAGTCCACTTTCAAGCCTTTTTATTCAATGAAAATGATCTTTTCTGAATTCAACGAGCTTGTTGCTGCATAATTTTTTTTTTTTTTTTTCCCCACTACGGATCTTTTTACTATAATTATTTTTAACTTTATACTTATTAATTAATTGTCTACTACGGATCTTTTTATGATTGTTTTTATGTACTTGTATTTGTAAAGGGTATCGCGGAACCCGGTTCACACGGCCCAAATTTATAGAAGACCAGGGATCTAAAAGCCTACCAGAAATTCACCAGAATTTATCAGGACGATGCTAAATTACGAGGTATCCGCAAGGTGTTAAATGAATACACATAAAAGTATTTACAGTATTATTTACATTAAAATCAAAATGAAATAAATTGACTGCTAACAAATTATACGGAGGTACATCAAATAACAAGAAAAGTCACAAATGCTTATCACCATCTAACGACCACAAGTCGTTCTAACCAAATAGATATTCGCGCATACAAAATTGGGTTCTATGAATAATTTGCTTAGAGCCGAAACGACACGCGCCGTTGAGGATGAAATAGGCTACGCTAATCTAGTGATAGGTGTTCCCAGAATAACCTCCCTGTATTACGTCCCTTACCCGAAAGACCAAAGTTACATGAATAAAAATTAATTAATTTTAAAGGGACGTAAGAAGAAAGAAATACTCCAAAATACCTGACACCAGAGCAGTGAAGCAATAACCCACGTCGCAAACCCAGGTGAAAGAGGCTCGGCGACGATGAGTGAATTCGACCCAAGTCCACAGGGGTGAATATGATGAAGGTCTTCGGCAAGGAGAAACCCACAGGCTGCGATATCAGGGCGAAAGGCGTCGAGACCACTGGAAACGATGACTCGAAGGCTCGACGATCCGAGAAAAGGAATTCGAGATGACAGAATTCCCCAAAGAGGAGATGGCGAAGTGACTGGGGGAGAGCTTTGACGTGCCCAGTGCGAACGGCTTCCCAAAGGAGAACACTTGCAAACGTAACTGGAAGAGCACAATTCGATGCAGCCGACAGAGGGGCAGCGACAACGCTGCGTAGTCGCTTCCCCTACGCAAATTAGGTTGGTAAGTTACAGAAGTTGAGGCCAAAAATGGTAGCCTCGAAGCGGGTTGACCTGCGATAAACACCGTAAACTATAATGAGAAAGGAAAGACATGGGAATACGAGAGCCTTCCATTTACTGTATTATTTTCTTAATTTTTCTTCATTCGCATCATTGTTATCTATAAATCGGGTAAATTCCCTGCCGCATCTGCAGCCGGCTAGTTTTAAAGGTCTGTTTGAAACATAGATTCGGTAATTCTTCATCTTTGAGTTTTATTTGTTGGATCACTTCTTCGGGTAGGTATTGGTTAATCTCTTGCGCGTTTGTGCTGCCATATTTATTGGTTCGATGTCTATAATTTCGTGAATTATAGTCGATGGGATCAGGTTTTGAAGTGTAACGTTAGTCATGAATCTTGTGGCATTATTTTGTACCGCTTGAGCTTTTCTCATCATTGTCTCGTTAGAAACATGAAGGGAAATAGATGGATATAGCAGTAATGGTCTCACTAGTAACATATATAGTTTCCTTTTGTTTCTCGGTGATAGCATTCGAAAACGAAACAGTGATTCTAGTGTCTTCTTGGCTGCATTAATTTTTCTTTAAAGGGCGCAACATACCGAGATGATGTTAATTTGAGGCCAAGTACTCTGCCATTTCTGGACTATAGGTAGAGTTCACCTTGTATTTGAAAATCTGCAGTTTTACGTCACCCTATCAGGATCATTCTAAACTTGTTGATGTTTGTTTTTATTTTGTTCTCTCTCTCGTATCTATTGATGTTCTCAATTTCTCCTCTTGTCATATTTGCTATACCCCTGGGGTTGCGATAGTTGCTGGTGACTATCTCAAGTTGTATATATTGTGCTTATTCTTGATTAATGTGGAGAAGGTCGCCCGTGTAAATTGCATACAGGGTAGGACTGAGGCATCCTCCTTGTGGCACCCTTGTTTACAGTTCGAATGGCTCTCCTTCATTATAATTGATTTTAAGATTGCCTTGGGGCCATCCAGGTAGTCGCAAACTATACGTGCTATATTTTCTTCCATTCCGATATCTTTTATTTTCAATTTAAGTTCCAGAAGCCATACCTTGTCAAACGCTGAGGACACGTCGCGAAGCACCAGGTCTACGTTGTGGTTTTTGGCCTTGGCGATAGCAATTCGTTTAGTAATCAATGCGAGTGCTTTTTCGTTGCCAAGTTTTCCTCTAAACCCATGGGGTTGATTATTTTATAGATATGTGGCACCGAGGTAATTTTTAAGTCTTATTTAGGAGTTTTTCCAGGAGTTTGCCTAAGAACTCCAAAAACGAAATAGCTGCCTATATCCTTTTTAGGTTTTCTTGGTTTAAGCAAGAATATTATTTTGACCTTTTTTAATTGTGTTTGGAAATAACCGACATTAAGTCAGGCATTAAATATCTCCAATAGGGCCTAGTTTATGTTTCGGGGAGCGTTTATTAGATTTTTATTTGTGATGCCGGCTATTCCTAGAGCTTTTTGTTTAAAACCCTTAAGGGCAGCTTCATATTCCTCATGGGCGAAGGGCCTTCCATCTTCCTGTGCGAAAGGAGTACCATCAACGCTATAGTGCGGGCTGAGCTCCTTACCTGGTTCCCTAATCCTTTGGAGAACGGTTCCCTCATGGCTTTCATCGAAGTTCCAGTTTTCTTCCTCATTTATTCTAAAACAGTTTCTCCAATACTCTCTGAAGTAGCGTTCAATTTCTCCATCCTCTGAGAATTTCATTACTGTTAACTTTGATTGTTATTCTATTTTTAGGGGCGGGGGATGCCTCTCAGTCTTTTCAATTGGCTCCAAAATTTTTTGGGATCCCTTTCTGCATCAACTTTAGCTCTGATGTTATTCCCCTTTTCTCCCAATTTCTCCATGATGAGTTGCTTGATTTCAATTACTAATTAACTTAAAAACATTTTCTATTCTTTCCTTGAAGTGGACAGAATACTTAAATTAAATAATATGGAACAACACACAATCTTGATAAGGTTGTTTATAAAGGGTGGCTAGAAGTAGGCTTTTATAATTAATTAATATTAATATTAGAAGAATAGTGGGCGAACGAGAACAATAAAACAAATAGGGCCTTAACTCACTATAATTTGGGTAGATATTTCAAGTTTAGTTTTAGTTAGTTTTTCATACAATTGTTGCATCTTGATTTGGAAGATGTGGGTTTGAAAACAAGGAACAGATGTCAGCAAACGCTTAGCAGTTGAACTTTATGTATTAAAAAATTCGTTTGGTATAATAAACTGCTAAATAGAGTAGTTGCAGCAATAGCAGAGGTATAAAACCACCTCAGGTAAGAGTACTGTTAATGGACTTACGATCCACATCAATCATTCTCATTTCAGCCAAACCTTCAGTTTAAAAATGTCGTCTACATAATTAGTGTGGCTAATTTATTTGTGAGTCAATGATAATGTTATGAGTGATCATTATTACCCTTAATACATACGTCTTTAACTAACTAGGTAAGCATCAATATCATTTAAAATCTACCGAACCTCTTTAACTTTTATTAGGCACTAACACTCACACAATCACGTATAAATTATATTTTCGCTTTTCGAAGTGATTGCAAGTTATGAGCTGAATGATTTCGTCCAGTCAGGTTTTATCTTATGCCTGAAGGCCCCGAACATGCTCCCTTACAACTACTGTCTATATCTACATTAAAATATACTTAACAACATTGACGCAGATGTTGAATGGGGTTACCATTGCTTTGGTAATCTACTTCCATACTGCATCAGCAAGCCCGGGGGGATATCCACACTCACGAAGAGCAAGTGGCTGTACCGAATTCACTACTCTAACAGCCCTAAAAAGAACTTTGTCAATTGGCTATGTCATCTTCACGCTTGGAGTCATAGTACACGGGATCGTTTCACTTACACGCGGGGGAACTTGTATGCAAGACGATTCCGCGTCCTGTGATGGCGAGTCGATGTTAAAAGAGACAATTGAATCTTCTTCTTCTACAGCTCTGAATTCACGCCCTTTTCGCTTTGTCTCTTATGTCTATCCCATCCATTTTATTTCATGCCCATACCACATCCAAACACATTCAATTGCAAACTTATATCACATCTTCCTCACTATTACCCAATTTATCGCCCCTTCAAACACCTAGCACAAATCTTCCCTTTGAACTGCACTGAGCTCCCTTTTCCCTAGCATTGCCTCGTTCGCTCGAGTTACCATCCTTCACTTTATTATGATCTTATCAAGCTCATTAGCACATTTTACATTCACACCCTAGCATTGACAACACTCTCATAACCCAAGAAACTTTCTCACCATTCAAATTGTCGCCATCGCAATTTGCCTCGTCCGCGCCATTATCATTCACGACAAATCAACCATACATACCACATAGTACCTATTTAAAGGAAGTAACAATCACTCTAATGCCACACCTTGCTCTTATTTCCACCGCACCACCATCACTTTTCACTTTTCTGCATTTCTCGCCCTTTCATCACACATATCCTGCTATCATTATTTTCATATATCTCAAAAGATATTTGAGGTGTAGTATGGCCAACTTTGCTTCTGCTGAGATCTTTAGGTTATGTCACCTCCTGGCCTCAATACCTACAGAAAGATCTTGGGCTGTATATCTTACACGCATTTTTCTATCTCTAGCCTCAACACTTTCTTCTCCTTACAACTTTTCTGTGTTATACCCACGTTGGAGTTCCGTTAAATTCGAGCTTTTCCCTTCTCACTCTCATCCAGTAACACCAAGTCATACTGCACGTTATCATAATATGTAGAACCAAGCCTTCACCTTTCCTCATTCCCTTCGTACTTCACACTCTACTCAATCCATACAGATTCTTTTGCCTCGCCCCACCTTATAGGTTTTCTCCAAATCCAACTATTGAGTATAACTCCACTTTTCAGCCAGTTGTATGAGTATAAAAACTTGATCCATCCTCCTTCTACCCAGTTGACACACCCAATACAACACTTAAAACAGATTTATTACACCACTGAGGTTGTTGCCTGCAACCTTTTCCTTGACTCCTATACAACGCTGCGATCACATCATTTTTCCATTTTTCAGGCAGTGTTCCTCTTTCAAATATATCTCATCCTAACCTCCACGCCAATTGCATAACAAAACTAGAACGCACCCAGAAAGTGCATACCTCCACTGAAGGCCTTGCTATTAAAACTGGAACAATTACACAGGGAAAGAATTTGAAAAAAAAATTCTGTTGAGTTAGATTTTTGTGCTGATTTAGACTAAAATTAGCATGCTGATTCCAAATTTGTAGTCAGCTTTTTTCTAGCACGTCTATTTTTTATCCACAGCCTACCCCTCCCCCCCGCACCCCGAGAAGTAAAATTCCACTGCTTGGCTGTAATAAGATTTGCCTGCTAATTACAATTGAATTTATCTACAGCTACGTGACAACTTGATGGGGAAGTCACCATTGAGACAGTGCGGTGAGAGGTGTGTGTTGTACGTTCTATTTCGTTATATGCTGTGTTTTTAGCTTTCAAAGCTGGTAACTATTCCATCTTAGTGGTTTATTTACATAGGTATATATTTCCTTTGTTCCAGATCATGTCTACTCCTGCAACTTCTCGTCGTAAATGCCTAAACAACCCTGACTCCTTCTGCTACATTTGTTGCAATTTCACCATTCCAAGTCAGAGTACAACATCAGTGCATTTGTCAAACAAGCATATTTAGCATTTAGCATATTTTAAAGTAAAACTCGGTGATCAAGACAAGCCATGCCCCCTCCCCCTGAAAGTGTGCAGGCAGTGTGTGGAGAGTTTACAGCTATAAGGCCAATTCCTCATTCAGCTAAAATTCCAGTGCCAGTTTTCGAACAACTACCTCCTCTAGAAGATCTGAGTGATGTTGACGAACGCAGTGACAGCAATGATGCAGATTTAGAAATTTACGATGATTCGGTTCGTAGGGAGAATTGATCAGCACGAGTTGAATGATTTGATACGTGATTTGGGCCTATCAAAAAAAGCTTCAGAAATCCTAAGATCAAGACTGAATGAGAAAAGCTTACTTGAACAAGGAGTGAAAGTATCATACTTTCGAACCAGAGAAAGTCCATTTCTGCAGTACTTTCGAAGTGCCAGTGGCTTTGTCTATTGCCATAACACTCCTAGTTTACTGAAGGAATTACGGCTTCCAATCTACAATCCAAATGAATGGCGAATGGTTATTGACAGCTCAAAGCGAAGCTTGAAGTGTGTCTTTCTACACAATGGCAATTTATTTGGTGCAGTCCCTATTGGGCATTCTGTCTGTCTTCGTAAGAACATGGAGATATAAAGAAGGTCATTGAGTTATTGCAATATGACAAAGAAAATTGGATCATTTGTGTTGACCTTAAAATGGTGTGCTTCCTTCTTGATCAGCAAGGTGGGTACTCAAAGTATCATTGCTTTCTCTGTATGTGGGATAGTAGAGCTCGAGGGAAGCATTGGGTTGAGACTAATTGGCCTCCAAGATCTGATCTTAAACCTGGAGATCCCAACATTCTACATGAGCCACTTATTGACAAGAATATAATATTCCCACCTTTGCACATAAAACTAGGTCTCATGAAGCAGTTTGTATCGGCATTGCCAACTGATGGCGACTGTTTTAAGTACATCATTCTGAAATTTCCTGGTCTGTCAATTGAAAAAATCAAGGCCAGTGTATTTGATGGTCCACAAATTCGACATCTCATTAAAGATGAACAGTTCACCGGGACTATGTGAAACCTTGAGAAGAATGCTTGGTTATCATTCAAAGACGTCGTCAAGAACTTTCTTGGAAATACACGTGCAAGTAATTACACAGAAATTGTTCAGAATCTATTGGAGAGCTACAAAGCGCTTGGTTGCAACATGAGTATTAAACTACATTTTCTGCATTGCCATCTTGCCAGCTTTCCGGATGACCTTGATGCTGTTAGCGACGAGCAAGGTGAACGATTTCACCAAGATTTGAAGGTTATGGAAGAACGTTATCAGGGTAGATGGGATGTACATATGATGGCTGACTATTGTTGGAGCATCAAACACGATAGTCCTCAAGTTGAACACTCCAGGAAGAGCTATAAATGTAAATTTTTACCTTAACTACTTGCACACAATTATAATTATATAATTACAGTGGCCATATCATTTGTTAAAACATAATAGTGTTAAATAAACATTGCAATCATGCCTGTTTCTTTCATATTTCATTGTATTGCAATATTTGAAAAATTTCAAAGACTTGACGTGATAGAGAAAAACGGAGATCAGTTTTGGATTCAGCACCGAAAAACTAGTTAAAAACAGCTGTCAGACCTAACTCAACAAAAATTGTGTTTCCCAGTGTTATGAAATTGTTTTCAGTCCAAGCCAATAGAAAAGCCATTACTAGTATTCATTATCGATTCTTAACTTTTAAAATTATTATTTCATATCACCCCTCCCCCCCACACACACAATATTCATCTAAAGAATAATTAATGGTGCGCTTTTTTATTGCAATCGTTAGGGGCTGCCATGTATGCAACTGGTGGTTTTCTTATATTAATAAGCGGATTCGTACCATCGACCTGTATGCCTAACTGATACGGGAATTGTGAGTTGAATTTAGTGAAAAATTCAGTGTATCTACAACCAAATCAATACTGGTTCATGCATATGAAGATATTTTCGAAGCAAATGAAAATATGTACATAAAAACTTAAGTTCAGACACCCCCCCCTCCCCCAAGCCTATTGTGAAATTGATTTTTTGAGCATATACTGCTATAGGCTAGAAATCATTTTGTTGAGGAATGGACATGTGAGGGACTGAATTTACACATATCACGCTCAGTGACATTTTTAACTTCGGTTTCGGACTGGATAAAATTACGCTTATAAATAAATATTAGTACACAAATTATGGTTATTTTTTTCATTAACAAATAGATCTACAATATTTTTTAAGAAATTCACTAACATCGAAAAACAGGTCGCATCTCTGCATGATTTAAAAGATAAATATATAAGTTTCTGGATCCAGATACATCCGCTAATGCCAAGGGTTTTTAGTCGCGTGCGAATCTAGTAGCGAGCGACTCTATATCTCAGTATGTCAATCGGTCGGTCGGTCGCCGTTTTGCTTTTTTGTTGTTTTTGTAATAACGTCTTCGACTGACCTTCGAACAGGTAGCACATGTTTTGTAGAGCTCTCAGAATATTTTGATTTTTTGCTATACTTTGGTGTGTGACATAGTAAACATAAATATTAAGTTATTAGATCATATATTTGGTTAATATAACAAAGTTAAATTGTGGTTATTTTGTTTTGGTGAGAAAGTGACTTTTGTTTACTTTGGTGGCCATCTTGATTAGCAGGTTTTAAACTTGCGCGCACAAATTCGGGTCAAATTCTTGTTGTTTCGTAAGTTTTTGTTTCTATTATTGTTCTTCTTTAAGTATGGGTGACTGTTTGGATGTAGAGAGTATGCCTTTTGAAAGTAGTGTGTATGTAGTGTGCGATGTCTGTGGTGTAGAGAGGAGAGTGAATGTGTCTGAGTGCCGTGTATGTGCTTTGACTGAGGAGGTGAGTCGATTACGTGCAGGATGCTTGAGACTGAACGATTTAGTGTCTGAAGTGAGAAGAGATGCAAGTGTACGTTTGAAGAGTCAGATTGGGACCAGGAGGGAGAAAGTTAGGCCTAGAACAGGGACTGGAGAGAAAGCAGTAAGTGATGATGAGACGTGGGGGAAAGTGAACAGAATAGATAAGTTAGGACAGGTTAGGTGTGTGAATGAGAGGGACATGGAACCTGTTAGGCTAACTAACAGATTTGATGCCCTGAGAGAGGAAGAATTTGAAAGAGATTTGTCTGGTGTGGCCGTGCCTGAAGGTAGAATAGGAGGTCGAGTGAGTGAGAGCAGGAGGGAGAGTAATACTAGGCCTAGAGAGAATAGGAGAATGACTGAGGTGATTGTGATGGGTGACTCTCAGATTAGGTATTTAGATAGGAAGTTGAGTAAAAGTAAATGGAAGGGAGTAAGAGTTTGTCTGCCGGGTGCTGGTGTAAATGATGTGTGTGAGAGGTATGATAGGTTGGTGTCTGGGTGTGAGAGGGAAGCAGTTGTGATTACACATGTCGGAGTAAACGATGTAAAGAAGGTGGGTACTTGTGAGTTACGACAGCGGTATAAAAGGCTGATTGAAAGGGTGTGTGAAAGTAGAGTAAAAGGTGTTGTTTCAGGTGTGCTTCCGAGAATGGATGTGAGGATAGAATGGTTGTCTCGTGCAATGGGGTTGAATGAATATGTGAAAGGTTTGTGCCAAGAGTCAGGATTGGTGTTTGTAGATGTTTGGAGTGGGTTTTATAGGAATAAGGGTTTGTATGCGATGGATGGAGTCAATCTGAGCCGAGATGGGGTTGAGGTTTTGTAGGGAATTAGATAGTGTTATTAGGTCTTTAGAGGCGGGAAACTAGGCTTTTATAGTGGTCAGGGAAATTTAATGGCTCAAAGTAAGGCAGGGAAAGGAAGCAAACACAGATTTGTAGAAGGCAGGCAGGCTAATGGAAGTGCTTTAGGGTTAAATTACTTAAGTACTGATAGTGGTCAGGGAAGGAGAGAAAGGAGATGCAGAGGAGATAGGCCCTCAGGTGCTTCAAGAATTGTTGGGCTGATTTGTCTTTACACAAATGCTCGTAGTCTTAGAAATAAGAGGGATGAATTATTTAGTTATATCATTCATGAAGATATAGATATAATATGTATAGTTGAATCATGGGTTAGTGAAAATATATTTAATGATAATGTCAGGGAATTTGAACTAGAGGGTTATACTATGTACATTAGTCAAAGGAGAGATAGGACTGGTGGTGGGTTGATTATTTATATCAGAAATAGCATTTCTTCAAATCTAAATAACTCTATAAAGCAAGGAAAAGGTGAATCATTATGGATAGATATTAAGGTTGGTAAAAATA
The DNA here is from genome assembly GCA_963969495.1 of Ceratothoa steindachneri. Lineage (NCBI taxonomy): Eukaryota > Metazoa > Arthropoda > Malacostraca > Isopoda > Cymothoidae > Ceratothoa > Ceratothoa steindachneri. The sequence goes on from OZ018327.1 coordinate 139,433,037, forward strand.
GGAAAATACACTTGGGAGCTTTTTATAGACCACCAGGACAGACTGATTGTATCGATGAGTTAATCATTAGGGAAATAAGTAAAGGATGCAAAGAAGATACAGTTATTCGAGGTGACTTTAATTTAACTTCTGTAGACTGGGAAAATATGATAGGAAGAGATAGAGCAAGTTGTAAGTTTATGGAGTGTTTTGAAGATAACTTTTTGACCCAATTTGTTAAAAAGCCAACAAGGGGTGCAAATATATTAGATCTAATTCTTTCAAATGATGATCACTTAGTTCAAGGATTGAATGTAGGGAAATCATTGGGAAACAGTGATCATCAGATGGTTAGGTTTAATTTGCAAATAGTTAAGGGTAGAACAGCAACAAACTCCACAAAAATTCCAAATTTTTATAGGGGAGATTACGATAAATTACGCAGCATGCTAAATCAGATTAGGTGGGATATAGAATTCCATGGAAAGAATACTTATGAGATGTGGGATATGTTTAAGACTATATTAAACATGGTTCAGGAACAGTGTATCCCGATTGTCGTAGAATTCTTTCTGATAAGAACCCTACTTACCTGACACCACTTTTATTTTAGTGTCGTAGAATTCCCCTCCTTTTAGTTCTAGTCTCTAAGAGTGCTAAGAGTGTCTAATATATTGATATTATAAGAATATCTTAAAAAACAGAGCTTTTCTGCAACACGTAAGGATTTATATAAGAGAAACGAACATTAATCCCAAATTAAACTTATATTTTACCTTTGACAGTTGAATACATAACATTTAAACATTAATTACAGCAATACTCTGAAGATTATCCTAAACAAAAATTAATTAAATTAGTTTACCCACAAAACTTGGTTAACGTTTTCTCTACACAACAATAATATAAAAATTAGGCTTACGGACTCGTGGAATTTAAAGGGCCTCAGAAATATTTACTCTTGACGCGTGTAGATGGGCGGAATTCCACGGTCGTCTTGGCGAGGGTAGCAGCTGGGGGGGTCCACACGTTCTTCCGGGGGGGAAGGGTTCTTCAAGGACGAGAACCAATACGGTGCTCTATGCGACACCCAGGCAGTTGTGGTCTCTCTGGCGAGAGTGAGTCGAACTTGGTTCTTAATTCAAGTTAACTTGGAGTGCGGTGTGATCATCGAGTAACGAGCTCGAGGAGGAGCTTTTCTCCTTCGTTACTAATTTCCTTATGGACGAGGACTGAACTCGGGGAGGGTCTTCTTCACGGGCGAGGATAACGGAGGGGGGTTTCTCTGGCGAGAATAAATTACTTAACATTTGGTGTGGCCACCGAATAACGGGCTTGAGGGGGGAGCCTTTTCCTTCTTCTTTTCTTAATTCCTCTAGGACGAGGAATACCCCTGGTGTTTACGGTGCACCAGGATATGAGGAGTCTCTCTGGCGAGAGTAAGTCGAACTTACCAAAGTTCACTTATCGTTTGGTTTGATAACCAGGGACTTAGCTCAAGGATGAGCTTTTTCTTAGCCGCTTAAGGTAGGTAGCCCTGCCTCTCTTGCAGGGTGCTTCTTGGTCTGGCGACACAAGTAAACTACCTCTCCAGTCTCGGTAGCTCGGTTTTGGATCCGAGGACTTCGTCACCTAGAGACTGACGTATACTACCTCGATTTTCCTTAGAGTTCCTCATTTATACCTCGCACCCCCACTGGGGCAGTGGTAAGGGGGAGAGGGGCTTGAGGACGGCCCCAGGAGAGCTCTTTTTCCAAACGGTCCTTCCCACGAAGTCAAACATCGGCTCCTCGTTAGCCATCGAGATTGGGAGAAACCCGTCTCCAATTTCTTGTTCGACGTGAAACTGGATCTCACTCTCCTGGGGGAGATCTTACCTTTTTGACCTTTAGGGTCTTACATGGCACCGAGTTATGCCACACTGTGGTTAAACACTGACCCGCCGATGCCTGGGGCGGATGTCCTTGCGGTAACCACCTTGGAACTGCACCAAGAGTGGTCGAGAGGGGGGGGAAGTGACCATTCCCTTACACCGATGAAGTCTATTAGGAAGAAATGTAGGAAACCATTATGGTGGAATCAAGAAATAGCTAATAAAGTTTCAGAGAAAAAAAGGGCATACCAGAGATTAAAAAGTGAGAATAGCTTAGATAATTTAAACCATTATAGGTCAACCAGAAATTAACTAATTAAGATTATTAAGAAGACCAAAAGGACAGCAGAAATTAATTTAGCTAAAAATAATAATAAAGATCCTAAAAAATTCTTTAGCTATTATAGAATCAATAATAAATCTAACAGTGCTAAAATAGGGCCTATTAAATATGAAGGGGTTTTGAAAGAATCTGATGAGGAAATAGTAGAGGTCCTTAATGATCATTTTGCTTCAGTATTCACATAAGAGAAACTAGTTAGACTAATTGATGATAATTCTAGGTCAAGGGAAGTAGTGATAAATTCTATTAATATAGACAGAGAAGAAATTAAAGGGCTTATAATGCAGTTAAATACTAGTAAGGCATCTGGCCCTGACAACATTTATTCTAGGGTACTCAAAGAAGGTGTAGAAAGTATTGCAGTAGCTCTTGAGAAGATATTTATTAGATCACTACAGTCTGGAGAAATACCAAATGATTGGAAATTGGCAAATGTAGTGCCAATTTTTAAAAAGGGAAGCAAAGATGATCCAAATAACTTTAGACCGGTAAGCTTAACTTCTATAGTCTGTAAAATTCTTGAGAAGATGGTTAAGAAGGGAATTTCTGATCATCTAGAGAGTTTCAGGTTAATTCATGATGCTCAACATGGTTTTAGAAAAGGTCGATCGTGTTTAACTAATTTACTGGATTTTATGGATTATGTAACTAAAGAGTTAGATAGGGGTGAGAAAGTTGATGTGATCTACTTAGATTTCCGCAAAGCTTTTGATAAGGTTCCACATAGAAGACTAGTTCATAAATTAAAGCTTCTTGGGATATGTGGGAAGGTTTTAAATTGGATAACTGAATGGCTGAAAAATAGGAAACAGAGAGTTGTACTGAATGGAGTGAGGTCAGAGTGGAGGTATGTTATTAGTGGCGTACCTCAGGGATCAGTTTTAGGCCCTTTATTATTTACAATCTATGTAAATGATCTTGGGAAAGGTGTAAATAGCAAAGTGTCAATTTTTGCTGATGACACTAAATTGACAGCTGTAGTCAAAGAGGTTGAGGGTAGCTTTAAAGTGCAGGGTGACTTAAATAAGTTGTTAGCTTGGGCTCAGAAGTGGCAGATGACTTTTAACCTTAATAAATGCAAAGTTATTAACATGGGGAGAGATAATAGGGAATTTAGCTATGAGATGGATGGGTATTGGCTTAATTCAGTTGAAGATGAGAAGGACTTAGGAGTAGTAGTAGATAGGTCACTGAAATGTTCAAAGCAGTGCATTGAGGCAAAAAAAATAGAGCAAATAGGGTGCTAGGTTACATTAAAAGAAATGTTAGCTACAAGAGTAAGGAGGTCATCCTTAATCTATACAACTCTTATGTCAGGCCACATTTAGAGTACTGCATTCAAGCATGGTCAACACATTTTAGACATTATATAAACTTATTAGAGTCAGTACAAAGGAGGGCAACAAAAATAATACCATCCCTGAAGCACCTTGAATATGAAGATAGGCTGAGGGTATTAAATATGTTTTCATTTGAAAGAAGGTGTGTGAGGGAAGATATGATTGAGCTTTTTAAAATCTTTTCTGGGATGGATAAATTGGATTTCAGCAAGTAAGTTATTTGAGTTAGCAGGTAGTAATAGAACTAGAGACCACCACTTAAAAATTAAAAAACAGAGGTGCAGACTGGATGTTAGAAAATATTTTTTCACTAACAGAGTGGTGGATTATTGGAATAGTTTGCCACCTGAGACTGTAGACAGCCCAAACTTGAATGTTTTCAAGCGCAGATTGGATGATTATATGGGGATGGAGGGTTAATTTCTTACTTTTTGGTATGTGGATATGTTTCTTGACTTATTCCTGTGGATGCAGTTTCTTTTTATGGATATTTTGGGGGACTTTGATTTTGTTTTTGACAGACTCCTATGGAGGCTTTAAATTATATATTGTAGATGAATGGTTGGACATTCCTATGGATTGTTAAATTGTATATTGTAGATGCATGATCTTACAAAATCCTATGGATGCATTATGTGGGTGGGATTTGATGGATACGGATGACCTTTGATAGGCCCTTGTGGATTTGTCATCCGTGAAATTATGTTATGTTATGTTAACTTTTAGGGCCAATTCTAACGAAATTTAAAAACCTTATGTTGCTTTACATTCTCTTTCGAATGATATAATTGCCCAAGTCCTCCCAAGTTAGCCCGGGAATTATATTGTTTTGGCAATAACATCATAACTATTCAGCGGTTATACTCTACTAGACTAGACTAGGCTATAATATGCTATTCTCTGCTAGGCAAGCCTAGAATAAGATATACGATGCTAGACTATTATAGGCTAGGCTATACTATGCTAAGCTATGCTAAGATATATTGTACAAGGATAAGATATACTATATTAATTTAGGCTATAAAATGCTAGGCTAGGATAGCATATAGTATGTTAAGCTAGACAATACTAAGATATGCTTGACTAAGGTATAATAGGATAGTATAGGCTATACTTGTCTAGGATATTCAATGCTAGGCTAGGTTATACTATTCGTGGCTAGGCTAAGCTATACTAGGCTAGACAGGGTTTTACTATGCTATGCTATGGTAAGCTAAAGTATAATTGGCTAGGGAAGGCTATGCTAGGTAATACTATGTTTTTATACGATAGGCTAGCTAATAAAGGCTACAATAAGCTAAGCTATGCAAGGTTATTCTATTCTAGGGTATGGTATGCTATACAAGTATATGATATACTAGGCTAGGCTATAAAATTTTACGCTAGGCTATATCATGCCATGTGTGGTTATGCCAAGATAGGCTATAGCAAGCTAGCCTATAGTATGCTAGGCTAGGCTATCGTATGCAAAGATTTATTGGCTAGGCTATAGTAGCCCATTCTAACTTCGCTATACTAGGCTACGCTACTCTCGGCGACGCTAGGCTAGACTAGGCTATAGAAAGCTAAGCTACATTAGGCAATGCTACGCTAGGCAAGGCTATACTATGCTAGGCTAAGCTAGGCTATACTCTAATATGCTAGATTATACTAGTGTCTCCTAAGCTAGGCTAGTCTATACTCAACTAAGCTAGGCTAGGTTGAGCCCGGCACAGAAAGGCTATTTTATTTTAGGCTAGGCTCTCCTATGTTTGGATAGGTTAGGCTCGGCACAGCTAGGCTATTCTATTTTAGGCTCGGGTATCCTATGTTTGGCTAGGCTTAGCTATACTAGGCTAAAACAGGGTAGGTTATACTATGCTCTACTTGGAAATGATAAGGTATGCTATACTGGATAAGTTTATGCTATGCTATTCTAAGCTATACTAGGCTATGCTATGCTATGCTAGACAATACTACACTATGCTAAGCTAGGCTATTCTCTACTATGCTATGTTAAAGTATGTTGTTATACTATGCTATTTTGGCTAGGCTAGACTATGCTATAATATACGAGTACTATACTATATTATACTATGTTATGTTATACTATGGTGTGCTATATTATGCAATTATGTGCTATGCCTTACAATAATATTCTATAATATAATATGGTCTAATCTGCTATGGTATATTGTGCTATAGTATGGAATACCGTGCTCAAAATTTACAGCCCTACTTATGAATTCTAAAGTTATCATCATCATCACTAACTCTATAATTTAAGAAGGGGATTTTTTTGAGTATTTGAATAATAATTTCATCTTAGTTTGGTTATTCCTTACATTTTTTCATCAAAATTATTTCAAATAACTTTTTTATAATATCAAAAAACAAAATCGAAATTTTGTGAATTTTTTAAAACCCAAAGAATTACAAATGGTGAAGTTCAGAAAATTTATTTTTATATATCTTCTTCTATAACTATATTTTAGCAACGTGATATTTTAAAAGGGGGAAAATTTAGTTTAGAGTTCCTTTTTAAAATTATTATAATTGGCGAAGTTCATAAAATTTATACAAATTTAACCATGGCTGTTTTTTTTAGATTTTAAATTTTAAACTTAGTTGCGAAGCACAGGGGAAGTGGCTAAGTCATTGCATGGTTTTAAAATAATTTTAGTTGGTTAGCTACTTAAAAGTTTTGACTTATTTTTGACATCTTGGGAAATTAAATGACTATTATTATATTAATAATTATATATTTTCTTTTCTTATTTTACCGTTTGAAACATATTCATTAGTGTGCTGAAGATTACGTGGCCTTCAGTACTACCATCCTACTAGTGTGATTTGACCTACATACAAGTGATTTCAAAATTAGGACAAGACTGGTGACATTCACACATTTAAACACCTAAATTGAAAATAGCAGAGTTGTTGCCATCTCAATTCCAAACTCTGCTTGACGTTCTGAAATGTGGATGAGAAAAACTATCCAGCAGCTAATCTTGCAAAGGATATTTACCCTAAAGTGCTTGAAAAGTGGGAACGAGGAAACAGTGCTCTTCTAGCCCCAGTTGTACATTCAAGAGTCTCAATCTTAAACAGATCCAAAAGAACTGGGAACAGGCCAAAAACATATTCCTTGGGAGAGGAGCGCTACAGGCCTAAGAGACTTTCATTACAAAACTAGACAACCTGTTGATATCCTCAGGCGCAAGTGTAAAGTTGTTTTTTTGCTGTGAATTTGGCTGGCCTAGTTGCATAAACGAAACTCAAATAAATTTAAATCCCCAATGGAGATGAATATCTCTTTGAAGGAACTCACTTTCATTAAAGGTCAGAGAGAAATGATTACTTCTTTTAGACCACCTTAAGTTTGCTTTCGAGATTAACTTGAGTAAAATATATAAGTCAAAAAGTAAAAGCGACCAGAATGTAAAGGAAGAAGAGTTGCTTACTATAAGTAGGCGAATGTTTCAATGCCATCAAGTGAAATATTTTTCTCTCCTGAAGAAAATGAATATCAAATAGCCGATGCTCAAGATGGAAAAGATTGAATTTATGAAGTGACATTAAAAATACCAACGATATCTTCAAATTACATTAAAAAGCAACTCGGTAATTTTTTTCAGGGGGGCAATAACATCCTAACTATTCGGCCAATTCTAACGAAATTTGAAAGCCTTATGTTGTTTTATATTCTCTTCGAATGATGTAATTGACAAAGTCCTCCCGAAGTTACTCCAGGAATTATTGAAAGTTTTGAAGGTGGTAAGGTCATAAATCAGAATAAGTGAGGGCACGCGGCCTTTTGGTCAGCAGACCTTGTTTAATATTACGGTGCTTTAGTATTATGGGCATAACATATTCCATATCTGCCTCAGACAGAAATTAAATTGCATCATCTAATTCTTCCACCCTGGAAACCTATCCCCAGCTTTCTATATATGTTTATCATTAGCAGTTTATGAGTTATAAAATAAATTATGATTTTGCCTAATGGCAGAATGCATCCTGATTTCTCTTCCGAATCTATTTGGAACAAATTAACTAAAACCATCTGTCTCTCTCTCTCTCTCTTTACGTCCTTCACCGTGTAAACCTCCCCGTTGCTTTAGGAATCATTTGTCTATATCTTAAGGCTCTGTCCTCCATCAATTCCCCTCTCTTTTAAAATAGTCTAGAGTGAGTTTTACTGTCTGTGCTGGTTTGTAATCCTTTAATTCTTCTCAATCATACATAAATCAATTTAACTTTAAGGAGCACAATAATTTATTCGGATATTCATATAGACCCGCCTCATACAGCTTCCCCATCAAACACATCCCTCGCCATGATATCTATCGGAGGGATCAGATCTAGCGTACCTTACCCTTTTCCTTGCCAGACCCACAAGTATTTATGTACTTCTTGGCTACCATCACACCGAATAGTCACTCTTTTGAATGAAATTGACCACCCCTCGTCAGTTTTCTCTAACCCTCTTCCTAAATATTCCATAGGGTCAGATGTGCATCACACAAATTTACTTCTCCTAATGTCAGCAGTAGCTTTACAAATCTCCGAATTTTTCTGGCGAATGTTCTCTCGTGTTCTTTCGTCTTCAAAATATATTCCATGCGCTAACCAGTGAATAGCGTACCTAAAAGGGCAGCAATATTTTAGAAAACGGTATCAATTTAATGGAGATATCTGAATTGCGGATATTCCATGCGTAACCCATCGAATTCAAATAGCCATAGGGACTGAGATGAGTAGTTTCTTTTCATTCAGTCACTTTAAGTATCACTTAAGAAAGAACGATGTGAGTTGTCTTGTTCCGACTAGCATGAAAATGGCCCATAATTTGCGATTTGCATGTACAAAACAAACATCAAAGACCATTCGTGCAGCGCCTCAAAGATTTTCTCGTCCGCTGCCTTGATTCGAAGTCAAGGGGAACGGAGGCGTAGCAAAAATTTATGTTTAGGGAAAAAATATTGCTCCCTGAACATTTATGAATCTTGATAATGGTTTTCCTGGTTATGCAGAGCGAGGAGGATGTGTTTGAACCTTGAAATCCTGAATATTTTCAGGCCAATTTTTTTTTACGTTGCCAAACTTGAACCAAATAGGTTCGTGGGAGCTTGAGTCCCCAAACCTAAAGGAAAAATAATTGAAGCTATTTCGATTATTGTTTAATTTTTAAGCATAAAGTGTAACCTGAATTAATCCAGCGAAGGTTTTAAATAAATACCTGAAAAACTGGATAAATAAGATCATCGATGAAGAAAAAAATAACCACTGGTAATAAGGGTTGACAGCAAACTTTGTCAAAATAAATGCTAGGTTAGGTATTATACACTTCAAAACCATTAAAAAAATCAGTGCAGGAAAACATGGAAAATAATATGGGATTGTTTTTAATCAGGTGAGATTCTAGTAGCGAGCGAGTCTACATTTCACTATGTCGGTCGGTCCCCATTTTGCTTTTTTATTGTTTTTGTAATGACATCATAACTCTTCGGCCGATTCTAACGAAATTTGAAAACCTTATGTTGTTTTATATTCTCTTTCGAATGCTATAATTTCCAAAGTCCCCCTAAGGTTAGCTCGAGAATGATTTTGTCTTGGTAGTAATATCATAAGTATTCTGCCGATTTTAACGAAATTTGAAACCCTTATGTTGTCTTACATTCTCTTTTGAATGATATAACTGCCAGTCTTCCCATGCTTAGCTCGCTAATTATTTTATTTTGGCAATACACTATAACTATTCGGCCGATACTCTACAAGACTAGACTAGGCTATAATATGCTATACTCTTATAGGCAAGCCTAGAATAGGCCATACTATGCTAGGCTATATTATGATAAGCTAGGCTAAGATATAATGTATAATGGTAAGATGTATTAAATTAATTTAGGCTATAAAAGGCTATGCTATTGTAGGCTAAAGTATAATAGGCTAGGGACTTGTATGCTCGGCTATGATAGGCTATGTTAAGCTATGCTAGGTAATACTATGTTAGGCTACGATAGGCTAGCTAACCAAGGCTATAATAGACTGAGCTATGGAAGGTTATTGTAGTTTAGGATATGGTATGCTATACTAGTCTACGATATACTAGGCTAGGTTATAATATGATACGCTTGGCTATAATATGTTAGGTGTTTTTATGCTAGGATAGGCTAGACCAAGCTAGCCAATAGTATGCTAGGCTATAGTAGCCTTTTCTAGCTTTGCTATACTAGTCTAGTCTACTTTAGGCGACGCTAGGCTCGGCGCTCTGGCATGCAAAGCTAAACCATACCTGATTAGGCCAGGCTAGGCTATAGTAAGCTAGGCTACACCTGAGAATGCTACGCTAGGCAAGGCTATACTAGGCTAGGCTAAGATAGGCTATACTATAATATGCTAGGTTAGACTAGGGTTTACTAGGCTAATTATATAATAAGTGCTATTAGCATTAAAATTTATATAAGTGCAATGAAACAAATGTTTCAATAGGGAAATTAAGTTCAAAAGTAAACGCATTAATGATCTTTCTGACTAAGTTTTATCCCATATATTGTTTTATAATTTAAAGCGTCCATCTTGCGGTTGCCTGAAAGTCATGTTTTATCATATTAATTAGCTGAGTGAAGGTGTGCTGCCCGAACCAGTTAATTTTGATGAACTGCAGACCCATATTTCCTCATCCACGCTATCAGTTGATGCCAAAGACATTACGAACGTTCTCTTTAAGTTTTTTTAATCATCTTTTGCCGAACAAAAACAAAAAATCATCTCTCTCGAAACATCTAACGAAGAAATGAGATCAAAAATCGAAAAATTAGAAGAAAAGGCTGATTCTTCCGACGCTTATGAAAGACGAGATACGATTATATTCTCCGGCAATATACCTGAAGCTACCAATAATGAAAACTGCAGCAATATCATCCGCAAACTTATTAAAGATAACTGCCATATACAAATGCAAGAAGCTGACATATCTGTTGCTCATCGTCTAGGTCCCAAGCCTAAAGTACAAGGTCCCGACAAAAGAAACATAATTGTGAAGTTGCGCAGAAGTGATCTGAAGCGTGATATCTCCTCAGCATGCAAAGAATTCAAACCTTCATTCTATGTAAACGAACAACTGACTCCAAATCGCAACAAAATCTTTTTTGTCCTCCGCCAAGTTAAAAAGAAATTCTCCACAAAGATCACCGGCTGTACTACCAGAGATGGATTCATCAAAGTTTTCCTGCCATCACACTCCGGTCGCCGTGACCTACGTATACTTATCAATACCCGAGCTGCCCTCCAAAGATTTCTGTCGGAACACCTCAATTCGACGCTTGCAGACTTTAATGGTGAGAATCTCTAGAACGATCAGTAATAATACCTTCGGTGATATTACTGTTTTAGATGAAAAAAACAAAAACAAACAAACCATGTTTTGACCTAGCATTCACATACTTTTATTTCAAATGTATTACACACATTCCTTTTTCTCTTATTAAAGTTATCATAAAAATAGTATTTTAACTGTTTATAGATATTTTATACGTAATTTAAATTTGTAACCTTTAATTTTTAAAGTCCAATAGAACTACCTTTATGTTTGAACAACTCGATCACTTCAATAATATCGATCCAGACATAAACCATTTTGATGAATTATATCCAAATTTTAAAGAAAATAACGTAAGAAACCAATACTACGATTGTGATAAATTTAACACTACATTTTCATTTGAAAAAACAGACCTGTCCATTTTAAATCTTAACATTCGATCTTTGCACGCAAACATTGATGAATTTTCAATATTTTTTCAACACTTAATTATAAATTTTCCGTTTTGGCATTCACCGAGAGCTGGCTAAAATATAATAATAAACAACTTATCAGTGTCTCAAACTATAGCTCTTTTCATTCACTACGCGACGTAAACAAGATAGGGGGAGGTATAAGCGTGTATATATCTGACAGACTCAATACTAAAAAGGTTGACGAAATTAGTATTTCTTATAACTATATTAAACTTTATTTATCGAAGTAAAATCAAATGGTAAAACAATAATCATTGGAACCGTATATAGACCTCCTTCTGGTGACCCAAAGATGTTTATAGAAAAGATTACTGAATTAATCAATTACTTCAATGTTACAAACTATGACTACTTAATAATTACAGGAGATTTTAACTTCGATCTATTAAACTTTGAAAACCACGCATCAACTCAGTCCTTCCTCAATACTTTTTATTCTCATTCCTTACATCCATTTATAACAAAACCGACAAGAATAACCCAAAACTCAGCAACACTAATTGACAATATTTTCAGAGTTCACCCCAAAAATTACTCTTCCGGGTATTCTCCTTTGTGACATATCGGACCATCTTCCTATATTCATGATCCAAAAGTCTTTTTTCAACTCGAACAATATTTATCAAAACCGTACAATAACCTACCGCATAATTAACGAAAATACCTTATCAAACTTCTATAACTATGTTCTAAATTCATCCCAAATTTTATCATATAAGTCCAGCTTTTTCTTTAAAAATATGGGAATTTTACGCATCCGTATCCGAGTGGCAATTGCGGAAGGTGGACTCGATCGACCGCATCGGTCTCCGTTTGGCGCCCCGTGCCTTCCGCACGTCCACGACTGAAAGCCTGCTTATGGATGACGTGGAGAAACGTTTTCCTCTGCGCCGTACACAATGGATTACATACACGCTGATACGCGCGGGCTCAGCGTCTCTCTCAGGCGCCAATGTCTATAATTAACAACCACGCCCGATCTCGACGGCGCATATTCCTACGAGACACTCCAGTGATACATTCAGCTCTTAGGGTTTAGAGCTAAGAAAGTCCTTCCCGAGCTCGTTAGGTTTAGCTTTTGGGTCTATAGCGCCGCCATCTCTGTCCCCTTCTAAGGAACCTCGAATTTTGCGCTCAAACTCTTGGAGCACACTTCGTGTTCCGCTGGAGCCGTAAAAGTGTACACAGATGGAACTAAGGCCGAAGAGATAGTCGGCTTTCACGCCGTATCTCCTCTGTTTGAAGTCAACTGGGTTCTATCTATTAACCAAACCTAATCTAACCTAATTAAAAGATTGACCTGAATTGCGACAACTTTGCACTTGGTGGTAGTCGCCAGTTGGACACCTCTTAAAACAAACAAAAAACATTCGACTCGCATAAATTAACTCGACTGATAATTTCTATTCTTTTAACCAAGTATCTTTTCGAAATCCAACACTGAAATTGCGCATTATTTTTCTGGTGAGTTTGATTATCTAAATTTGCCATATACTCCATAGAAGTAACCTTGCCATTTAATGCTATGAAAGGACCAAGAGAATTCCACTATAATTTACATATCCACCCAAACCATCAAAGCTGTGCCACCTTTATTAACGGTTCAGGAAAGGCAATCGAGATCAAGAACTTCTATGGGCGTCAGACACACAATTTCGTCCTGAACAAAGAATAATGATTCGGCGGAGAAAATTACATGCGTCCACTGGTTTATAGTCTTCTTAATATAGTCTTTGCACCATTTTATGAATTTTTTAACATTTATGGGGTAAGAAAAAGCTTTGAAAATGGTAGCCTCTCCAAGGTATCCAGTTGCATTGAGCTCTCGACCAGCTGTTTTTGTTGATATTAGATTGGCAAGACGTTGGTTCATCTCTGCAGCTACTTTAGTAGCTGTGCTTCTGTGTTCATCGATACAATCAGTTTTAATGCTCCGCCATCTCTGTCACTGAATTTCACCTTTCGTCTAGAGTTACGATTCAAAGAGCCTGTATTTCATGCAAATATTAAACAACTATACAGTTATTCTTACTCAGGCGACATCAATTCGCGATTAAACAATCCACTGCAGGATGTATGCAGTGATAATACATAAAATTTATTTATCTTTGAAATTCTTACTTTTTGTCTAACCATTGTTATTGGTGACGAAATATCAGCTTTTTCTATTAGTTTCTCCTAACCATAAATTTAAATTAGGAATGTTTTTCAATTGAAGGATAGGCTCTCGCCCGAAAGCAGGAGCATGGCGGTTTATAATTTCAATTTTCCTGGGTGTATACAAGGGAAATAGATAGGAAGCACCATGCGCTCCTTAAAGGTCAGAGTCTATTTACATCTCGGAAATAGCCTTAGAACAGGTAAGACCCTTCGTAAAAATGAAAATTTGGCAATTCGCCAACACAGCATCAGTTGTAAAGCCCAAGTATCTCTTAATAATTTTAAAATATTGGGTTCTACTCAAGACCCTACGTCTCTGAGGATATTGGACTCACTGTTCATTAAGAAATACATTTCCTCCCTCAATAGTGACTTATCCTTCTTCTTACTTTCATGACGTAATCCTAACCAACCAATAATTTGCCCAGCATCGAAAACCAATTAACTTCGTTGGTAATTCTCTTCATCTTCTCGGTCTTCTTCGCCTCTTCATTCTGTAAGGGGAATTTTTATGCGCGTAAATTAATCGGTGTTATTTAATCATTTTCTTTTTTGTTTAGTTTTCTGTGGTCTTAATTTATAATCTCAAATATAGTTTCAAACTTTAATATCCTCTTTACAAATGCCTATTTCGTTTTATAATACCTCGAAGATGGGCGTGTATAGCCTGAACATCGGAATATATGTGAATCTTGGCTGAAATGCATTTACTTTCATCCTGAGCCTCAAAATAATTATCAAGAATAATTATTTGTTTGCAATTGCCAAATAATAATTATGCGGTTATGAAGGCAGTTTTGTTGCTAACAGCTATTCATCAAGCCCTCGGAAAGGCTTATGTGTTATCCTCTCGTGACTGTGAGAAAAGCTCCTTCCGAGGGCTCGACGAAGAGGTAAGTTAGCTACAAAATTGCCTTCTTAACTGCATATATATATATATATATATATATATATATATGAAATGTCCCACAGGAAAAATGAAAAGGTGCTTCCAAGTACTTTCGAACTTTATTCAACTCATTCTCAAGAATAACTAAAAGAGAAAGTAATATAAAGAAATTAGTTTTGACTTATGTTCCTATTTTTTTGCACTTTTCAATTTTATGGGGAGCCGATTTGTCATTTCAATTATTGCATTGATTTTGAATTAACATTATTTTTTCTCTTCCTCTCTACTTGCCCCTCTTCCATACGTATTCTTTACTTCTCATGTCTCTCCTAATCTGCCTCTTTAGACTCTCCCTTTATCCGTTAATCGTTTTAACCCTTTTGGTTTTGTTCTTGACTCTTTCTGCCTCTCGGTTTGACCTTGCTACCTCTAATAGCTTAAGCTTAATGTGAATTTACCCGTCCCTCTCTTACTTCTTCATTGGTGATTTATTGTCTTAGAGGTGGTTCTTTATCTTTTACTAGCTTATATATATACCGTTATTATAATTTTTTCTCTTGTAGTTATCCTTGAGAATGAACTTGGTAGCACCTAACAAGTTCATTCTCAAGGATAATTACAAGAGAAAATATTATAATAACGGTATATATATAAGCTATTAAATAATAAAGAACCACCTCTAAGACAATAAATCACCAATGAGGAAGTAGGATAGGGACGGGTAAATTCACATTAAGCTTGAGCTATAACAGGTAGCAAGGTCAAACCTGCAGGACATTGCATTCATTGCAATCCTCACGTGCTACTTTATTATTCATTTCATATATATATATATATATATATATATATATATGTATATATATATATATATATATAAATAATGGAATGGAGGCATTTTCAACTAATAATGAAGTGCTAGGCAAGGAGCACAGTATATATAAGGTAAGACACATCCTAAAATAAATGAAACAGTAGGAAACAATCTGGACAAAAATATACTCAAGTAAATCTGGCGTGAATAACAAGTTAAACAAAATAAAATGGAACCAGAAAAAATCTGGAGAGTTGCTAATCCCCCAAACTCATTGCATCGTTATATATTTGTTAAATTTCTATTGCCCTTCAGATAAATTGAAATTATCAACTTTGTTGATTATGTTGTATTTCGTAATTCTCCTTTCAATATAATTGTTTGATTTATAAATGATTTTTTCATGGTTAAAATCAATTCTATAGACGTGCGTTTGCATGTGCGTAAAGAGACTTGACGAAGTCGTCCACCTTCTGATATTAGCTAAATGTTCTTTCTTACTCTTAATAAAGTGTCCTGACTTTCCGATGTAAGTTAATTCGCAATTATTGCATGGTATACTGTAAACTCCAGCATCCAGATTGATTGGGCGCAGTGTAGTCAAGTATTCTCGAATGGTATTGGAATATTTAAATGTAATATTTATGTTATTTCCATTCGCATGTGATTTTAGAGGAGCCAAGGCTGGAGCATACGGGAAATTAATACATTTTTTAAAATCCTCCCTTTGTGGTGTGGAGGTGGCATAGAAGTTTTTTCGTGCTTTAGAATGACATCTATTTACGAGGTGATTTGGATATTTTAGTTCCATAAAATTGCAGATAAGGTGGTTAATTTCATCCTGAAGGAAGATTGGGTCGCACGTTCTATAGGCTCGGAGAAAGAGGGAAGAAATAACAGATATAATGATTTATCATGTAGTGATAAAAAATGTATGTAAGAATTTGAATTTGTAGGTTTTCGATAGACTGAGCACGGTGGATATTAAGGTTTAAAAACGGTAGAGAATTATTCTGTTCTCATTTTATTTTGAATTTTATCGATGGGTGTAATGAATTATATCTATAAGCCCTCGGATGCAATGAGTTTTGGGGATTAGCTACTCTCCCGATTATTTTCGGCCCCAATTCATATTGTTTAGCTTGTCATTCACGCCAGATTTACTCGAATATATTTTTTTCCAGATTGTTTCCTGCTGTTTCATTTTGTTTAAGATGTGTCTTACCTTATATATACTGTGCTCCTTGCCTAGCACTTCATTATTAGTTGAAAATGGCATCTTGCCAAAACTAGTCTGATAGTTATAAATAAAATCTTGATTCAAATATTGTGGTTTACCATTATCTTCCACACACACACACACCCCCCCTTATATATATATATATATATATATATATATATATATATATATGTATATATATATATATATATATATATGATACTTTGAAATTATTTTGTTTTTAGGAAACTATTTATTTTTTATAAAATGGTATTTGAATGGCACAAATGAGTTTGAATCCTAATAAATCTCATAGGTTGACAAAATTATAGTGTCCAAATTTGATAAAAAATTATGTGTATCAGGTTTCGAATGTTATATGCTGACAAAGAGTCATCTTTGGGGGGCAACACTAATTTGCACCAGGGATTAGCTGCGTTTCGTCCAGTTGTAGTCCATTTGTGGTTGATGTAGAATATTTGTTTGTATTCTAATCAATGTCATAATGTAGTGTATTATTTACAAATTTATATATTAAATTCCATTTATAGTGTAAATAACGTGATATTTTAATTCAAGGCTTAAATGGATAAACATAATGATCTTAGTCTCCATAAAATTGAACAAATAGCAGTGTATTTGAGTGAAACCACATTTAACTACAAAGCAATCGCAAACTCAAGGTATCAACTCAAACATTTAGTGCAATTAAGAAATATAGTGAAAATAACGAGGACGTGTTGGCGAATAAAGTTGGTAAATGTGGTCGGAAACGAATAACTAATCCTAGGCGTGATAGAAAAATAAAATAGTTCTCGATTATAGTAACACACCTTGTCGTAAGATTTTACTTTTGTTAAAAGAAGTAGAAGATTAATTTGCCTCCAAGAATAGTTAACAACACACTTTGTAAAAGTGTACTACACCCATATCGTCCACGACTTCACGCTATACCTGGGCTTAAAATCACATTGCGTGGACTTCTAAGAAAAGGGAGCAGGTAAGATTAAAATGCTGAATTAGAGTATTTATAGAATTTATGATTGATAAAATATAATAAATAATAAAAATAAAGGATTTTCTTACACTAAATCTTAATTTAGAAATTATAATAATGTAAAACAGTAATTTGTTTTGAATGTCCTACTACTCAAATATTGTTTTTTATTATTGTTGATAATGTTTTCTGACGAATCAACAATTGTAGTGTTTGATAAGCGCAAAGCTTGAGAAGGAGGCCTAGTGAAGAATTTAAAGCCGAATCTCTTCAAAAAACAGTGCCGCAAAAGATTATGGTTTAGGTGGCAACATCTTCACACAAAATAAGTCGCCTGCACATTGTAGAGGGAACATTGAAACAAAAAATGTACAGAGATGTAGTAAGAACCCTTCTACTACCTCAAATTAGGGAATAGTAGGGTGACAAACCATGAATTTTCCAGCAGGATTCAGGCCTCATGTTACACTGCAAAATCTCTACGAAATGATGTAGAGAAAAGGGTTTGAACTCCTAGCAAGGGAAAAAAATTCCCGAGATATGAACCCGATTGAGAGTTTATGGTGGACATTGTAGGACGAACTACATCGAATTACGAAAAAACAACAGCTCCTTGGTCGCCTCATTATAGTTTGGCTCCATTCCGACAAAATCCACGAATTATGCAAAATACTAGTTCGTGGCATTCCACGACGTTGACAAGCTATTGTTTCTGCTAAGGGAGGTCACACTAGCTATTAGAACAATAGTTCTGCACTTATTATCGATAATATATCATCGGTCAATAGGCATATTTTGTTTATTTAAGCTTTATATATAAATAATACCGAAAATATAAGAAATTTATAATAATTCTTTCGATACTGTATATATAAGCGGCATGCAGTGATTTTTCTAATTGGGAAGCAATGTCAGATAAATTATAAATTGAATATTAATTGTATGAATAAATATGAGATAAAATTTATAAATAATAATATAATCGATCTTAAAAAAGAAAATTTCGTTGATACTTGAAAAATATAATCTTGCCTATTTTATTTGAATGTTAATTCAATTCTCCTCTCTTTTTCATTAAAAGTTTAATAAAATTTTCATACAACATGTCATTCTTAATGGTTTTCAGGAGAACCTTTTGATTGCGACTTGAGAAAACTGTTTATCCCTTCTAAGTATCACATCAAAAAATGCCAATAATCTTTTTCCTGTGTGGTTGATCCTCCTTGTACTTTCAAGTCTCATTGCGAATTATTTTTGCTATGAGATAATAGATGGCGTTTTGGTGTATACTTGGAGATTGAGAGGTCAGTATCTCAGGTGTGATTATCTAAGATGTTCGGTCAATTTTCTCCCCAAATATACTTAGCTATTTCTCTTTCATATAAGAAAAATAAGTGTTATATTTTTTCATTGTTTTAAAATGTTTAATTATGCTGAAATAAATTGTATCTCTCACTTTTTCATTATTTGATATGAAATAATAAGTAATTTATTGAGTGGACTTCTAGTTACAAACAGGACTCAAGGAACATAATCCTAGAACGTTTTCCTTCGATTTTATTTCAATTATATGGAATTATTATGTTTTCTAAATCTTTGTTTCCATGAATTATTATATATAATGTAGAAACATAATTCATCTATATATATGTATACCAGACAATCGCTTTGTAGGGGTACGAAATGTATGAGAGAAAATTCCTTCCAACTCGATAATATAAATGGCCGAAATATTTACCATAAAAGAGAACGGACTAAGCCACTCGTGTGGCTAGCGTATCGGAAACGGAATCAAGAGGTATCTCGTTCGAATCTCAGGGAGTCAAAATAAATTTTATGAAAATCTCTCGAGGAAGAAAACGAAGACACTTGAAGGACCAACTAAAACCAGAATAAGGAAGCCAAGGAAATCGGAAGAAAACGTTTGAAGGGCCAACTTTAAGATAAAAGGAAATTCAGTTAAAACAAGAAGATTATTCGATAACAAGACAATATCACAAATCAGCCCCCCCCTTCCACAAAACTGGTGACCCTCAACGGCCGAAAAATTCTGATCAACTGTACAAAAGTGCTGCGGTGAGCTTCGGAGAGCCGGGGAAGGAGAAGCCATTACTCATTGATTACAAACAAGACTTTGTTCGCTCTTCTCAATCCCGACAAATTCGCTCCACTAATGCCACAGACTTTGGAGACCGAGGAGGGAGAGATAACTACTCCTCGATTAAGATATCCAAGACTAGACTCTCTCCAATCCTCAAATTCGCTCCGCTGTCTGATCTTCGTTATAACTGCACCTGCCCTACAAGAGAATTAAAAAAAAAAGAAGTGCTGCGGGGAAATTCGGAGAGCCAGGGAAGGAGACCTGATTACAAAAAGACTTCGTTCGCTCTCCTCAATCCCTAAAAATTCGTTCCACTAATGTAGCAGACTTAGAGGCCGAGGAGGGAGAGCTAACTACTCCTCGATTTAGATATATCCAAGACTAGTCTCTCCCCAATCCTCAAATTCTCTCCGCTTTCTAGAAAGGGACCTGTGTAGGGATGCGAAATGTATGAGAGAAAATTCCTTCCAACTCGATAATATAAATGGCCGAAAAATTTGCCATACAAGAGAACAGACTGAGCCAGTCGTGTGGCTAGCGTATCGGATACGAAATCCACAGGTACCTCGTTCGAAACTCAAAGAGTCCAAGAACTTTTATGAAATCGCACAAGAAAGAAAACGAAGATGTTTCAAGGACAAACTCAAGAAGAACTCGGAAGCCAACAACCTCAAGAAGCAAACGTTTGAAGGGCTAACTCAAAGAAAAAGGAAACTTAGTCAAGAAGATTTGATAACTAGCCTACAACAACGTTAAAGTAGATAAAGCATGCCCCCCCTTCCTCCTTAGCTTCGCCAATGGGGGGGAGCTTGCGCTTCGCTATTAAGATTAAAATTTAAAATCTAAAAAAAAGTAGACATGGTTAAATTTTTAAAAAATTCCTGAACTTCGCTAATTATAATAATTTTAAAAAGGAACTCTAAACTAAATTTCCCCCCTTTCAAAATATCACGTTGCTCAAATATAGTTAAGAAGAAGCTATATAAAAATAAATTTTCTGAACTTCAATATTTGTAATTCTTTGAATTTTAAAAATTTCACAAAATTTCGACACTTATTTTAATTTCTGAACTTCACCATTTTGTTTTTTGATATTATAAAATAATTATTAGAAATAACTTTAATAAAAAAAACATAAGTCATAACCAAACTAAGATGAAATTATTATTCAAATACTAAAAAAAATCCCCTTTTAAATTATAGTTAGTGATGATATATATATATATATATATATATATATATATATATATATATATATATATATATATATATATATATATATATATATATACATATATATATATATATATATATATATATATATAAATATATATATATATATATATATATACATATATATATATATATATATATATATATATATATATATATATATATATATATATATATATATATATATATATATATAATGTACATATAAATTCAAAATCATGAAAAACATTGAGAACATTACTGAAAAAGTATATTTCTTTGAAGGGATACCGGGACGAAAGCTCACACACTCAGCTATTGATGTTATTATTGAAGATTTTCTTTGTGATGTGGACAATCTAGTAGAAGAAAGCTCTGATGAGGAAGGTATCACGGAAATTCCTTCGACATCAGTCGTTGCTGCACCGGATAAGCAAGACGAATAAGTAGAACAGGCCAATGTTGGATGTCAGAGGTATTGGAAAAAACAAGATATTCTTACAACTATACCTCCTTTTACTGGAAGCGTTGGTGTGAATACATACTTTTTTCAAACAAATCTACTTGTACTGATGTATCTTCTACATTTCTTAATGATCAAATATTAGAGAAAATAGTTTTCCAGACGAATTTATACACCAACCAAAAAGGGAAGGCTATAAAGTTTGTAACATAGGAATAATTTTATTCTTTTCCACTAGGCTTGCAATTTCATTTCAGATATCATCGCTTGTCAATGGTTAGATATTACTGGTCAACAAATAATGATCTTTCAGTGAATATTGCTCCCACGACAATCACTAGAGATAGATATTTACATATTTTAGCTAATTTAAATATAAATGACACTGTCTATTCCTGAAGGAAATACAGATAAGTTTTTCAAAGTTAGGTCATTTATAGATGTTCTCAACACAATGTTCAAACAGTTCAGGTGTCCTTGTCATTGCCAGAGTATTGATCAGAGCATTATAAAGTTCAAAGTCATTCTTCACTGAAACAATATAATCCTATGAAACCAATAAAAAGGGCTTATAAATTGTGCTGTAGAGGTGATATGTCAGGTTATATTTACCAGTTTGATATCTATCAAGGTAAAAATGAAGCTAAAGACGTAAATAAGCAATTTGGATTGGGAGGCTTAGTTGTTCATGAGCTTGCACAATTATTGAAAGTGAAAATCATATTCTTTTTATGGATAATTATTTTTCCTCTCCTCAACTTTACGAATATCTAAAGTCTGTAGGCATTTATGCATGTGGTACTATGCAGCTAAATCGTAAAGGTTTGCCAAAACTGTGTACAGATAAAGATTTGAAGGGAGGAGAATTTGACTTCAGAGTTACTGATTAAGGTTTGCCTTACTACAAATGGATAGACAATGGATCGGTTCACTTCTTATCAAACTGCCGTGGAAATGAAACTTCTGTAGTTCAAAGAAAAAATAATGATGGCTCGAAAGTTGAGAAGAAAGTTGTAGAAGACTATATTTCATTCATGGGCGGAGTAGACAAAGCAGATATGCTCAGATCCTTGTATGACCGAAATAGGAAGGGAAAAAAATTTGGCAGCGCATATATTTTGGATCTTTAGAGATTGTTCTTGTAAATTCCTTTGTAATTTACTGTGAGCTGTATGGAACAATACCTCTTTTAGAATTCAAGAGAGGATTAGCACAAGGTTTGATAACTAAGGGAAAAATACCATGCAAAAAAATGGGTAGGTCGAAAGATTCAGGTGATAATGTGCAGGCCAGCAAACCACTTAATCGTAAGAAGAAGACATTTTCAGTGCTGAATGAGATTCGAAAAGAGAATAGAGGTGCACATTGGCTTGAGTTTGTGAAAACCAGGGTTAGATATGAATTCTGTGCTTCCAAACAAGTGCAGTCTCGCCCTCATTCGACATGTACCGTGTGTTAAGTTTATTTGTGTGTAAATGAAAGCAAAAATCATCAAAGCTAATTTTTAGTTCATAAAGGTTAGGTTATAAGTTATTCAGGGGATTTTTCTAATATTACCATTTTGGGATCCGTGTGTCCTTACCGTACGTCTAAGTCAATTTTCTTTTTTCAATAAATTATTGGAATTAATACTTTTTTACTACAATCTTTAATGTTAATCATCTAGTTCAGACCTAAAACTAGAAGGAAAAAATAGATTTACAATAAATTTCAAGAAACAATAATTCAGGACATAAATGGTTAATCTTTCTTGTCCTGACGCATTCATTACGTAATTATAAATTCTTCCTAAGTACGAAAAGATCACTCAACTAAAGCACTTGTTGCTAATTGGGTTAAAGTTAACTCACACCATTTTGTTAGATGCGGTAAATCTGCATCTAATCCACTGTTACGCAAAATACGAAGCAATTCATCCACTGATTTCTCTTTCAGTTGATCGTCATTGTATAAGACTGTAGATTCGCTCCTTAACCTTTTTCAGTCAAAGACCTCTCCATAAAAACTTTTGAGCGATGTTAGAGATGATTAATAGAAACCATTTTTTTTGCTTTATTATCTTGTATCAAGAAGCTAAATAAAATATTAAATGATTGAGATTTTGAAATCTCACCTCAATTTAAATGCAAATCAAATATATGTTTTGCTTAAATATCCTTCTGTATTTTTCTTTAGCGTTTTGTAAAAGATATTTTCCTTTTAGCTTGTTAGAAGGATAAATGCTATCAAAAGTGGAGCAGAATTTGAAAAAATTATTCTTTTATGCTTAGGTGAATATAATATACATAAGTTATGTGTGTATAAATATATAATACATACTTCGCTCATTAGGGAGCAATAGGAATTCAGCCCCCTAAAACGATTGTTTAAATTTAAATTCTGCAAAATTCAGGAATAAGTCAAACGAGTTGACCCCCTCTTGCAACAACTCTTCTTTTCTGACAATTTCTCACAAAACCATGTCCTGCTCCTCTTGCTGCACGAGAAGCCCCCTTAGTTTAAAAGCCTCTCCTTTCAAGCCACATTTTCTTGTGACAGTGTAGCCAACTCTTCCGGCCCCTCCAGCCCATTGAGAAATTCTCTCAGATCAAATTCCCCGTCTGTTCTTAAAACTTGGATCGACGAATCCTGTGCGACCATATTTTACTTCCAAGGAGCGATTGACTTAGATTTAAAGAATAAAGCCAATGTACCACCTTATTATGTTTTAATTCGTTTATCAATTTTAAAACACCTTCTAGTGCATGCAAAGTAAAGACAGGTTGGAAAGAGACCCACTTTGTAATATAATAGTAATTTTAATTTAGCTTCACCTAGTTCCGGAAAGTGTCATGTATATACATAAGACATAGTTTTAGACCGTTGCTTAGCTCAGAACTCTTCAAAGGCTTCCCACATACTAGTTTGATATCGGAATATTATAAAGCTCTAAAATTTATTAAAGAAGACGGCGACCAGGACCCCGATCGTTCATTACTATTAATATATAGTATTTCTTAAATAAAGTAAGTAATTCAGCATAATTACCCTTTTTTCAGAATCTGTTGATTCATAATGGCCTCTAACCGCAAATTACTACTCATCTCAAAAAAGCTTAGGTCTATTAATATTTTTAAAATATCTCTATTCTTCTTCACTTTTCTATTATAAATTTCCACATTTCTTTTATCACAAACGCATAAAGCCTATTTAAATGGGTGGAAATTTTACATTTATAAACACTAATTTTATCTAAGTTTAACAGGGAATTTACGTTCTTTTTGTTGCAGGATGTTAAGAAAACATAATTTTCTCAGCCTATTATTAATATTCTAACACATTTTTGTAAACAACAAGTAAATGAAGGAAGGAAGGAGAATTACTTCATTGCTTCTACCAAAATTTCTGGAATGTGGTAAGTTTTTTTCTATACATTGCTGTATATAGAACTTCTTATAGTGAGTGATGGTAAAAATGACACATAAAGACTTGCTTTAATGTGTGAAATTATTGATTTGAGGAGAAACCACATTCTGTCACTTTTATTATCACTTAAAATATGATGCCCATTTAAATGGGCTCTATGGAGCTCATTCAGGGCACTGCAGCCGAAAGGGGAATAGTTGAATCAAAATACTTGTTCACCCTGCAATGCTTATGTTGCTTTATTTTGATTATATCTGATATATTCTTCACCCCAAGGGTCAGTATGTATATGAATATATATTTAGGATTCTAAAAAAATGTTTGTTACTAATGTATATAATAAATGTGTGTTTTTTCAATATACGATGATTCTAGGGTAAAACACTTGATTCTTTTTCTTACTCTCCTTCTTATGGGCATGTATTTTCTCTTTTACATGTCTAAGAGATATTGAAGAGACAGTCAACTACCTGCTTTCGTTACCTAACTAAGAAAATGACACAGGCATCGAAATTTCTGTATAGCCCCCAAAGGATGGGGAGAATATAATGTAAACGACGCTAGTGAGGAGATAGCTGTTGTGGAGCAATAAAATGTCTGATTCCTGGGAGCAAGACTTCTGGCACAACCCACCTATATAAACCTGACAAGCCGAAACAGTTGCAATGAGCCTTCTTTTGCATGTTGAGCCTCAATTTCTGAAGAGCAGGAAGAGTTTGGGTGTGATAATCATGTAGCAGACATTGGCCTACCGAGTAAAACGAAGCAAAAACGCTTGAAGCCTGTTTATCAGTGGAAGAAATCTGAATTTCAGATTTATGATGAAAGGGATGCCCTAAGCTTGCATAAAGTATATAAACAATCTATTGTTTCAAAATGGGCCAATGGAGGATTGATACCTATGGATATATTCAGATACTTTTGAAACAAGGAATTGATTTAGGTGATCAAGACAGAGACAAGCCGTTATCATCAAGTTAGGGAAGAATTTGTGTGTTACCAAAGAATAAGTGCATCAGGTACTTGGAATCTTTCTTCTCTCAGGTTATACCCCAGTTCCAAATCGGCAGCTGTATTGAGCGAAGCAGGCGGACACCCCAAATCTAGCTCTAACTCAGTGTTGAATGACACTAAACAGATTTGTTGAGATCATGCGAAGCCTGCAGTTTGTAGACAACTCTCAAAGAAGCCTTCGGATGATAAGATCTTTAAGATTTGCACTCTTTTTGAACATTTCAACGAGCGTTTCATGGATATCATTCAACCACTTCCTATGACATGGGCTATTGATAAAGCCATGGAACCATGTTATGAGCGACATGGATCCAATCAATTCATTAGAGTAAACACCGTGAGAATTGGCTACAGACCCTGGTGTCTATGCTCTCATGAAGGGCTATTAATGAATTTCCACTTGTATGAAGAAAAAGACTGGGTTTGAGGAATAAATGCCTGTGGGTGAATCTGTTTTCCATGAATTGGCCATAAAAACTTTACCTAAGGGTAGCAGTGGATATATTGACAACCTTTTTACAACACTGCCTCTTCTACCGTCTTTTCAGGAAGCTAATATTCGTCTGATAGAGTCAAGGATGTTCCAGTATCAGACATCAAGAAAAGAAAGAGGCGGGAGGCAAAGTTGTTTTGGGAAAAATAAAATAAACTTGTTATTTGTGCATGGAATGACAATAGCGATGTTAGGGTGGCAACAAACACAAGTGACAGTGCGTCTCTTTCAATGGGCAAGTGCAAACGGTAGTGAAAAAAGAGCAAAGAATTGGTAATAATCCCTCAGCCAAACATTGTAAAGCTTTACACCAAAGGAATGGGAGGAGTAGATCTATCTGATCAGTTTAGGGGAAAGTATAGAGTTATATTTATGAAGTGAGTGTGGTACTTCTCTATTTTCTGCTTTCTTCTGAATGCCTCAATTGTATGTAAATGGGTTGATTCTCTACAGAAAGATTCACAAGGTGTTACAGTTACATTTCCTGAAGAAAATTGTCAATTATCTGCTAAAACCATCACAAAAACCTCATAGACACTTGCCTCTAACTTCAGCCGAGCATTTATGCTACAACAGAACGGCTCAGTATGTTATAATGGGAGATACTCACTGGCGGTATGGTGTGTGTAAGAATAATTTGAAGCCTTAATGTTCCAAATGTGATGTAGCACTGCACATCTAGTGCTTTGTTAATTATCACACAAAGAAATAGGAATGTGTCTTTTTCAGTCAACTGATGTAAGAGACTATGTCAAAACTCTTATTATTGCCAGAATATAATATACAGTCATAATTTATCAGTTTCATAAATTTATTTCTTTATCGTTAGAAAAGTGTTTTGGAGTTCCTCATCTCTTTTCAAGAAAAATCACCCGTACGGCTGAGCAACCATCGGTTTTTCTAAAGTGAGAAATTTCAAGAAGCCTTGAGTGGGAGTTGGGGGGTAGTGTTGCTATTTTTTTATATTTAATGTGCAACACTTCAATTGGAAAATGGAACTGAACAATGAATAAATTAGGAGTAAAAAGAACCCCGAAAGTACGGAGTTGAGGTATTATTAGTTGATAAATTGTGTTGGAAAATTGAACAAAGCGCAAAATCGAAAGGAAAGTTGTTAATTGCTAGTCCTTATTTGCAAAAAATATGCTGCTGAGGGTAATATTGTTCAACTACGAAATGGGTACGTGGAATTAATTTATCTTTACAGATTTAAATAATTTGCATAAGGCATTTAAAAGACACGAAATTTCCTTTACTCACATAACATTTGTGATCGATTTAACCAGATTCGGAAAAACGCAGATTGATTTCCTATTAATATAAAGCGATTCTAGGATAATGTGGTCAGTGGGGCCTTGATTTGAGCCAAAATTTAAATATTCACAAGTGAAATATCAGTTTTGCTTGAACGGTTTGTGGCGCATTGGAGATGTTACCTTTTGACAAAGGACATTTCCTATTCTCATCCTAATACCAAGGTAGGAACAAGTTCTAACCGTCAATTGCCTTGGGTACACCCAAGGCAATTAAATGCCTAAACTCTTGTACTACTCATTTCAGGAGGAAACTTATCCTTACATTGGAAGATCTTGCCCAGGTTGAATCCATTAACAAAGATAATCTAAAATTTGTATGAATATAGAATTTCTTTAGTAGCTTTAAAAAGTAGATCAAGCGAATTTATTAAGAAGACCAAGTTCAGATAATAATACATATTTTATATTTTGGGGAACATCAATTTAGGGAGTTTGAGGGTATATATATATATTATTAAAAAAGGTCGAAAGGGATTTATAAACTTGTAAAGATACGAATCAGTTATTGAAAAAAAATACTATAAATTTAAATTCTCTATGCTTGAAGGTGAAATTAAACGATAATCAGTATGCACGGTTTACTAGGATGGCAGTAGAGCGCAATTTGTAGGAAATGTCGCAGATGCTAAAGAGATTACCAAAGAGAAGTGAAGGTTGATTTGCGGTAAATAGATATAAGAAATGAGGATTCAGAACCGGAACTTATAAGATCCAGTAATTGGAGGGAATTTTCTTGTTCTTGTTCAAAACGTATGTTAGGGTGTGGTTCATTTAGGTACGTGACAAAGTTTGTCAGAACTCCATCTAAAGCAAATGGGAAGCAACTCAATGAATCCTGTTCAAGCTTGGACATAAAAATATCGGCGAAAATTGATGTAATGGGAAAACCTATGCCAATAACATTTATCTGGCGGTAATCCTTTTCATTAAATATGAAATAATAATCGTTTAAGACCAATATCAATAATGACCGAAAAAGAGAATGGAAAAACCCTGAAAAATTGAATGAGGTGTAGGTAAAGCTTTTCCTCTGATAAGTTCAACAGTTTTATTTACGGTGAAGAAGTAAATAATTAGTTTACATCGAAACACGTAATAAATTTTAGAAATATCTTCTGAAAATGAATAACTATTATTTATGTTATATTCATTACGACTAAGAGATGTAGGGGAAGAGACTAGCTATTTGGATGTTATAATATAGATTTCCGCATTATAAAAAATTAATGGTAATCTTACAACTGACATCTTTTTGTGTTACCGAAATAAAAAAAAAATAATACTAACGAGCATATTATATTTTGTTGAGTAAAAGACAAAAAAAGGGGTGGAAATAATTATGTAGACATTCAAGGAAAATAATTATATACTAGCTTATTTCCATATATTTTTTGGTCTAGAATCTTTTAAATGGAAAATATTTAATCATCCGATAGATACAACAATACTTCATTTACATGTTTTTCCATTACTTCAGCAACACAGAGAACATAAAATCTATAGAAGTATTTCAACAGCATTACGTATTTTTTCATTACCAGAGGTTGGATTACTAAAATTGGAAAACCTCGGGAACAATTGCAAATCTCTATCACAGATGAGCTTTGAGGAAAATATCTCAACGAGCTCGTCGACGGAGGCTGAGATCGAAATCAAAGAATCCTATGATAACTAGAAAATAACTGCAAAACAATCTGCGTACGGTTATAATATCAGTTACATACAGAACAATTAATGATGAGTTCAATGGACAAGTTCTGAGATCTCGGTCGCCACGCAAAGCCCATTTTTCGCATCAGTTACTCAGTAGCACATTGAGACACTAAATCAATTTTCAATGAATATGTTTTGGTCTGCTGAGATCAAAATTAAACTCGCCATGTTTGGCCCTGGGTTAGAACAACCTATGATTAGGAGATCCTTATCCCTACAGTCAACCATAGAGGCGGAAGCATTATGATGTGGAGCTGTTTATTCTTTTAATGGGACTGATGCTCTTTTAATCATTGCTGAAACAATGAAACAAGCCAAGTCTCAGCAAATATTGGCCAATAGAGATGTAGGGGATGAGAAAGATTTGATGTTCTAACAAGGCAATGATCGTAATGAAGCACAGAGAGAAAGAAACTTAATGTTATACCGTTGTCTAGTCAACCCTTTGATTTGAATATGATTTAAAATTTGTGACTTATATCGAAGGAACACTTGTAGTTCTTGGCAGTACTTTGTAAAATCTTAAAAAAAACGCCTGAGAAGTGTTATAGCAAACAATGGCGATGAAACAGAATATTAGGCTCTGTATATCTAGGCTACAAATACTTATTTGCACTCTTAAATTATTTTATATGTATAATACCTATTATTTGAAGAATGTATTTATTGTCT
This sequence comes from Ceratothoa steindachneri, assembly GCA_963969495.1. NCBI lineage: Eukaryota > Metazoa > Arthropoda > Malacostraca > Isopoda > Cymothoidae > Ceratothoa > Ceratothoa steindachneri. The sequence goes on from OZ018327.1 coordinate 139,462,819, forward strand.
CTCTAAAAATAGGTATTATAGACAAAAAATGAATTGAAAAAAATTGAATCAGCTTTTATGAGCATTTAACATTTGTTTCACCACGCAGTATATATATATATATATATATATATATATATATATATATATATATATATATATATATATATATTGAAGGATGAAAAATGAGAAGGCTTAAATTAGAGAGGATTCTCATTTGGACGTTTTTTATGGTCCTGCTTCTACAGTGAATTGATTTTCCTGGACATTGGACATTAAATGACAGATATATGAGATAATGGTCTAGACTGAACGGATATCTTTGTCAAAATAAGCCTTAATAAGTGCCTTAAATTCATCTTAACTTGTGTAAGCTTTTGTAAGCTTCTGTAAGCTTAACTTACAGTGTAAGTTTTATCCATTTATTTTATTATTATTATATTTTGCGTAATATTCAAAGTATTATTTTTTATATTAATTTACGATAATTCTTAAATTATTTGCCAATATTCATCTAAGAGTGGTGGGATTAATAATAACAATTGATATTATTTTCAGGGTAGTATAGCTAATTGTGTAACAATCGCAGCGCTCTTAAAGTCAAGCTTGGTCGATCATCAATTGGGAGCCCAGATGTTGTTGGATGTTGTCAGATCGAAATCGTCGAATAAGTTTCTCCAGATATTGATTGAGAATTCAGTTTACATAGTAATAATCGGGAAGAAGTCTGTACTGAAATGGATGTAGGTCAAATTTACCTTTTTGTCTGTATGAGTGGGCTGCAGTCAAACAGAGCCAGAAGGGAATCGTAATTTTGACCGAGAGTAGAGTACTTTTGTAGCTGTACTCACAACCGCAGTGATGTTAAGTCTGGGAAGGAAACGAAATATGTAGTGTATTTTGTATATGTTGTCGGATTCACGGCTGAAAGGAGGCCTATGGAACACTTGCCAAGTCAAGTTATTGAGGGGTGCGGCAAGAACAAACCGCGGGGCACGAGAGCGTGCCATCTTAATTCTAGGATGAATGAGGAGAGTTACAATTCGCCCCCTAACATGGGATGCCCGACTTTTAGTAACTAGGTATAGCCAAAGGAGATACTATTTATTTGAATAGACTGGGATACGCTGACCTGATATAGTTTGTAGCGAGGAGACTATCGGAAGTCAATATCTGTTCGTAGGCGAAGCGGGAAGTATGAGACGGTAGAGCCGCTGTCAACAGGGAAGCTGAGTCTCGTGTCTGTATTCTTGGTAAAGAGGCAGAGATTCGAACACTGCATCCACCATATAGTGAGTGTGGAGGCAGGCTAATTGAGTCCCCTGGATGAAGGTCTCCGTGGGAGCCGGAGTGTGACAAAGATCCAGTGCGGAGGGAATAAAAACAACTTTAACGAGGTGAATTTACGTTCTATATTTTATAATGAAATGTGGTTGTCATATTCCATAAATTTTCGACCGATGAATGGTGAAGATAGAGTGTGCAAATTGCCGCGAAGTGTTTGGATGAGGCAGAGTAGTTTAAGACATGATAAGGACGCTTTTTGGTCGCTCCCGGCAGCGAAAGGGCTATGATGTAACTAGGGTCCCCCTTAGAGGAAACAGGAGATGATAGTCGTAGGTTTTCTTCCACATGGAAGAAACAGGGTGGCAGGCAGGGATGGCCCTCAACTTTGAACTTTTGGGGATAGCAGCACCAACTCTCTGACTCACATCCGTCTTGGAAGATCCAGACCGACTCAAAAACCGAGAGCGTGAGCGGAAGCCAGGACTCTACCTCAGAACGAAATTTTACCCCTCAGCTTTTGGACAGCATCGATTAGTTTTTCAATCTCGTCTTTTAGCGGTAGGCTGTCCTGTATGGTGAGAGAACTGCGCGAACTGTGGTAGTTCGGACAAGTGTTGGTGCCAGTGGCGACTAGTTTCTGACAACAAAACACATCCCAAGCTAAGTTGCGATGGGCCTTCTCTGCCAAGCTGTCGAGGCATTGAATTTCGCTCAACGCGTCTATTATGCTTGTCACAAAAATATAAAGACGACAGAGGAAGGCTTCTCTTAGCTCTGCCGTTGGGAAGTCGATTTAGAGTAGTGGGCTTCTGAATCATAAGACTATTATTTCTCGTGAGGTTCCACCATCTTTGCTGATCAGAAGGCTCGTGAAGTCTAACGACGATGATTTTTAAAGCTTTGTAGAGCATCTGCTTCGCGAGTAATTCGAATAATGATTTTGCTGCTTCCATAAGGTCTGCTGATAAATAGAAACAAGCCAGGCGGAATTTGATTATTATGTAACAAGCATTTTTTGCCTCAAATGCCAGTTAGCAGAGACGAAGCCATGTTTCGGCCTAACTGCCATATATTCAAACACTTGGATGACCGAAACATTTACCGTGTCCGTGGTAGACGACTGATGGTCGTTAACGATGAAGTTACTAGATGCGCGCCTGAGAGATGCAAAATGTTTATAGGGTCTCCAATAGAGCAGTTGACTAAGTAAACACGTTCAAAAATTGTATTTATCGAGAAGGCCAACAACTAGAATTTTTCTTGGTTGCCACAAGTAATGAGCCTTGCACCTCGCGTGGATGGATGGCTTTCATGGAGTTTGATAGGAATGTTGGTTCTTGTTATGGAGCGCGATTTGTGTGCATGACAAAAATAAATCTTCCATGAGTGCCAGGAATAATAGGCCAGGAATAGTCTGAGATTGTCAGGTGTCGCCATAAAGGGGTTGCCAGCACTTGTTCGATATATTGACAAAATTTACATATTAAAAACTTGAAGGATTTTACTAATGATTATTTTTGACGAAATCTCGGTCGGCCTCAACCACGGCTTCAAGGCGGCGACTGAACTTCTCGCAGGACTTCTCTATGGTCTCCATATCCCCCCACATTCCTCTCTCTAACGAATAATAAGAGTAAGAATATAATATAAAAAAATACAAGACTGGGATCGAACTAACGACCTCATACGCAGGAGTTGACAGTGGGGTTCATTCCTTGTTACTTAGCAAATTTCGCTTAAGAATTACTCTAGGTCTTCTTTATCCCTGTTTCTCTCTTTTTAATGCCATTGTGCCCTCTGTCTCTGGCTCTGTCTGTCAGGCTGTAGTGTCTATGTCTGTGCATCTCTCAGTTTCTCCTTTATCTGAGTTCTTCGCAGGTTTTAGGTGGCTAGGCCAAATTAGGTTTGGGATTAGGTTATGGCTAATTTTAATTATTAGGTTAAGACAGTAGTAAGAATAGTATTGGGATGAGGAAAGAGGTAAAACTTGAACCCCAAATCTACCCATACTGCTTTATACGCCCAAAGCTATCTCTACACGTAACCTAACTTCGAACCTATCCTCACCTTTAACCTAACTTACCTTAAACCCAGAATTACCCTTAATCGTAACCTAATCACAAATCTTGTCTTACCCAATACGAAGCCTAAAATCCCCCATTACATGACAAAAATAGCGAATTTATTTTTACTATGGCAAGAATAGTGGCAAATTCCTTTACGAAGAATAGCGATTCCTAAAACTCCCTTGCGAAGAATAGCGATCCCCCAAATTCCTTTGCAAAGCATAGCGATCCCCACAAATTCCCTTACCAAGATTAGCATTCCCTAAATTCCCTTGGGGAAAATAAGAACCCCCAAATTTCATTGCAAATTATAGCAATCCCCAGAATTCCTTCGGGAAGAATAGCGATCCAGAAGATTCTTTTGAGAGGATACCGATCCCCAACCTTTCTTATCAAGAATGGCGATCCCCACATTCCAATAGAATGAATGACAATCCCCAAACTCTCATTGCGGATAATAGCGATTCTCAGAATTTCCTTGGGATGAATAGCGATCCCCAAATTTCTTTAAAGAAAAATAGCGATTTCCAAAATTCCATTGCGAAGAATAGCGATCTCTAAAACTCCTTTGTGAGGAATAGAAATCACCAAAATTCCCTTGCGAAGAAAGGCGATCATCAAAATTCATTGGTTGGAATAGTTATACCCAAAATTCTTTTGCAAAATATTAGCGATCCCTGAAAGAAATTCCCTTGCGAAGCATAGCGATCGCAAAACATTCCATCGGTAAGAATAGCGACCCCCCAAATTCCCTTTGCGAAGAACAGCGTTCCCTAAAATCCCCTTGGAAATAATAGTGCTCCCCAAAATTCTTTTGAGAAGAATAGCGATTCCGCCCCTGAAATGCAGAGGACTACGAGGTCAGAAAGTAAGAATGCAGATTCAGAAAAATGAGCTCTCATGGGCTGGGCTAGGCCCATTGGGAAAGACAGGTAGTACCATTCCTCAGGCTTTGTGATGCAAAAAAGATGACCTTAAACGATATTCTAGGGCAAATTCGAATCCATGCCAGTTCAAGGAGTAGGGGAATTGCACGAGATAGTCGAACCCGGTGCAAAAGAACGAGTACCGTTAGGTGTTTGCCTCTTCGAAGATAAAACCATTCACAAAATCTCTTTGTCCGGTAGACCGTATAGCCCTTAAGCATACTCTCGGTATCCTGAATGGGACCGATCGCTCTCTAATTTGCTTATGGTTATTTCATCTAGAGATCCATTTTTGTCCCTCATATTTTACCTATGTCTAGGCGACTAATAATAACGGTATCAAGTTTGATTCCTTAGATTATGGCTAGTTTTGAAATTATATACAATCAGTTAAATCCCTTTAAGCACCTTTTTAATCTTACAATTTAACCTGATATTATCGATTCGAAGCTAAAGTTGGAAAAGGTACAATTTCGTTACTTATTGTGAAAAATGAAGGCTGAAAATCCTATACATTTCCGAGCGTTTTTAATGTTTAATCTTAATTTGAAAGTGATAAGCAGAGGCATAATAAATCAATTTACAAGAGTTAAATTGCAGAATGAGTTGAGAGCTCTCCTGAAATTTTGAGTAAAATGTAAATTTAAACGAAATCTGTTTGGGGCGCCGTTCCCAAGGGGTTCATTGGCGCGTGTACTTTGTATTCGCGTGTCGGTTTGTCTAATTCATGATATTGGATGTTATCGTATATAAATTCTATAACTCGATTTCCTCCGTTTGTAAAATTGAACTCATTTAGCGACCTGTAACCTACAAGGCAATTAAGGAGGAAGTTGTTTCGAAAACAATTATATTGTACTCAGATTTTTGCTTTATCGGACTGTAAAATACAAGGAAATTATATTTACTATTATTTATCGTAAACACGATATATAACATTGTTATTAATGTTTCTTTATTGCAACTATTACATTTGTATGTACATTTGTACATTTTTTTAAATAATGCCTCCCCCTTTTCTTCTAGAATCACGCATCATAATTATTTTTATACATGCTATACTTTCAAAATCATTTCCCTAAAAACGGATAATAATGTGCATGATCGTTATATTGATGTGAACAAATCAAGTTTTTGAAGAATTTCTATCTTTCTAGTCTTGCTGGAGCAACCCCACTTAGATGCAACCTGTCTGGCTAGCATAACATACTGTGCTCATAAAAGAACTATTCCCACAAATCACTAATGCTTCCTATTTGTCTCTGGCAGAGAATTTTAAGAGTTACTAATGTATGTGACACCCATAGAAAACACTCGCTGCACATTTTCTCAGCTGAACAACTGTAAACACTTTTTTTTGCGGAAAATTCGCTAACTTTTTCCATAAAAACGTGGAACGATTTCGACGGGACGGAAGACAATATTCTGTGAATAAATGATAACAGGGAAGGGTTCCACAAGGTAATCCAAAGTTCCATTAATGCTATGGACCCATCAATCTGCAAAGTTATTGGAGGAGTAAATATTAGCCATGAAGAAAAAATGTGGTAAACATATGGGAGGAGACTTCCATCTCAAGAAGAAGTATAGTTTCATCAATAGTAAACTTCCTAAAAATAGTCTTTGTAAGAATTCAGAGCAAAAAATAATGGATATGCGTAGCATAGCATATAATCTACAAAGATTTTAACTAAGTTGTAGGTGCTGTCTTTATTTTTTCCAATATATGCAATTTTAATTAATCTTGAGCAAATAAATTGCTTTTTTATGATACTTCTATTACTATTTCTATTATTAGACCTTTAATAGGAATTTTGCTATTATTAAATGCTAGAATTTGAAATAAACCATATTTAAATTTATGTGCGTTCCTATTATTATTTCTTACCTGAATTGTGTCACGGTTAAATATTTGATTTTTCTTAATTTACGGCAGAAAGTCTTCGCTGCAAACAATTTACATGCCGCCAAATTTCGTTCGGTGAAAATTCTCGCTGCAAAATTCCTTCATGTTTAAAATAATTTGTCAGGATTTCTTCCAATCTTGTAAATAAAACATACGTTACATGCATATAAACGGTATCTGGTAGATTTGTTCTTAAAATTTGTGCATGGAATCGACCAGATCCTCAAATTTTATTGTCTAAAAAGGAAAAAATTAATTATTGATAAGATTACAAGTATGATTTTATTGCTATATTTAACCTAATGACGGGGAATCAATATGTAAAAGTTATTTTAGAATGAAAGCAAGATGTTATATTGTTGGTTTTAGTTAGATCTAGTAACGATAGATATCGTTGGAATTGTAATTTAACCAAACCCTGTTTGCATTGCTGTAAAATGGAAAGCAATAAATTTAATGCTGTTTAGGAAAGTAATAGATTAAATTATTTGCTGCCTATTTTTATGAGAAAATAAAAAAAAACATAGCATTATGTCAATGAGTTATTCGGAACATCTGAAGTATTTAGTCATAAATATAATCAAGGAACTCAGATATAAGTGTCGAAACAATAATGAAAACACTATTTAAAGTTATCATTTCTATTTAATATAATTTTGACCTTCGCTTCAAAATAATAACAACTTTAATATTTGAATAGATCAATTCAGACAGCTTTAGGAAAATAGCTAGAGGAATTTACAACATACGCCTGCAAATCCTGCGCCAGCTATTTCATAAACGTTGGCTGACTCAATCCTTTACATTGTTGCTGCTTCAGTTGACCCGCAAAATATTAAGATTTATCATCGGTGGGGTCAATCAATCAATACAACGACATTATCATGCATTTGAAATCAAATTTTAATGAAGTGAGTGGTTTAAATGAGGGTATTTTTGTCCTGAACGATTGCACAGTAAGTTAAAAAGAGAGTTTGAGTAATGGGATACACCAAGTCAAGCGAAATCTACACTGGACCAAGGGAATTCCATGATTTGGTTACTAAAAGCATCTCAGATCGACCTACATATTTAATTGTCAGAATGAGAAAATCATTTGTCAAATGTGCAATTACGATAATCTATACGCCACACTTTAGGACGCACTGTGTTTATTTATACAATATGAATTTGCCAAATGAAGCCGTTCTGTAATACTCGGCTCTGGAAAGCTCTCAAAGAGAAGTATTGGTTGAAAGAATGACCTTTTGATTTATTACTGTAGTCACCTTTGAGGCTGTTTGTCGTGGTATTCGTGAGCGGATACCTTCGCTGCAGAGAATACAGTCTACTTACGTTGCAGGCGGCCAGATAGATAGCAAGCAGCACAGGGCCAATAAGGGGTGAGTACGTGAGAAGATTAATGGTTGGCCAAAGGGAAGATTTAAATACCAGGTTTCATTTAAGGTTATTGAAAGATTAAAAACCAAAATAATCTTTAATTACATTAATAATGTTAATTATGGGAATGTCTACAAAGGCAAAGGAATGAGAGAATAATGTCGCTCCCAATGAAATAGTAAATCAAATACTAATTAGTTTAACGGGGATAAAAATATGGGACTTGGTCAGGAAAAATGTTGGTAAACATTGGGGGGTCCAATTAAAGGGTCGGGAGTAGGATATCAGTTGGCGAGGACAAAGGGGGGGGGGGGATTATCCTCGAAAAGTTGTAAAAAGGTTTTTACATTGACGGCTTGACTCTTGGTGAGAGGAGCGATTCTTACGAGGCGAGCTAGTCTTGCGGCTCGAGGGGCGTTGTACTCTTGACGGAAGGGTAGGAATTACCTGGGGCACGAGTAAGTAAATTTCCAGGCTGGGTGAGACGCTCTCGAATTGGCATGAGTAATCTCAGACGAGGGGCGAGGTTTCCTTGACGTGATGAGAAGAGTGGTTCCCGCAATTCTCCCAAGAAAATGTCATTTCAAAATTTTGCCAATTGACTGGCCAAACTCACAACAATCTGTCTAGCCGATGAGACTTAACTCCGAGATTCGACTCGAGATCAGTAACGGTTGACCTTAGGTTAAATAACCTGCTGATCCTTGTTAGAAAGCCTCCAGGCATGGCAGTCTCTTGGGAGTAACCATTGGCGCCAGTCTTTTTAGGCCCAGAAGAGATAAGACTACCGAGGAAGCTTCTTCTCGGGTCGACCCTGGCCTCCAGGCAGGGAAGGGTTGGAAAAATGCGTCTCAGCGGGAGATAGGCCGACTGATCAAACACAGGTGTTACCTAGCCGCTTTGACGTTTTCCCACGCGAGAATAGTTCTCTCTCCTTGAGTTTAGAGATCTAGCTTAGGCCCACGTGGTCTCTGCTTGAAGGGGGTGGGGGCTGAAGGTGGACCTTAAAGTTGGTTCCCTCACACAGTGATTCTATGATTCTTTGATTAATCTCTGTAGTCACCATTGAAGCTGTGGTCCTATGATTCTTTGATTAATCCTTGTAGTCACTATTGAAGCTGTGTTTGTATGATTATTTCCTGTAGTCACCTTTGAAGCTGTGGTCCTATGATTCTTTGATTAATCCTTGTAGTCACTATTGAAGCTGTGTTTGTATGATTATTCCCTGTAGTCACCTTTGAAGCTCTGGTTCTATGATTATTTGATTTATCCCAATAGTCAAGTATGAAAGGATGGTTCTATATAGGATCTTTTGAAAATATGCGTTTATGAATTCGATGAACTTTCTTGCTGATTTTTACCTTTCGTCCGCTATTACTTTTGTCGGAACTTCTCCTTCTCTGATTCTCACAACAAACCATTTTGTTAGAAATCATTGATGCGGAAACAATAATAATTTCAGGTTTTATTTTCGACAGGAAAAATATTATATATTAATACGTGACATATTCAAAAAGGGTTTTTCAGTCATTAGAAATATTATGTAATTTTAAGGTGGTCAAAAGAACGATAAGAGAAGTTAACATCTTTTCCCATTGATTATTTTGTATAGCAATATAGGTATTCCGTGGAAATGAATGGCGGAGAAGAATAGTTAATTATTCTTCCTAACTTAAAAACCTTGAGATATTTGCATTTAAACATGGTTTCCTTTATAAATAAGAAAATGCAAGGAAACAATTTCTTTTTAGCCATTCAAATCGTTGCGTTAAAAGTCTGTGTGTTTGATTTTATTCGCAAAACGAATTAGGAGTTTGAAATCGTCGTCCTATGAGCAGGTATGAATGTATATGCACGTTGGTATATCATTAGAAATGGATTTTAAGATTAAAAAAAAATAGGATTCTACATGGCAGCAACTAAGTTTTAAGAAAGAAAAGAGCGAGGAATGCAAAATACACAAATATCACAAAAGAAAGCATCGGTATCATAGTGATATAGACATTTCAACAATCACAGAAGAGACTCAAAATTAATTTGACCTTACAGAAGGAGCACATAAAGCGATCTTTAACTTTCAAATAACGAACGCCTCCTCTTCGGAGCCTTTAATGTTCCAGGAAGATTAAGTAATAAGAATGATTTTCTTAATATAAAAATGAAAGCTCTCATATATTCAATGAATCACTTGGAAAATTAAGTATGTGTGTATTTAGTAATTCTGAAATCTAAAATTTGCATTACTGAAGGAAATCGCATTGTAGAAAAATTTCTAGTGTGTAGAAGAGCAACCCTAGTTCAAGGTTAGACATCTAGAAATTTTCTTTTTAACTCCGATAAACCAAGGTTCGTATCTCGTTGTTCTCCTTGAAAGGAAGCGGAATTTCATTTCAAAAATCGACGCTGAAGAGATCTACTTTTGATAAAGGAGGAAAAGGTTGAAGCGGGAGGTTCAAAACACCAAGTTTTGCCTCATCAACCCTACGGGAACAATTCGCCACAGAATTCTTCATCGGTACCAAGACGACTTAATGTCGTGCTAACCGCCCTTCCCCCTCCGTCTACGGAATCGCGAAGCTGAAATGAACCCAATCTGCCACTCATCTAGTCTCACTTCAACTATGTCGGTCCACTTTGATAGACATAATTGGGGACGTAAAGGAGAGCAGGTTTGAAGATTAGCCCACTGTGTAACTCTACGGAAGAGACCGCCCGGTTACGAGGCGATGCTGAAAGCTTTGGGGAAGAGTTCGCTATAGTCTCTAAGGGTAGCTTCCGGCCAAGAACGCAGGGGGACATACAACCATCCCTGTGTAAGTTGGAAACAGCATCGATATCCAAACCCCAGATGGGGCGGCACCCCGGGTGATGGTAGTTGATTCTATCACCGCCCATCATCAAGTCCGCCACTCTTCACCCATCTGAGGGGCCTCGCCCGGGTCCACCCACCATCATTCATCCCACCCCCCATTTAGCAGTTCACGTTCACGTAAGCTTAGCGACGAGGTAGAGGGAGTCTACAAATAACCCTAAACAGAAGACCACGAGGAATAGGTGCATCTTATTGAGCAATAATAAGTTACCCACAAAGAGAGCAGTGCGACAATCAAAAAGCAGTGCTGAAGGGCCACTCTCAAGAAGAGATGGCCCAAGATAACACGACCAGGATTCCGCTGCGGGTTGTCGACCAAAGCCCAAGCCTAGCAGAGAGTCCACATTCGAGGCCGTGTACGGCAAACTGGGCATTGCCATGGTCAGGCTGCTGGACATTCCCTCAGGTTACATCGCTATATGTGAGAAGGAGAGCGATATAGAGGATATAACCAAGGCGAAGGCAGTAGAAACCCTGCGAGGCATTGGGCTGCAGCCAGCGGTACCTCCCCAGATCCTGGCCCACAGGAGCGTGGTATGTCGTCGAATCAACCCATGGATTGGGCAGCATACCGCGGAGGAGATACGAGCAGAAATAGAGCTTTGGCAAGCCTGGGCCAAGGTAGCCGAAGTTATCAAGTTTAATAACAGAAGGGACGGTGGAGAGTACACACATGTGTTCAAGGTGGTCTTCTCGGAGACTATCATGGCACAAAAGGCAAAAGAACAGGGACTGCTGATGTTCAATGCCAAAATCAGCGGGGAGCAGGTGGAAAAAGGAGAGTATACTCCAGTCCAGTTCTGCTTTAACTGCTATAAGATGGAGTCTTACGCCACCAAGGACTGCAAGGAGCCGCAAGAAACGTGTTCCAAATTCAGCCAGAAGGGCCACAATTGGCGCAATTGCGACAGCAATACGGTGAAGTGCGTGAGCTGCGGGCAGGGTCATAGGACGATGGCCATGTCATGTCCCGCCAAAAAAGAAATCATGAGGAAAAAACAGGAAGCCAAGAGGAACAAGGAGACGCGTAGAACGAACACGTCCTACGTCCAGGCATCTAAGGCGGCCATCTCTGAGGTGGACGCCAAGAAGACTTACCTCAAAATCGAGAACGAGGGCTCCACCAAAATAATGACGTGCATCCTGTATGCGCACGTCATGAACCTGGCTCGTCCGGAGACATTTACAACAGTTCTAAACCAAATGTTGGCGAAGAACGGGATGAAGCAAATGTGGTTCCCGGACAACCCCCCTTCTGGGGATGTGCTGCATCTGCAGATGACCCCGAAGGAACAGAAGTCAGCAGCTACAGAACAAACGGAAACCATCAAGAGGACAAACAAGAAAGTGCGAAAGGTAGCAGTCGAGGCGACAACTCCTGCTCCCACCCAAAGCAGAACAGACTCGGTGGTAAACAATAACTCTGACACTAGCAGTTCTTCGGAATCATCAGATTCCTCAGACACTGAAACATGAAAACCCCAGGAAAAGAAAGAACAGAAGAAGAAAGGGAAGAGATTGCGGGCGAATTATATTAACCTGAGAATATACGCCTGCGAACAATTCCCCTTCCCGGAGGAGATGGAAACCAGGAGTATATTCCAGGGTATTAAATCCAAGATCTACAAATGGGAATACGACTCCGAGGTGGATCCTGGAACAGTGGAAGAGGCCCTGCTCGCACAGAATGTGATTCTACATCACAGTACATGCGAGCAAATCTCGAACGCTGAGTTCAGGAAGAAGAAGAATGGGAGGAAAAAGAACGTCACCCAGAAACACTAAGTGACAGAAGATGGAGAGAGTAAGCAACAGAATGAGGATTCTGACACTCAACGTGAATGGATGGGAGGAGAAGGCCACGGCATATGGTAACATATTCCGAGTGCTTGACCCCGATATCATTCTCATTACAGAACACGGTATCGACACTACAGCTAGTCGTATTAAAATACCAGGCTTCAAAGTAGTCATGAAGAACCATTCCCAGGAAAGGTTCGATGGTGCTGCAATAGCTGTCAAAAGGAACATCTCCTTTAAACAACTTTCAGAACTCGATGAGTCCTTTGCGGCAATCGAAGTACACACCCTGGTAGGAGACCTCGTGATAGCTGCAGCATATCAACCCCCTCGACGAGCATATCTCCCGTTATGCAACTTCTATCCACTGTTCGGGCACCGCAGAATGGCATTTTTAGGGGAAGACCTCAATGCCAGATGCCGTGCGGCGGGCTATGGTAGCACAAACGATAGAGGCCGAAACTTGGAACTGATTATGGGAAGCAAAAACATTCAAAGGATATGGCCGGATTTTCCGACCTATATCACTTCCAGATCAGCAACCAAGCCTGACATAATCTTAACAAGTAAAGGCTTCCCTTTCAACTACCATAGTGAGTTAGGCCCAGCAGTCCATAGTGATCACAGCGATTTTCACAACAGTATCTCTTGCACCAATCCAGCTCCCAGCCCCTCTCCGGAAAAATTACGCCCTTGCCAACTGGGATCGTTACAAGCAACGACTCAGTGACTATGCGCCAGCTGACCTCAGCACGGCGTCGTTAGAGGAGATTGACAGGGAGTTAAAAAGGATTACAACGTCTATACTAAATGCGGACCGCGAGAACATACCCATAACAGGGTATAAAACACCTCTTCAGCCCAGATGGACAGAGGAGATGAGAGATATCGCTCGCGTTCACAGGGAAGTGTACGAAGAAGTACGACGGGAGGGTCCCAACAGGGAAAGGAGCTTGCTGATTTGACGTCTAAGCTCATAGCTTAGAGAGGCCATCAACCTCCAACAGGAGGAAATTTGGAACAACCTGATAGCCAAAGTCGACAGCGAACTTAACCCGGCTAAGTTCTGGCGCCAAGTTAAGAACTTAAAGGGACTTACACCAAGACCTAAGGCTCGGATAAAGGAGAACGGAAAATACATAGAGAACCCGGTGGTTCTCGAGGACATGTTCAGGAACTTCTGGAAAAACGTTTCCAGGATTACCCCTGAGGAAAACGATGAGTTCGACCAGGAATTCGAAGGCCAACTGATTTAAGAACTAAATCAGGAAATGCATTGCACGCACCCACTACATCAAGTCAACGAAGGCAAGGAGATGGAGGGCCATGGACGTCCCATAACATCAGAGGACGTCATGGCCACTGTAAAAGCCTTTCGTCAAAAGGCACCAGGCTGGACGGGTATCACCAGAAATAACTTGGTTAACCCCCCACAGCAGATCATTCAGGGAATCGTTAACATCTACAACGCTTCCCTGAACACGGGCTACTTCCCGGAAGGTTTCAAGATTGCGAAGGTGATCTTCATACCCAAGGGAGGTAAACCACTTGATCAACTGGTAAATTACAGGCCAATCCCCCTTCTGGAGTTCGTTGCAAAAGTCTACGAGAGACTCCTAGCTGACAGGCTTCAAGAACAACTAGACGAGCTGGGAGCCCGAAACCCTTAGCAGCACGGGTTCCGCAAGGGACGAGGAACGGAAACTGCCCTCGCCCTCTTTGCGGAGAAACTCGCTTGCAGCAAAGCTGAGAGGAGGTACGTAGACGTGGTGCTGCGTGAAGTAAAGAAGGCCTTCGATAATGTTTGGCTTAAAGGATTGCAGTACAAGATCCTTAACCTCCAGCTTAACCCACTCCTGGAAAGGATCCTTTGCAACTATGTCTCCGATAGGAGAGCCCGAATTGCAATCGAGGGCTGCAAAGGACCCGAATTTGAACTTGAGGCGTGAGTTCCACAAGGCAGCTGTCTCAGCCCTCTGCTGTACCTCGTGTACACGATCGACCTGCCTACTCCAGTGAGGTACGATTCGATGTATCTGCAATACGCAGACGACATCACCCAAATCGTCCAGAGTCCATTCAGGAACTCTGGAATTCATGCGAAGGCGACAGCTGTCGAAATTGAGAATATCAATAGATATGAGAAGAAGTGGAAAATTAAGACCAACCGCCAGAAGTTCACTATCATTCCAATGAACCCCTGGAAAGTAGACAACGTCGTCGTCAATAACGAGATCTAACCGTACTCCAACAAGGGTAAAGTCCTGGGCTTACAACTCTTCAAAACGGGATACAAGACGCACATAAATACCAGAGTCTCCTTTGCCAAAAGAGAGCTGAGGAAACTTTACCGTTTCCGAGGCCTCAGCGTGCCTAACATCAAAAAGCTGTACACTGCCTTGGTACGCTCAGTCCTGGTGTACCCGGCCGTCATAACGCAGATGAAAAGCTGTACCTCTCTCAGAATGATGCAGAGAGTACAGAATAAAGCCACGCTGCTGATTACTGGCACGCGAAGGATTGACCGTACTCGGCAATCAAATCTTCACCAAAGAATCGGTCTAAAGCCGATCAATACGGAGATCCAAAGGCTAGGGAGAAAGACTTGGGACAAGATAGACCAAGATATACTCCCGAACATGAACCTCAACATTAATATACGTGCAAATCGTAGACGCGCTATAGGTAGAACTGCTCTGTTCCCTAGTAGTAGAACCTGCGCGAGAGAAGTGGTACTACCTATGTTTACATAGTAATAGTCTACTACTCTAAAGCACTTTGATTTTAAAACTCAGAAGTTTGACAATTAGTTCAACCAATTCAACAATTGTAAATAACAATTGAAAAAAAGAGGCGAAGTGCCCACATTAAAGTTCCCTCCCCCTCCCCCATCCCAATATAAACATAGTAGAAACCAAAAAAATTAAAACTAAATTTAAATATAAAAGAGGCGAAGTGCCGAATCCAAATAATCAAAATTACTGAATAAAAAGAGGCGAAGTGCCCAATCCAAATAATCAAATTTTCTAAATAAAAAGAGGCGAAGTGCCCAATTCCCAATACCCATTAGATAATAAAATAATGTCAACCAAAATCAAACGATGAAAAGAGGCCAAGTGCCCAAATTAAATAGATTACCGAAAACCCCAAACTTGAGATTCATTCAGCATGAAAGCAACCTTGAAAGGCTTGAATGCTTCGAAGGAGGAACAACAATAACCTAATACCTAAATAAATATATATATATTATAACGGAGGAATCTGGCTGTCAAAGACAGTCAGCTACTTTTTGACGGTGGAATTTTTATTTTTAAAACACAAATAAGAAGAATGCTAGTGATGCCCTAACACCAGGGCAAACTAGGAAACATATTCACACCTTTATATACCAACCACACAATTTCACCACTTTAACCTAAATTGTAAATTGTTCTCCTTGAGTTTCCCTGAACTCAGAGACATTCTGGGGAGTGTAACTCCAAAGAGACTGTGTTGAAATGGCAAAAAAATGAAATGGAGAAAAAAAAAACCTTAACGCAGAATAACCACAGGTTATATGGACAAACCACGTCACCCAAACTTGTCAAACTTCCCCTTTTATGTAATTCCGTAAGGGGATGGAATTTAACGGTAATCAAACTAAATACAAAAATACGCCTAAACAAAAATCAATTGGCGGACCTCTTTGTTCGGGCTCCAATTTAACAAACTGTAAAATGGATCACAAGGGATTAATAAGTTGAAATAAGCAACTAAACCTAAAGCAACTTCTAATAGATGTATGCGTTTAGAGGGCGAGGGGTAACTGTGTGATTGATTACCAGTATTCATTGTACCATTTGCTGCCTGTTCTCTGTAATGCGTCTTCTCACCACAAATATCAAATTTATTTGATTTTTTAAAAGTTTATTTTGGTATTTTAATTCTTAAAATATTTAATTATTATTATCCTTATCTTTTCTCGTCTTCTTGCCCTATAGAAGTTATGATTTTATAATTCTTTTCAAGGATTGTTGGGCGATTTTTTTCACTTGATATATTTAAATATTTTTATTTTGTGTGCTTTTTCTCGCTTTTTTTCGAATGAGTTTTGAATGTTTCTCATCGCTAATCCTTTTGCTTCGCTGTTTCTCCTCTCATTCTTTTGTATATTTCTTGCTCCCTTTCGTTGGATTAGTCTTTTGCACACTTGAATAAGCCCAATTAAAGGAGAAAGACGGGGTTAGAAAAAGAAAAATCTTGTAGAAAAAACTGCCGTCTAAAAATTGTGTCAATAATGATGTAAAACGTTCCAGTGAACGAGATAAAAATCCTCGATGAGAAGATTTAAAATATAGAAAGCAAAAATTGGCATTGCAATAAGAACTAAAACTGATAAAATTGCCTTCTCTGCAACCCTTAATAAGGTGTTAGTGTCTTACAGATATCCATCTATATCTCGAGGACGGACAGCAAAGAATTTATGAATAGATGCTGCGGAGGTATTGCCAGGTCATCCTCACCCACCCGTTTGTCTTCACTGCCGGCCAAATCCCTCTTTAAATAGGTTTCTCTAGTTACGGTCAAATACTCGAGTCCACCAAATTAGTCATGTCTTGATTGCTTAGTAATATAATAGTAGTGTTTTTCAAATTGTAGACGATTTACTGAGCTTCCATACGTCAGAAATATTTTAAAATATTATAAACTCAACACCATCTCGTGTCAGAAGGCCTCAAATAGCAACACTAACGAAATCGAAATATTCTCCCGCCTTCTTTGGTTGCGAAAAAATGACAGGCACAGATAAGAGCCGCACCTTCAGGGCGCCAATATCTCAAGTTGTTCCTACTTTGGCTTTTGAGTGGATGTGATTTAAGTTTCTTGTTTGATTATTTTTCTTAAAACCACTGGCGAAGAAGTGGTCGTCGTTTTTTTTTAAGTTTTAAAAACGTGAGGAATTCAAATAATTACGCCAAAATACGAATGAATAAAAAAATATGTATTGAATTAATATTCTTCTTCGAGCAGGATTAAGCCCACTGTTGTCTTTTGACTATCTATCGAAGAAGTCATTTGATGGAGCACCGATGAAGAAAGGCCGAGTTCAATTGAGCCCCATTCGGATTAAGATGAACTTTCTAAAAATAAAATCCCGTAATTTTGGTATAGTTACGGTAGAATAAGAGTGAAACCAGGGAAGTAATCTGGGTATATAGGCTGTTAAAACCAGTACCTTGAGGAAGAGCACGTTCTCTGCGACCGAGTCCAAATAACGAAGATTCGGTCACTAGGTTGACGCTGTCCAGCATCAAGCCGCTCTAGATTATCACATTTTAGAGCTTCGGAATTATCAGGTCTTTACCGTGGGTGCGTTAAAAATTGGCATTCACACCTATGTAGTAGCACACATTGACAATAATTTTCCCGTAGATAAGATATCCCCAGGGCCGAAGCTGTCAAATGAGAAGCCAGAGAAGCACTGCGACAGGGCGACTTTTTTAGTTGGTCGTACTAATCGTCATTTGGACGGCCAGGATCTGACGAGCTTCCTGGCAGATCAAGAGATGGGACCTGAGACTTTTCGTTGGTCTGGCAACCAATAAGGCATTAAAATACCCAACCACAAGCAGTAAACTCTTATGCACCTAATAACGGCCTCATGGTGATGGTAGTCCAATTCAAGCAGGAAAGGGTTATTGGGGCAAAACGAATATTTACATTAATCGCCTTCCAAAGTCCTGTTCTCTTGAGACTTTCCATCATTAGAGGGCGTTGTTTATATGTAAACGTCTTAAAGCCTCTCCTCAGACAAGGCATGAGGGAGCTGGTCAGGTCCCTAAGATTGGGATAGTCTTAGAAAATAGAGTGATGAGTTTGAAGCGCACCAACTGCATGTATTTTTTCGAAATTAGTAAAATTTATTTTTACGAAGAAAAAAATATTACGTTTATCTTCTCTTTCCTTGCGGTTTGGTGGATTTATTTCCATCATTCTCTCATGTTCATGAGAGACATAAATTTTATATTTTCAGCGCGTTTAACTCCATTTCTAGTTTTCCTTTGAATTCCCACTTCATTTCTCTCTCTTTTAGTCCTTTCGATAGATCTCGCTAAGCATGCCTTAAAAGCTTGGCTATTCGAGGGAATTTTAATTCTCCCGCTTAGCCGAGTGGTCTAAAGAAGTGGTTTTAATTGAGATCAAAGCTGTTGCTGGCTGCCTCAGTGTGCTTTGGTTCGATCCCGACCAGTGCACGTTTTTTTTCGCAGGATAAGCTCGCGTTCGAGCTTATCCTGAGTATATTTAATAAAGTGAACGTATATTTGCAAGCTGATTTAATTTCTTCCAACAAGTAAGTACTTGCAGCCAATAACTCGGGCTCCTTTTATTGAACCTGGTCGCAGTTCATATATTTTCGTTCAGCGTCTGGCGGTCGTTTCAGAGGTGCTCTGTGTCTAAAAATATCACTTGTTGCAGACGTTCTCTTGACATCGTTCACACGTGCTTGATTTGGGCTCAGAAGTTACAGCCCGAGTTGTTATCTATAATCGTAAAAATTAAAAGTAATTAAAATTCAATCTTTTCTTGAAATAATAAATTTCTATAGAGATTAGGATTTAAATTCTAATGTATGAAAGGTTTCCTTTTTACGATATTCTTAAAGGAACGAAAAATTATCCAGCAACTGGGGTAAATACGAACGAGCCTGGTAATTGTAAAAGACTAACTGGGATCAAGAGGCGGAAGGCGACTGTCGCTGTAGTTATTTGATTGCTGTTATTCTGTGCATCTGTGCCTAAAGATCAATTGGGTTTTGCAGGGTTTCTTTATTTTTACCATTAACTTATAAATTGAGAATGACATAGTGCTAGATATAAAAAATAAGCCATTTGGGGCTAGAAATATTGCGGAAAAACGTGAACCGCCATCAAACCAGGAAGACTGAAGTTCATGTATAAATAAGTGAGTAATTTTTAAATTAAAACTATATTTTTGTCTTATTGGTAAATTATCAGTGCACATATAAGTCTGCGGTGTGCATTACGTCTTTTACCTTCTTTTATACATGTGTCTAATGCGAAATCTGTGATGAGCCCGAGCGACGCTGATGACCCGGAGTTCCCTTCTAGATTTATATATCCATAACACTATATTTTAAAAACATGATTTTTTGAGAGGTGTAGAATAATAAAAGATAAGATAAGATATATTAACTAATAAAAATGCAAAAAGTACATTTCACATTAATCACGTAAATAATCAATTGCAAAATATAAGCAGAGTTAATAGTGGGCAATAGGGAAATTGTGTGGAGAACAGAAAGCTATGAGTGTATTAAAGCTTCCAGGAGTCAGCGGAAATCGGCTATGTAGATATTATATGATAATAATTATAATGTATACATTTTTAAAGTTTACATTTTGAATTATGATTTTTGAAATGACTGTTAAAAAATAAAATATTCATTTTAAGTTTTGGTATCTATACATTTTTGTTATTATCTAAAGTTTCTGTTTCATTCGAGTTTATTATTAAGATTTAAATTTTACGCACCCTCATCGTTTTACACTAATTCGTTTTTTACTTTAATATCTTTTATCTCTTGATGTTTTATATTAATTACCTTTTTAATAAAAGATATGGCTTTTTTCTCTTAGTTCGCTTGTGACCTAGAGGCATATTTTAAGTTTTTAACAAAGTTCCCTCTAGGAATTCCTTTGGAGATTGACAAAACAAACTGGTGAAGTCCAGAAATGAATATGAATATCGAATGTTTTGGAATTTTTTTCAAACAGAATTACAAATGGTGAACTTCATAAAATTTATTTTTATATATTCTCTTATATAACTATATTTTAGCAAAGTGATATTTCAAAAGGGGGAAAATTTAGTTTAGAGTTCCTTTTTAAAATTATTATCATTGGCGAAGTTCATAAAATTTAGAAAAATATAACCACCGCTGCTTTTTTTTAGATTTGAAATTTTAATCTTAGTAGTGAAGCGCAAGCTCTCCTTGTCGGGGGGAGTGGTGAAGCCATTGCCTGGTTTGGTATATATTCGAAAGTTTTATTGAAGTTACTTCTAAAATAGATTTTCTATTTTAATCTTTATCATGAGGAAATAACTATTGACATCTTAAAACGAATCAAGCAAAATGAAATTATTAGAGCAAATTTAAATCGTGAGGATTGTTTTTTTCGTATTTAAAAAAGAACAATAAAACTTTTTTTTGGCTGTTAGGTCTAGAAAATAATCATCTATCTTAAAAATAAATAGACCAAGAATAAATTATTGATATACCAGGCAATGGCTTCGCCACTCCCCCCTACGTGTGGAGCTTGCGCTTCGCTACTAAGATTAAAAATTAAAATAAATTTTCTGAACTTCACCATTTGTAATTCTTTTGGTTTTAAAAAATTCACAAAATTTCAATACTTATATAAATTTCTGAACTTGACAATTTTGTTTTTGATATTATAAAAGAATCATTAGAAATAACTTTGATAAAAAAAACGTCATAACCAAACTAAGAAGATATTATTATTCAAATACTTAAAAAAATCCCCTTCTTAAATTATAGAGTTAATGATGATGAAAAATAAAATAAAAAATGCAGCCATGCCTAAATTATAATAAATGTTCTGAACTTCACCATTTGTAATTCTATTTGAAAAAATTCCAAAACATTCGATATTCATATTTATTTCTGGACTTCACCAGTTTGTTTTGTCAAACTCCAAAGGAATTCCTAGACATTATTACCTCACACCTACATAAAATACAGTCAACTTGGAATGTCGAGCACTGTTTAATTTTACAAACAATGTTCTGGACCTTCACAAAAGGCTTATATGTTTCTAGAGATATATTTTGATTCTATTCTTGGCTTCGAATATGCGAATTGAAATTGTAATAGTGAAGCGCTCCAGCGTCGAGCAATATAGTTAATTCCTGACCTTAGAAATGCATCTCGATTTATTGTCACTTAATGAAAGGTGTTGTCAAAGTAAATCATAATCCTTATCCTCTAATTATATCCATTTTACCTTTTTTCCTTTCCTTAATCCCGGAGTGTCACCCTTTCCTTATTTCTTGAACTAGCTTCGAATGGATATTAAGCACTTTGATGTTTCATAATTCTGTTAAATTACCACCGAGGGGAGAGTGCTCAAGTTGTTGTTAACTTGTACTCGTAGTTACTTTCTCCTACCATTACCCACTTCCATCCCTTGGCATTATTAATGGTAGTTCCGCTAGAGTTACTACATGTCATCTTAACATGTGATTATTAGAGGAGATTTTGATTATAAAATACCAAAACTTTTAACTTAAAAGCCTGGTAAGGGGCTTTGATGTTTCATAATTTTGTTAAATTACCACCGAGGGGAGAGTGCTCAAGTTGTTGTTAACTTGTACTCGTAGTTACTTTCTCCTACCATTACCCACTTCCATCCCTTGGCATTATTAATGGTAGTTCCGCTAGAGTTACTACATGTCATCTTAACATGTGATTATTAGAGGAGATTTTGATTATAAAATACCAAAACTTTTAACTTAAAAGCCTGGTAAGGGGCTTTGATGTTTCATAATTTTGTTAAATTACCACCGAGGGGAGAGTGCTCAAGTTGTTGTTAACTTGTACTCGTAGTTACTTTCTCCTACCATTACCCACTTCCATCCCTTGGCATTATTAATGGTAGTTCCGCTAGAGTTACTACATGTCATCTTAACATGTGATTATTAGAGGAGATTTTGATTATAAAATACCAAAACTTTTAACTTAAAAGCCTGGTAAGGGGCTTTAGTATTTGTATTTTGATGTACCCCTTTTTTGGAAACCCCAAAATGGCGTACCTATATCTCTCTCTAAGGAAATGGATATCCTGTTTAGATGTCGAAATTTCTTCTCTTCTGAACACTACTTTTAATAGCCTAGATTAAAAAAAAATCATAATGTGTAAATAACAAATAACAAAGATAAAAAGACAAATGCTACAAAGCATAAAACCAACAACAACAACAAATAAGAAAAAAACAAAGCAGCAAGGCAACAAGAATGGAGCGCGCTCCGACGTCAAGGGTATGCCCGCCTCCCCCAGGCGCAGAAACTTGCGACCTAACTAAAAACAGTAAAATAAAGTGGAGGAGGCGAACCTTTTCCAAAAGTCGTATATTTCACAAGTTTTCGTGCAAGAACCAGTCCTGAGTACAAGGGTCAAAAGGTAGTGATCCTGCTGGTACCGGTGCCAGGACAGGTAACCTGCGTGAAAATCACTCAGAATAGGACTTTCAACAAGAATGAGCTCAACAGTCTGGGGGACAACGCAGTCGTCACAATAAAGGGCAGATGAGCGCTCCATCAAATGGCGGTGCGTCCCTTGAGTGTGTCTAATTCAGAGACGACAGAAAGCAATCTGAAGCCGTCGCGGCATTGGATTGGGGGAGGGGGTCTATGAGAAGAGTCGCGGCGCAATGGCACGAAATTTTGAGTTCCCCTCGACCGTCTCCCATCTTCTTTGCTAAACAGCCCGGAGAGCTGCTCGTATTCTTCCCATGTAATCGGTGTGAGGAAGAACGAAACGCTATTCTGGTCAACAAGTCATCGCAGAATCTTTTGCACCCTCATTGGCCCGCTCAATCCTCGCAATTCCTACATGTCTAGGAACTCAGCAGAAGATAATATTGACATCCGCCCGGCTCGCCAAAAACCCTGGCGTCACGGATAATGTGAACCCGGGGATGCAGAAATTCCAATGTCTCGAGAGCAATCCGGTCTCCAAACCGGGCACATTGAGTTATCTCCCGTACTGAGCGGTGTATTGAAACCAGCTTGGCCGTAAATACAGACGTAGTGCTTGACAGAGGCCCGCTGACTTCAAACAGAGGAGTCACGGCATGGAAACCGACACCCTCTTGGGAGTTAGAAACATCCCTATACACCGGCACGGTTCCAGCGTGACACGAAATGTGCTCCCAAAAAACCGCAAACCATACTCCTGGCTCGGTAAAAGCTTTAGAAGCAGAGGCGTGGCGACAAATAGTAAAAGGTGGTAGCCTCCAGGTTGGTATCCTGGGAAAAATACAGACGTAGTCCTTGACAGAGGCCCGCTGACTTCAAACAGAGGAGTCACGGCATGGAAACCGACACCCTCTTGGGAGTTAGAAACATCCCTATACATCGGCACGGTTCCAGCGTGACACGAAATGTGCTCTTAAAAAACCGCAAACCATACTCTTGGCGCGGTAAAAGCTTTGGAAGCAGAGGTGTGGCAACAAATAGTCAAAGGTGGTAGCCTCCAGGTTGATATCCTGGGAAAAACCATGAGCGCCACCGGCCCGAGAGTTATACTGAGCTCTCGAGGGAGTTTCTTAGACCTAAACATAAAGGGCTTAGGGTATAACTAGCGTCTCTTGGGGGCATAGGCACTGTCGAGATCAGCTGCGGATGCACTGAGAGCGGTTATCTACTGAGAAGCACCGGGATCGCACGTACAGGCGAATAATGAATTGTGCTCGACGTAGATCGACTAGCCTTTCTCCAGCATCGACAAGTAAGCTCAATGGGCACGTGCGGAAGGCGCCGTTCGCCATGCTCAGGCCAATGTGGTGGATTGAGTCCACCTTCCGTAATAAAAGTTCGTCTGCGGACGCATAAAACTCGCATCCGTAGTCGAGCTTCAAACGAACAAAGGATCGATAAAATAGTAAGTCAGTAGCCCTATCAGTGCTCCGGCACTTAACATCACGAAACGAAGAATATCCATGGTTTGGGTACAAGAATCCTTAAGAATGCAAATATGAGCCTCCCAGGGGAGGCCTTAGTCAAATACAAGACTTTTAAAAACAAGTTTGGGTGAGGGTGGAACCATGCGTGGTGGCAGAAGTACACCACCTTAGTATTGGCCAAGGAAAACCGAAGCTTCTGCACCTTGGCATAACGAGATACGCGGTTAAATGCCTGTTGGACTCGACGCTCCAGACTTATCATCCGGGCTACGCCAAAGGTCGTCCACGTAAAGCGTAGGAAGAACATACTCTGGCAGCACTGAGGTGATGCCGTTGATGCTCAGGGCAAAGAGTACTCTGAGGAATTTTTCCTGCGGTACTTACTCTTCTTGTTCATTTGGGCCGTAGAGGGCTCCCCTCCCCCACCCGTACGCTAAATAGACCACCTCGTAAAAATTCAGATATAAAGATTGAGAGGCACCCCCTCGTCCATATCATGTGGAAAGTCTTCATGACAGGGTATCGCCATAAGGTATCATAAGCCTTCTCCAGATCGAGAAACAGCGGTATAGGGGTTTCTACGAAGGAAGGACTCGCAAACTGCATTTTTCAGTCGGAACAGAGCATACGCCATGGATTGGAACTTGCGGAAGCTGCACTGTGCAGAAGACGGATGGCCTCCGCTATCCAGACAAAAGGCTATTCTAATATTTACCAATTTCTCCATTAGCAGGCACACGTAGGAGGTTAGAGAGATTGGGCGGAAACCGGCCGGGGTAAAATGATCTCTTCCCGGTTTGCGAAAAGCGAGTAGAGTAAAGATTCTCCAGGAGTCTGGGAGGATACACTCTACCCAGATTCAGTTGAACAAATGTAACAGAAATGCGATGCCTTGCTCACTCAGTCTCGAAGAATGGCTCAGTGGACATCCTCCGTACCCGGAGCGGTATCCGCGCACCAAGCGAGAGCCGAACGTAACTCATTTAATTTAAATCTGTCGTTGAAGAGTTCTCCGCCAATTGAAGTAAAACTCAGTTAACAGCCTTCCACAACATCACGACACGACGCGCATTGAAAGATGGAAGAGCAGCATCCCGGGTATAAAATGTGGATAAAGCGATCGCTAAGGACTCCGCCTTGGAGGCGGGGTCCGAGATTGCGATCCCATTCGCCCGGAGAAAGGGAAGGGGGTCCTGCGAGAACTTGTCTCGAATCATTTTGACTAGGTTCCCTACCTCTGCTAGAGGAGACTTCCCGTTAATTCAAAACACCTATGCCCGCCAGGAAGGGTGGTGGGCCTGCTTCTATACATACCTGTACCAAGCCCTAGCTCTACGAAATTCACCGATATGGAAATCGTTTGGTCGGCGACTATAGCGCATGAAGGCATAACGCTTCTGTTCAAGGGCCGCCTCACACTCGGCTGACCACTACAGAGGCGGTCGGCATGCTAAACGGCCAGACATTCTAGGAATAGTAGTTATAACCACGGCGATGAGATTGCCGGGAAAGAACTCAACTGTATCATCCGCCGACCTAAACTCCTCGACTGAGACAGATAAATAAGTCATTGCCTAAAATGAGAACCACCGTGCCCATGCCAAGCACCACCGAGGAGGGCTCTCAAGCGGACGCGCCACAGAAAATGATGATATTTTAATGGGGTAGTGATCTCTACTATGGAGTTCATCGACTTCTCACCGAAAATCAGGCTGTGCTTCCGGAGAGCTCAGAGGTATATCAAGACGGAGGAAATGAAGCGGTTCTCTGGAAGTGATGCGTAAACTCATCCACATTTATGACACCACTCTCCAGCTTGTCGATCAGGTCGACAAAGATCTGAACCCTAGGATTGATTGAGTAGTCTTCCTAGTAGGGATGTCTACCGTCCAAATCCCCAAGCAAGAGAAAGACCTCGGCAATCGTGCCACAACGCAGTGGAGGTTCCCAGCGTCGAACTCTGCTGACGGTGAAATGTAGGCAGAAATAACAGTATACCTGCTATCCAGGTGCAGCTGCAAAGCTACTACCTAAAAGGAGCTATTTAAAGCAAAGAGAAGAACGTAAACATCATGCCGAGTGTAAATAAGACATCATACTGCCCGTATGTACCCCATCCCGTGGTGATGGGGTAGAAAAACACTTATACTCCGGAAAGGTAGGCAGGAGGCACGTACCCAGTATGGTTTTCTGGATGAGACGACCCTCCGCAAATTCTCCCAGTTGGCCCAGAGTCCACAGCGATTCCATTGAAGGAATATGCCTCCCAGGATTTGCTCAGAAGAGATGTTGGGGCCCTCTTCGAAGAGAAGACCCTCATGGGAATTGACGTACGCTTCCTAGAGGCAGAACTCCTGGCACTGTTGTCCTAACAATGTGCTGAATGTTTTGTAGCCCTCGAAAACTTATCGGGAGATGTTAGGAGCCAAAGATCCTTTAGTGTTATCTTCCTTTTGGGCAACAGATTTAGGAGCTCCGGAAAATGGTCTCACGACCAACTTCAGTGGTGTTGCCTCCTGTGGGCTGTATTGACGCTGGGCGAAGTGGGGAGCCCTGATTTTAGCAGGGGCTGGGTGTAAACCCTTCCTGGTGTGAGCTGTAGCAAGGGACTGCCCAGGATGTGTAAAATATGTAGAATGTTACCTAACCGGCGCGAAAACGACCAAGAAGGGCCAGGAGTAGAGGGTGTCTTTTTAAACTTTGAGGCATAAGACGTCCCAGGCAGCGCCGGGAGCGCCAGGACCAAGTCCTTAGCCTGGCGAAATGAGAGTCGATCCCAGGCCTGAACGGCCAGGATTTCCTTCTCAAGGAGATACGCACCACATTGCTTCCAAGAAGCGGTGTGCGGTTGTCTGCAATTGACACACTTGGTCACACACAATTTGGACTTATCGTGTGGGGCCTTAGAGAAACATACACAGACTTCAGGTAACGCCGAATTTGCACGTCTTCAGGAGCTATTCGTACGGCCGAAGCGGTCGCAGTTGTTTCACCTCCGCCGCAGTGGCACGAATGCCTTCACGTGGTATAAAAACGTATCGGCATGCACCCACTCAGTGAGCTTGTCACAATCAAGAGTGTAGGGGTTGGTCTTGAGGCCCCTCCCTGTTTTTTTCATTACACGTTCGACCTTGACCGCTCCATCGTCAGCCAGCTCTAAGATGATGTCATCTATTGAGTAGTCCACGAGTTTCATCGCATAAATTACTCATTTCATGTGGTTCATGGTAAAGTGCGTTGTCACACTCACCGGCGTGCCATCAAGTATCCAAAGGACACTAGGCACTAATCATGGCCCCCTTGGAGTGATTCGACGCATTCACAAGAAGGCTCCAGTCCAAGAAAATGGTCACCTTTGGCTCTCTACCAATTACGCTAGCTAGTGTTTGCTTATGATAGATCATGTTACCCTTGGACAACATGCTGCTCTCGCTGAAGCGAATAGCGAGAAAGCGTTTAAAGCCAGTAGGCTCGAAAACGCCAGGTAACCTATGAATGTGGGACCCAAATGTAATGGAGGCTCAGCTCTGCGCACTCTCAAATTTGGTCTTTGTCAGCGACTCCTCACCAGGAGCATCACTGTAGGCGGACGTGCCGAGATTGGCTTGGTCGCTTACCGAAACAGCAGCCGACCCATCCGTCCCCGAGGCTCTTGCGCAGGGAGAGGAGCCCTTAATGTTTGTTGTTTTACGGTCTCTTTTCATTTTAGGAGAGAAAGGTGAGGAATGAATTCGCTTTCATCCTCCGCAAGAATCAGTACCTAGGCCCGATGGACCGGCCTCAGCAAGATCCTTCTCTGAAATGGAGAAACTCTTGGATGTCCCAGGGGCACCAGCCGGGGGAGGAAATACATCCTCTCCTTATGAGGCCTTGGGGACCCGAGCCGTTTGCAAAGAAGCTTGCACAGGTGCGGCCTCGGTTCTGTGCTTGACGCCGAGCCAGGGTTCGACTCAATGAAAGATCCTACCCTCTGGGGCTGGGTTACTTCATTGAGCATGTCCATCTACGAAGGCGCCTCCATTTGGCCATCCTCACCCCCAAGACATCACGAATCCCATTCACCTTTTTATTCGTCGAATACTGGCGAACCGGATCTGTCGAGGAAGAGAGATGGGGAAGGGATACTGACACCTTGTAAACTTCTCATGTATGCAAGTAGGACATTAGAAGGTGCGGGCCGATGTGCCCTTTTATCCCTTGCTCTCCTAAGGAGGTTGCCCTATCTATCAGCTTCCACCGGGAGCGGTCAATTATTGGCTGCCTACCTGATCTCCCGGCAGTCTCTTTTGAAAGCAAAGGAGGGACTGTCGCTGTAAAAGAGATAGAGTCGCCCAAGGGTGCCTCCAGAGAGGGAGATGAGGGGGAGTCCCTTGCACCGGTAGGTCGAGGAGAGGATTTAGCCTCCTGAGAAAGCACAGGGGGTACCTTCTTTTCTACAGTGGTGGTGCCCGAAGGATGCTTCGACGGTGGTAAAGGGGAAATGGAGAGTTTGTGCATTTTGGTTTACATCATCTGGCATAGTGGCCGTATTAGTATCACGGAACGCAAACGCTAATCACCTCACGCAGTAGCCCGCTCAGCGAGGGGTGAATACAGGGACGGCAAACCCAGCTTCCGCTATTTGAGACCACTCTCCCCTCCCCCAGTGGCAGCCCTTCCGCTTGGAGGCTCCACCTTGGGCTGGGCGTACAAGTTATCGTTGTCTAGTTTGTGACGCATCCTTTCTTCAAATAAAAAAATTTTTTGCTTATAACTTTTCTATCCGCTTTTCTATGAAATGATTCTTAGACATGATTAGAAGAAATTTTCAAAGAAATTTTCGTGCAATTTTCATGATTCATATATGCGTTAGGAAATTGCATTTGTTTTACACCCAATGTCTTTGTCTCGCCTTCTAATCCATAGTGATTTATTGTAGCAGAAACCATTATTATGCCTCAAAATACATGAAATATTTAGGTCCAAAAAGTTGTTTAAATTATCCTAAGTGGAAATTATGCTTAAAGTTAGCCAAGGCTCACTTCACACAAATGTTGAAACAGAGTAATAATTCTTCACCCAATGCATCTACCTTCTCCGAAAAAGGAGTAGGCTGGAAGTCATGGAAGCAACGTTTTGAAAGTGTAGTTCAATAAATCGTCGTCCGAAGAAGACTTAATTGCCTTCGAGAACAGAGGCTGGCTCGGGAAAGTTGCGCGTTCTTCCGATCCGAAGCACGCCAGGTCTCCTCTTTGGATTATCATGCTAGTTACTTATACATTATTAATGTATTTATTACTATTATCTTTGAGAAAGTAAAGCATATTTGCTTAAATTTAGAGAGAATTCTCTTTTAGTGAGGAGAAATGATTAGAAATAGTTTGGCAGATTAGGAAAAACAAAACAAAACACCGAATGTTAGAGCAAGCGATCAAAAATCAGATGAAACTCTTCAGTTATTTGAAAACGGTGTGGAATATATTCAGTAGGTGGAATTGTGTCCAGTAACATAGCGTAATTAAGTGGCTGAAGCTACAATTAAATGGAATTTCATTTCTAACAATTTAAACCTAATTATTTTAAAATTGCTCTTTTTTGTATTCGACAACAAGATATGAGCTAAACCATTACAAAAGTTTATCAATGGTTTAGTAGTCCGGAATAATTGCTTGCTTGAAGTTTAAAAGATTTCTATATTTAGTGGTTTTTGTGTATACCAAATGTCAAACACATTTAATTCATGTTTAATCTTTTAAATTTTCAGCCAAAGAGTTAACAAAATCATGGACAGAGGTCCTGTTAACAAACAATACTAAATATGAGACTGCATCATTTAAATCTTTGTTACCCACATGAATAAATACAGGAATAAAAACAGCCATGGTTAAATTTTTACAAATTTTCTGAACTTCGTAATTATAATAATTTTAAAAAGGAACTCTAAACTAAATTTATCCTCTTTCAAAATATCACGTTGCTTAAATATAATTATAGAAGAAGATAAATAAAAGTAAATTTTCTGAACTTCACCATTTGTAATTCTATGGGTTTTAAAAAATTCACAACGATACTTACTGCCGTATGCTAAAGCAAATGTGAAATGCACATTTGAGCAAAAAGCATAAAACCTATTTTTTTTTAATATTTTACATTTTAGCCTTTTGCATATAATAAATTTATAAATAATTGTGAAGCTACACTAAATATGATAAAAGTGCATTTAATTCTGAACTTTGCTAAAAAAAGTCATAAGAAAACTTAAATGAAATTATTATTCAAATACTCAAAAAAATCCCCTTCTTAAATTATAGAGTTAGTGATGATGATGATGATGATAAAAATTTTAAATTTGCGGAACCCAGACACCATATATCCTATCCTGTAAGGAACGAGTTAACTAAACTCTTATCCAGGATCTTCATTAGGTTATAACTGAAGGAGGCCGCTATAAGATTTCACAAACGGCTAAAATAATTGTGCGGGATGAGAAAGGCCGCAAAGGACCCTCTGCTCTATTTCCACAGTCACAGTACCCAATTTTCCAAATACATCTATAACGAGTAATATAGCGGAACCTTTTATAACGGGAAGAAGTACAAACCACGGTCGCACAAGAAGATTGGTAAACTAAAGCAAGTAATTTTTTTCTCGTAAGAATTTATTCTTGGAGAAATCAAAGGTAACATTCGAGACCCATCATTCAGAGTTAAAATTATTAGCCGTTGCGCTCGATTTCGACGTGATCTTTTGTCTCTATTTATTTGCATTTTCATCGTATTGTTTCTTTTTTATATTTATTTTTCTTCTACTGGAGGGCGCAAGGTTACGTTTTATTCTCACCAATAAGGGATGGAAGAGGCTGGGTATGGAATTATTGCCTCTACAGGGTCCAACCATCCACATATAAATTTGATCAGCACTATTGACGTCGGTATCCCAATTTCTAATAGAAACAGATAAGTATGAGTTTTGAAGAAGAAATCCTTCAAATTATTCACTTCTACTAAAAGAAACAAAGAATAAGATGGATATGGATTGCACCAAAGTAGAGTAAACGAAAAAAATGAGCTCGATTACATAAATTTTAACAAAAAAATCTCATTAAAGACGCATCAGTTATTATTGCTTTGACACAGGCAGCGCCAACAATTATTTGGGAGCCAAATCAAAAGAGAAATATCTAGAGTCAAGCACATAAAAACGGATCAAAATTTTACACTCCAAGTGGACTTAATAACTAAAAAATTAAACTAGCAACCAAATTTAATGAAATAAATGATCCATTGACCGATTCGTGTCCAGAAAACTGCATGTCGAGTAATAGGTACCCTTCCCAGACAATACGTTCATATATACATATATGTATCTATTGGTTGGGAAGAAAGAGATAAAAGCCGCGAGAATATGTATACATACAGTTATATACATATAAATCCTCTAATATACGTGCGCGTCTTTCGCTACGTACAAATATGGCCACTTCATAAAAGTAATCCGTTGATTACGAGGTATAAGAGTGCGACTTTAATACAGGGGCCGATAGCGTTTAATGAGTTTATCAAGTTGCAGTTCAAGGATATATTTAAAGAGTGAAAACCAAAAATATAATTTTAATAAGTCATTAGTTAACATATAGGAAATGTAAATAAGGATAATATTGATAGACTATAAAAAATTGGCAATCGGGTAACGTTAATTACTTGTTAATTAGCTTTAAAATGGGATACTATAAATCAGTTATACAAAAGGAATATTTAAAAGTCGGAAAGCGGGTCGATTAACGGGAGATGCAATCGTTTTGCCTTAAAGGAAATCCTCGAGGAAGGGGACTCCTTTAGCGAGTCGGCGCCGGGAAATGAGACGGAAAATGGTCGTGATTCTCGGCCGAATATCCTGA
>OZ018327.1:139499616-139612116 GCA_963969495.1 Ceratothoa steindachneri
CGAAGAAACTCCCTACCAAAATTACCTTCACGCCTATCGCCTACAAATTCGAAGTTGGTTAGCAGCTCTACCTCGACTTAGACAATGATCTTAAACTTATGTCCTAATCTAAGGTGAAGAATGTGGATGAAGTCTCATAATGGATGTTATAAAATGGCCATCACGAAACGCAGACCATAAATCAATAAATAAAATGTGAATAGAATTATTAAAAAAACAACGACAAAGAAATCTAGCAAAGAAAGACGAATCGTGGCTGAATTACAGTTAAAAGAGGAATGTAGCAAATTTGTAGATGAAACTGCTCAAAGTTAATATGTATGTTGAAAAGCATAGCAAAGGTTAGGCAACTATCATTGCCTACACAGGTTTTACGAGGAAATATTAGATGTTATTTTTCTTCCCTCAATGTCGAGCTCTGTTTTGTGTCCAATAAAGTCTAAGTCTGTGTTAAATCGCCAGATGAAGCCACGATTCGGTTTGCTTACCTAGCCACTCCCTTCGGCTGTAGATAGTCTTGGCAACTTAAGGCTTTATACTATAGATCTTAGGGATATCTCCCTCTATCTTTGATTGGAAATTGTAAGAAAATGAAAAGATTTAAGGATGGGAGAAGAAAATGGTCCCTGCTTGTTTCGTAGGGAACTTTTGGTGATGCAAAAATCTTTTGTATTCATTCCTCTATGATGAGAAGTTCCTACCATGCTGGCATATGACACGTAATTATCAAAGTAAATTTAAACCTGCGAGAGAGCACCTTCAAATTTCTAGGAGAAAGAATGCTTCGTGTGAAATATGAAGATATTCCCTAGTGTTTTTTAGGAAAGGAGACGCAGGAAATCTCATCGTCTCAACTATTCTATGGGATCGGATGTTTTGAGTCTCATTTGACGAGGACTACCTGACATCATGTTGGCGGAAGTAAACACCAAAACAGAGAGAACTTTACATGCCTTAAAAAAAATTGCCAGATCGGTTTTGCCAATTTTCTTATTCTACGGATTGTTTTCATTACACTGTTCTTGTTCCGGTGGCCTTATTTATTTATACGCTCTCTTCTAATGTATAAACATTTGGTTTACATGACACTCCCCTCCATTTAATAAATTCTAGTGTGCAATACTATCGACACTCATGCTTAAATAAAATGATGTACATATGGCTAAGGCTTAGCCGAGTGGAAGACTCCCCCTCTCCAACAGGAGAGAAGTTAGGGCTTTTCTGGTTTAATTAATGGCGAGTGGGATTTACAATTAGGGTCGATATTTTGGTGGCTGTCATGAGGTTTAGCAGCCCTTGGCTCTGGTTACACTTTAAAATGTCGGTCCCCTTTGAGATATATAGTAAGCAGTGTAAGCTCTGGCAAAAAACAGTGTAAAACAAACTTCTACACGATCCAAAGAAAGAAAACATAGCGTTGTTTCTATTTCTGTCAAGCATTTGGTAATATCTTTTCAACTGATATGGTAATTTGTGAGAAACTCTAATTTGCCTGGATATATGAACTATAATTTTAGGCCCTAAAACATGAAGATTAACATTAAGTCAAGATAAACTAGAAGTTCAATATGGATAAATCCAAATTAATAAATTTATAGCTATCCCTTACTCAGTTTTCCTGAAGGTCACTAAAATTTACTTCCAACTTAACAATTTCATGACCAAGGTTGTCTTAAGAGCCAAAAAATTGGTTAAATTCTGTGACTTGGGTGAATAGTACTACAATGATATCTCGCTCAGGGAAGTAAATGTTCGAATCCTGTCATTAGCTGATATTTTGCATGAATCGATATCAATAATTCACGTTTTTCTCGACCCTTTCGTGCGACAGTCGGAAAAGACTTTCATTTTATCCGAAAGGTTGTTTCAATGAGTAAAGGTCGCAAGAGTCTTCAGTAAAGTTTAATCAAGAAACACATTTCTCTTAAACACTAAAACCACATATTTTGGCTCATTAAATACGTCAACTGGAAATATTTATCGATGCAATAAAACCACGATTATCTCCCTTTCTATAATTCGAGAGTTATAATCGAAATGAAAATGGGCATCGTTAATCTCCTTCAACCTGAACTCAATCCAATTTGTAAAATGGGTCTTTCCGTATTTATCACCATGAAAATCTTTATGCTTTAATTCAGCAATTTCTGCTTTATTGTCTTTTGGCACTCTGAGTTTAGAAATCTTCCACATATCTTCACTTTCTTTACGTTCACAATTTCTTTTTCCGAAAACTTTCCTCGTGAAGATGCTAGATTTTGTTTTCGGCCTTATTTTTCGACTAAATGAAATAAAGTAATAAAAATTGAGCCAATGAGAGATATGAGAGGGAGATTATGCTGGGGGATGAACGGAAACATTATGTGAAATGAAAGAATTTCATTATAAAAATCGCATGAAGTCATCGATATCCTGATCTGGGACTCATAGGGCCTATGGGCGATCTCCATTGGGAAGAAGGGGTACCCGGGCCAGCGGGCTCTGACAAACCTCGGATCGTCGAGGTTTCTAGGTAGGGACGACGTCGCTTCTTTTTCTTATAAAGGGGTTGAAGTGCTTCACCTGACCCTATCCGAGTGCAGAAAACAGAGGCGGTGCCTCCTCTGCCTCACCGTGGTCTTTAGAAGCCTCTGAGAAACAAGAGGGGGGCCCACCCAAAGTTTAGAATCACCTGGACGAAAGTCTTCAAAAGGGAGTATCGGAGAAACCCACAAATTCGTGGTTGAAGATAGGAGGAGGCCCCCCCCCCTCCTCTTCGCTAGGAGACTCTTGGTTAGGCCCCTGATAAGGTATGGGGCACCACCAATGGATTAGAGTCACCCTAAGGCAACTCCATACAAAGGATTAAGGAGGAAACCCCCAAACCCGTACCTATTGAATAAGGTAAAACGCCCTCTTCGCCGGGAGAAATTTGGAGAGGCTCCTAATACACCACATGGGGAGGGAAACCTTGGAAGAGGTGGAGATTCCCGCGGGCGTCTTCTTAAAAAAGTATAGGGGTGAAACCCCTTTATCTTTCGTGAATGGTGAGAGGGGATGACCTGGCTTCCAAATTGAGTGGAGAATTGAGGGCGACATATGCATTTCCTATGCACTCGGCGGCCCTACTTTGAGCTCAATTGGAGACTCTTGCGTGGCCCAGCCGATGCCGCTGGGTCGGGCAGTGAACACGTTCAACACCAATCTTTGGTAATCCCAAACCAAAGCCTACCGATGACGTGGTAGACAGATCGGATTGGCGGATCCGCCTCGGTAACAAGCCTCAGAGAGGTTGAGGTCACTTACTCAAGCATCAAATGGAAGAAGGGCCAGAGCCGTAGTCCAAGAGTGGGGATGAAGTTATACCAGTGAAAAGGGTGCATAAAAGGAGCAGGGGCACGCAACTGATCCTCCAGACCTTGACTCAGAGTAAGGGTTTCTTTTGGGTGGGGGTATCATTGCAGAGACTGAGGCAGGGAGACGTGCTGCTCGTCATGATGCAAAGTAGGGTCCCTAGTAGCGGTGCACTGGGAACGGGAGGTCGTGTTTCTTCTTCAGGTTTAAGTTTTCCATTACCAACATTAATTGATAGTACAAGGACTTTACAACTGGTCTCTAAACACAGCGTGGTCATTTCAGAGGGTGCCTCACGTATGAAACAGACACCATTGGTTATCATCACCATATTTTTCTCATGAAGATTTTGAATTATAGATTTGCATGCCGGCAAAGCTCCTAATTTTCACTCGAAGCCACTCTAATAACAAACAAAGTCTGCTGAACAAAGTCGTATGTTCTCACTCATTCTGATTTATGATGACCTTACGACATTCAAAACTTTCAATAATTCCAGGACTAACCTTGGGAGGACCTTGTCAAGTATATCTTTCGAAAGAGAATGTAAAACAACATAAGGTTTCAAATTTCGCTATAATCGGTTGAATAGTTACAATATTATTACCCTTCCCCCAGAAAAGCAAATCAGGGCCCGACTGACCGACCGAGCGACCAACCGTCATATAGAGTCGCACGCGACTTAAACGGAGGCGGGAAGATAAGAGTGAAATAAAAAGGGAATATTAAAAATGTGTTATATTCAATATTACTTTTTATAATCATTTTATAGGTGTGGGAAATATTTATCAAATATAGTTTTTAAGGCTAAATTATTTATTGTCTAAGTAATATTATATGAGGAAAGGTACTTTGCTAGCGCAGTATTAAACTTTTATTTGATCCATTCGCTTTATATTAGAGGAACATTTTAGAATTTTAAAGACGATGAACTAAACGCGTTTTTCAGTTGGAGCGAATTAAGATATCTCAGTCTCACTTCAAATGATTTATGTATTTCTAAGTTCAAGGATTAATTTCGTCACTCGACCTTCGAGGTTAAGATAATTTTTCACAGATGTCAAGTGAATGTTAATGATATTTGTAGTGAAAGAAATCCTCCATCTTTTCTCCTCCATTAATTTCATTTTTCTACTCGCTCTATTTAATTTCACATATATATTTCTTATTATTCCCTAAATTGGGTTGCCTAAGTTGCGAAATGTGACGGTTCATGGTCAAGAAAGTCTCACGTCTTTCCTGAAATCTCTTTTTACTTCTCCTAACTTTAACTCTATTTATAAACGTTTTGCCAAAGAGGCTATTCCTCAAATGCCACTGTTGGTTTTCTTTGGATTTTGTTTTTTAAATGAGCATCACCTGAGCGTTGTCAGGGTAGTTAAATGAAGGAGAAGGTTTTCGACCGTGGTTCTGAGCAAGCTAAGACATTAAACTTGGCTTAATATCGCAAATGATTTCAGTTCAAGAGAAGAAACCGACACAAAAATTGCTGATGATAGATATTTAGGAGATTACTAAAGAAAGAGCCGAGGGAGAGACCAAAACCGATGCATCAAGAGACAAATAAAACAACTTTGATATTTGGAAATAATTAAGTCTGACCCAGACTCAGCGACGACCCAAAATATGAGCAGAAGTCTGTTGTCTCTTATCGTTTCCTTTTTGAAAATTTCTTTTTCCAAATTGTTGAGAATGTTCAACCTATTTGAGGATCGCGAGGATTAAACGCTGGATTAAACCATTCCTCGTCTTTGAAAAGTACTTACTCTTTGTTTAAGCAAAAATCAATGGAGCTGAGGGGGTAGGGGTGGGGGGTGCATCTCCACCAGATGCGATTTGACGAGAGGTTTGTAAAGTTGAATGAACTCTACGTGATTTTCGTATCAGAAAGAGAACAGTTTGCATACTAAAGAGGGGGAAAGGGCGCAACCCTCATTAACACACTGACAGAAGTATTTCTTCCAGTTTCACACATATTAAATTCCGTTAGGTTATATAAGTGCATGTAACACAAAAGCTAAACTTTACCTAACATAACATATCCATCCTCACCTAAGAACTAAACCTAACTTAACCTAACCCAACTTATCCTGCTGCTTTTAATTTTGTTCTAAATACTTAATTTTGCCTAAGTATCAGCTTTTTAGAATCAAATAGAAGTGAAATTACTAGGTATTTTTAATTAAGAAAAGACGGTAATCTGGTACAACAAACTAGAAAATTTGCTATACGCATAAGAGATAAAAGTGTGTGAGACATAGAAAGGTAAAAGGTCGATGGAAGAAAAAAGAAATAGATTGAATAGCAAAAGTGTTAGAACTAAAGGGCACATAATAGCTTTCCAAGAACAAATATGAAGAGAGTGAACTGCCACTATTAACCCGTCCTAATGACCAACTTATTAATTAAAATTATGTCCAATGCAATTACGCAAAGGCGCCTCCACAAATTGATTGAATGAGTCCCTCATTAACAAAAGGAGCAAATGAGGCCTTACATCACACAAAGTAGAATTGCAGTGAAGCCATTTATATCAACTCACCTCATCGGGAGTTGCCTCTTTTGCGGCACGGAACAGATTCAGGAGAGACCTCCAACCTCCTCCGCCATAGATCTGGACAATCTGCTTTATTTTTGTCTTCATTATGAATGGATTTTCAAAAGTTTTCCGACGGGGCTAATCTCGTTTTTTTATAGCTATTAAATAGATAATAGATGAAACCATCTCTCACTATAGCTGTTAAAATGATAACATAAGGGAACACTTTGTTCTCATCTTCCTTTTTATGTGATTTTTCAATTGATTCTATTTAGGTTTTCAACGCTGATTTCAACTCCTAGTTTTAATGTTATGTGAAAATTAGGATTTTTTTCTGAAATCGACCTATTTATGTTTAGTTTTAGATTTAAAGATGGCTTTTTCAAACAGACATAAATATATATGTAATCCTAATGTATTCTGTAACATATGTGACTGCTATCATATGTTCGTCAAAGGCATATTATAACAAGATTTGTGTGCCGCGACAATAAGACTTTTTTTATTTTTCACTTGGTGATCAAAGCAAGAAGTGGGCTCCACAGATTGTGCATCATAATTGCGAAGAAGGTCTTCGTAACTGTACAAATGGAAAACGAAAAGGTCTGTCTTATGGAGTTTCTATGGTATGGTGATAGCCACAAGACCCCATAACTAACTGGTATTTTTGCCTGCCCAATACTAAAGGTTTTAACAAGAAAAACTGCCATAATATCTGCTATACCGCTATTCCCTCTCCAATTCGACCTACTTCGCATTCTGAGGAAGTTCCAATTACAGTTTCTATTGGTTATCATTCAGCTATATATAAAAGCAGTTAATTTGAACAAGAGTTTCAAGACATGGTCCCAGATTTCGACGATTCGTCAGCTAATGCGAAACAGTCATCACCCCTTCAGCGTTTTACTCAGACGGAATTGGATGACTTTGCACGTTTTTTGGTACTCTCTACAAAACACAAAAATCAGTGTAGCTATTAGCAATCAGACTAAATGAAAAAAGCCTTCTTCACAGCTCCGCAAAAATCTCATATTTCAGAACAAGATAACAGATTTTTTGTAAACATTTTTCAGACAAGCAATTTGTTTACTGCTACGAAATCCCAGACT
This sequence comes from Ceratothoa steindachneri, assembly GCA_963969495.1. Taxonomy (NCBI): domain Eukaryota; kingdom Metazoa; phylum Arthropoda; class Malacostraca; order Isopoda; family Cymothoidae; genus Ceratothoa; species Ceratothoa steindachneri. The sequence goes on from OZ018327.1 coordinate 139,506,598, forward strand.
TTATAACACAGTTTAGTTTGCCTCGTAAAAAATAGAAAATAGAGATTATTTCTCGTTAGTTCTAAGCGCAGCCTGATTTGTGCTCCCTTCCATAATGGCATTGTTTTTGGTGCAGTTCTATTTAGTCATTCTATGCATTTGCGAGACTCCCATGAAAACATAAATATGGTCATGACAATCAAAAATCATGATCACAACTGTATAGTTTGTGTGGATCTACAAATATTTAACTGCTTCCTTGTCCAATAAAAAAAAGTTTCATTAAGTTGCCATGCTATCTCTTCGAGCTGGGGAAAACGGTCGACGCAGAAGGAATGGCCTATCCATGAAGTCATTTTCCTCTCACTCTCACTCGCAAGCTTGGCTCGATGAAGCTGTTTACAAAGGCACTGGGCATAGACAGGGAATGCTTTCAGAACATAGTTTCCGCCTTTTATTCTTTGTGTTTTGAGAAAATCGAAGCAAGCGTATTTGATGAACCTCAAATTTGTCACCTTGTAGGTGAAATAGAATTTGTCAGAAAGATGAAAAACAAGGAGAAGACAGCGTGGCTGTCATTCGTGATGCTTATACAATACTTTCTTGGTAAAAAAAGCTAATAAATATGATGATTTGGTTGCCAGAATACTGTTGGATTTTCCTGATCTTGGATGCAACGGGAGAGCACCTGCATCAAGAAATGACAAAGGAAGATCGCTATTTAGGGCGATGGTACAGATATATGATAGCGGACTAATGCTAGAGTATCTAACGATATACTACCCCATAAAGTCATCATATGCAAGAGATACATGCGCCAATTCTTGCCATAATATGAAAACTTTCAGCTCTTTTATTTCATCGATATTTTAGAATCGCATCGGTATACTAATATTTGGATTCTTTTTATGGATACAGGTTTCAGACTTGACTAACAATAATATATATTTTGATTCTGCATATTTTATTTATTTTGCCTTTTTTCCAAATTCTAGTACAAACTATGATGAATATATAATACACGCTGTTGAGAAAAACATACAAATTCTTTGCTTAAACGGTTGTTTCAAGCATAATTTTAACATACTATGACAATAAATTACTTCGATAAAACATATCATTATCGAAATGTATCAAAATTTCACAAAAAAATTAAAAAGAAATAGCCGATATGTATTTTTTAGGCTGCTCTAATTTCCTCCACCCATAGCAATTTAATTTTAAGCGTCTTTAACTTCTATTATTTATTATTATTCATTTACATATGTATTCATCTCACCACTTTATTTAATTTCTGTATGTATGGCTTACTCGCATAGCCGTACAATTCCTCTTTTCCGAATAGAGATATGAAGAAACATTTCATAAGTCTATCACAATGCTCAGGAAATTATCCTATAAATGGAGCTAAACCAGAACTAAATATGGTAGCGAAAATTTACTACCAATGCTTGCGGGGGTATGTGCAATGACATGGATTGTTGTAATTCTGTGCAAAAGATTTAATTGAGTGCGGCAATGATTAAAATACTTTTCTTCTCTCCATCTTCTGCTATCAATTTTTTATCATTAAAAATTCTTGAAGAACTCTTCATCAAAACAATAAATCCTAATTTAAACGATTACATTTGTTCTCTCATAATATGTTGTTTAAATAACTCATTCCAATTTTTTTTTAAATAAACAACAAATTCACCATCCTAGTTTACAATGGTCGTTCAAATTTAGTCCCTGTTAGTTTCCGTTTCGATTTCGATTTTTTTGTGGATTATTTTATTATTATTATATGCATTTCTTTAATATTTTAATGCATTTTTGTTTACACATTTTACCTGATCTTTAATTATATTTAGTATTTATTAATTCACAAGTTTTTTATTGTTAATTAAGTGCTAATTTTACTTTACTTGTTAGCTTTTATTTTTAGTGAACTCTTTCTTATTTAAATTGTCTTTCAATTAGGTTCGTCCAAAATTCAAATTTTTATAATTTTCGTGCGATATTTTATTTGCCAAATTTACTAATACTTCTTTGTTCCTATTTAAAATTACATTCTACATATTTTAATTGCCTTTAACTTGTTTGTTTCATAATTACTAAACCATGTTTTTCTTTCGACAACGTAACAGAGGTTATTAAAGCTTAAAAAATAACAAAAAGATAGTAAATCTGGAAAGATAATTACTTAATCTAAAGCTGTTAAATCAGGCTGTTAGGGAAGCGAAGATTAAATAATGGGTTCAGTGGGAAGTTGAAACACAATCGCAACAGTATGGGAATAAATAAATCTTGAAAAAAATCATGCTCTATCCACCATGAGTGTAAATGAATGGGAGATGATCACATACATTAACAACATGAAACAAACGAAGGCACCCAGGCCCAATGGGGTATACCCAACCCATCTTAAAGAATTAAAAAAGGAATTTGTAAAACCGCTCTGCACGATTTTCCATCGATTGATCGAGGAAAGCCTAGTTCGAAGTGAGTTCAAACGTGCAAATGTTAGGCCAATATTCAAAAAGGGAAGAAATCGGACCCTACTAATTTCCGTCCTATCGGCCTAACTTCTGTAATTGGGAAACTCTTTATATCGATAATTAGAGATATATTGGTGAGTTATCTTGAGAAGAATAATTTAATTACAGAAACTCATTATTGATTCAGACGAGGGCACCGGTGCTTAACCAACTTACTTGAATATTTTCATAAAATGATTTGCTTCTCGATGAAACTTAAGCCTCGGATATAATTTACATTGACTTTAAAAAGGCCTTTGTTACTGTTCCATACGAAAGGCTTTTGATAAAAATTAGAGCAAGTGAATTGAGGGGAGAAATACTCAAATGGATAAAAAACTGTCTCTCAAATCTCTCACAGAGTGTTGTTGTAAAAGTGGTGTGCTCAATGTGAGCCTCAGTCACCAGCGAGGTACCTCAAGGATCAGTCCTGTTGCCACTATTATTTATTGTATATATTAAAGATCTAGATATTTGAGTGATTAATAGTATCTCGTGAAACGAAGCGAGGAAGCAGAAACCATTCTAGATCCGATTTAGAAGAAATGCGGGGAGATCTTGTTAAAGTTGTCGATTGGGCGGATAAATCGCAGATGAGTTTTAATATACAAAAATTCAAGGTGATGCACTGAGGATGTCATAACTTAAAAGTAGAATATCATATACACGGCCAAATCCTTGACTCCGTTAACTTAGAAAGGAACTTAGAGATTTCGAATTCAGAGGACCTTAAAGTGTTGAATCAATGCTTGTAAGAAAGCAAAGTGATGCTAGGATACGAGTATATTGCTCGGAATTTCACTTTTAAGTCAAAGGATATAATTCTACCTCTATACAAAGACCTCGTACTCCCACGCCTCGAATAAGTAGTACAATTCTGAGCTTTTAACCTTAACAAAGATATAGCTCAGTTAGAAAGACGGCACATAGGGCTACTAAATAGATCCTAGGCTTTGAACCAAACCAAACGAAGAGAGACTTCGCTCAATGAAAAAATTATCCCTTGCAAGGAGCCGATTAAATGGGCAGTTGATCAAAATATTAAAAAGCTTAATAAGATTAACAAATATTAATTATAGAATACTGTTCGAGATAGGTAGAGTCCAACACACGCCAAAACGGGAAATAACCTACACCACCGTCTAGTGGAAAGCACGTCAGTGACAATGTTAAATAATCGACTTAATGAGTATTTTAATAGTATTGTAAATATCACATATTAGGAGGCATGGATGAAAACGTTATATATCATAAGGAGTTAAGGACTAAAAATGAAACGATGAATAAAAAGATGCCAGCGACGTCCCCCTGCATGACATGGAATGAATGAGCTTTCCATTTTTCTTTCTCTGTTTTATACATTTAATATTTTCATTACTAGCAGGCGAAGCCTACGGGAGAAGAAAGTACTGTTCTATCACCCACCCACCCCGTTGGGACGAGTGTGTGCGTGCCTTCGAAGCTAAACTTAACTTGCATGTCCAAAAGGTACATATGTAGATAAGTGTGTACCTTACATAGTATCAAAACAGTAAACCAAAAGAAAAACTATGTTAATAAAAGAGAAAAAAGTAAAAAGCATGTTATACTAACAGTAGATAATTCATCTTGTCCGGGATATGTAAGTGATAGATTAAAACCGTCTGTAGTAATTGGGCTGGCCTTGAGCGGATCCTAGGGTCTCTGCTGAATATTGTTTCTATTGGTTCTATAGTTCTAGCCGATGATGATGCTCTCTGTTTGAAGAATGAGAAGCCCGGCCTATTAAATCTTCCAAATTTTGCTATGGGTCTTCCTCACTTTCTTCATATATATATTCGACTTCGTTTATAATGGACATATTGTGACCGAGTAATTTGCCGATTTTTAGCAGATAGACCTCATAAGCGGCTTTACCTGATTTGATTAAGTGTGGTAAAACATTTTTTTGGCTGTTTCATACAATGTGCTGTGCACTGTAACTATTTGATTTTAAAATTCGCTAGAAAGTTGAAAGTGTGTCCATAGACTAGTGAACGAATTAATATAGGTTACCTAACTTTGGACACGCTGAGTAAGAGTTTTGCTTTCATTCGCGCAACAGCATATTCGATTTCCTTTGAAAATGCCAACTAAAAACGATAAACGGCAGTTTCCTGCGCTGGGAGAAGCGTGAAGAATGTTGTGAATTTTTTTTAACTCTAAAGGAATCTCGTTTACAAAGTGAAATAGAATTGTAAGTTGGCTGATAAAAAGGGGGAAGTTACCACCTAATGAGATTGTCACAAGAATCGCTCTGAGAGTTAGGTACAATTCATCGGCGCCACCTCATCGATGCTGACTCATCGCCACCGATCATCGCCACCGATCGATCGCCTGCTACCTCATCGCCAACCAACTCATCGCTACTTTGTTAGTTTGATGATAAAAATAGCCGTCTGTGTTTCGGAATAGAGCTTCACTTGTGCATATTCTTAAAAATTCCTTGCATATTTGAAGTTCCATTCGTTGGTGAGAAAGATCAGGGTTTTCTTAGATGCACTTTATGATCATTTTGAGACACGTTTCACCAATGTGCCATAGAAGAAACAATCGAAGTTATTATAACGCGTGTCTACGAAATCTGATCTGTATCCCCTACAAATGGAACCCTAAATATTGAACAACTTTTAAGAATATGCGCAAGTGAAGCTTCATTCCCAAGCACAGAAGGAAACTTTATGGTTAAATTAACAGAGTCGAGATGGAGTCCGTATTGAGCCCTATCTTTGCGAACTTATACATAGAAAACTTCGAGGATATGCCTTTAACATAAAGGATGAACTCACTAAAATTCACACCAAAATTGGTGATGACATATACCATACAACTAACGACGGACATCAATTACAACAACGCAAAAGGACCTCAGAATCCCATTCTTTTTTGTTCAGATTCACATACGATTTTAGTCTAATCGTTTGGAGAATATACCACCACCGTCTATCACAAAGTTACGAACTTCGGTCCATGCCTTAAGATCAAACGTGAGTGCACCGAGAATTATAGGCAATCGATAATGAGCTATTACCTAAGAATAGCTATAAAGAACTGGTCACTGTGGACGACACTTGACGAAATATTCTGACGATTCAAACAGATCCTAATCAACAATGGTTAATCTAAAATGAGTTTGATAAAGTACAAGAAAAAATTCTCAACTCAAATTTTTAGGTAAGTGAGGAAAAAGAAAAGGAAAAAATAATACCACTCTACTACAAGAATCAAATGACGAATGCTTATAAAACAAACGAAAAAATACTCCAAGATATCATAAAAAGCAACATTATCTGAGAAAATGACAATAAGTTATCTCTACAAATAGACTATACAAACACAAAAGTCAGAAATCTATTAATCTGAAACAACTTCTATGACAAACAATCCATCCTAGGGGTTACAAATTCAAATGCTCCCATGAGGACTGCAAGCCTCATTCAACAATTAATATAGTGGTATGACCACTACTACGCTTATCCAACGCTTAACGATCTACCTGTAAGAAGAAGGAATCAAAGCACACTATAACGAAGATTGCAAAGAACAATTCTGGTTGAAAACGCTACCATTCTCAGAAGAAGCTCGGATCTTCACTACCTGAAGATTTTGGAGGGTCTCTTCATCAAAAGGATGGGCACAAACTTTAAAACCTTTTGACCCAACTTTGAGGGAATACGACACCTATCATGCTAAAGGTGAACTGTACTCTGACTACGCCATATAAAAGAATCAAAGAAAGAAAACAAACTTCATTGTTTACTGCTCACGACTACCAAACAACTACCTCGCCGCTAAATGAGGCAACATGAATGGGAAACTATATTTCAATGCCGCCTCAACAATAACGAATTGGTAAACACTATTAAACTCATGGGAAAGTTTCTCCTTGGGAGAGAAAAAGAAGAAATTATTTCGTTTATAACAAACGTGATACGGAAATTAGTGTAAAGATAGACAGATTTCAGCAATTTAATGAACCTACGTTAAATTCTTAATTTAAATGCCGCATATTGGGGTCTAAAAGGATAATTAGTATCTTTATCGTATATCTAGAGTTCATTAGGGTAAAATAGCCAGATTATTTCTTTCGCTTCCCAAATGAAGTTATTAAGAATTTTTCATCATATTCATTATCGTCTAGAGAGAAATTTGGACTTGATCGTGCAGTTTTTTAAAAAATTCTAATTTTAAACATAATATATTAATTATTTTTACTTTGATATATTCCTCTCTGACCATCAGGATAACTTGATAATAAAGGAAAACAAGAAATCTGCATCTGCTTTCTCAAAACTTGCATTGATTTTTAAGCGTGATGATTTAACCTTATTCATAAATCTTTCCCAAAACAAAAACACTTTGTTTTTACGAAACCATATAAATGCGGTTGTGTAGTTACTATGGATCGAGATGAATATAATAGTAGGATGAGGTCAATAATTGAAATATTCTGCGTTATAGACGAAGCTTACTTAAATTAATCTTGAGATTTGAGGTTAGAGTGAACAGCTTTCTGAATCATCTTAAAGCTTTGAATGCAATCAATTAAAGTAAGGCTCAGAAAATTTAAAGACTGGCAACTGATTTGCCGATTCCGCGACGTTACCTTCAAAAACAAAATCATCATCAAGAGAGGGGCATTTATTTACTTCTAAATGATGTAGTACCACATCGGACTTCTATCCACCAAAACTGTTTTAGAATTCACGCTCCCCTTACTCCCCAAAGAATCACCTTTCCATTACATAAGAGACAATACCTTTTATATAGTACAGAAGTAACAAACTAAACTGCTTCCAGTGTTTCCGTACTGATCATGAGGCTACCTAAACATTTCGGCTTTCTTTTCAAATCTTCTGCAAAAACCTCTGGGTCGGAAGGAAAAAATGACTGAAAACAGTATTTCTTTCTCTATGACACTTCCTGGCACATGCATCGGGCAAAATAAACTCCGCTACAGAACTAATCTTACTTGAATTGTCGTTCATCTCCTTGAGTTAAATCTTTAACTACAATTTCAAATTTTGGCTTCTCCCAACCAAGAAACAGGTCATCTGAGACTACTTCATTAGTACTCACCGCTTCAAAATCAAAATTAATGTATCTAGAAATATTGTTTGAAATCTGTTCTTTGCTGCAAGATTTTGGAGTCTCATTTTCACTACAAATGGCAACTTGTATCAGTTTATTTTTGCTCGACGACTGCAACAAGCGATAAAACGGCCAACAATAAATTATTGTTCGAGACATTGAAAAAAACACAAAACAACAAAAAATGTAACAATAAAATAAATTAATAAACAATTATTAAATTAATAAACAATGTGACAAAATATCACAAAATAATTTTCTTAATATTTTTCTAATTTCGGGAATAATCTACAAAAAGGATGAAGGAGGCAAGATCTTTCTCTAATAGGAACGTGGTCTAAGTGAGTGCCCTGATGTTTAAACTCGACTGATATAAGTTTAATAAAACACACATACTCTCTTTCTCTCTTTCTTTATTTAAATTATTACTATCATTGATCCTAAATGGTTTCCAACCACTGACCATTTGTCACGGCTGGTTGCACCACATTGATAATTCTCTTTCTTTTTTTTACATAAACCACTCTCAATATCCTCCTCTCGCCTACGTCTACAAATGAGTTTACAATGGTAATAAAGGCTATAATTTTGAGATATGCATGCACAATATATATATATATCGTGGAAAACAATAAAGTTTATTTCTAAGCTAATGCCATTCTCCAGAAGATGTTAGCGATGTGATTTCGAAACTGAGAATAGTCTCAATCTGATGTTATATTAATGATGCCATAAGTGGTGATATGTGTATAGGAGTGGATATTAGGTAGAAATATTGTTTATTATGAGAGGATATAAGTTTTGTCTATAAGATTAGATCTGTTGTTTATGAGAGTATTCGGTGAGATGTGGATGACAGCGTAAAAGTAAACTGTATATGTGGCAGGTAACCTGGTTATCTCTTTTTCCCTTCTATTAATGTTGTTTTTGGTACTTTACGTTTAATATACATATATTATTATATTTTCCTTTAGTGTCCGAGCCTTGTATCATTTTTTGCTCATATGCGCTTTTATTTGTTTGCTTATGTGTTTATTTTGTCTTCCTTTTCATATTGCTCTCCTTTTCATCCTGTCTTATCTTATTATTTTGTTTAATTGTATGTCTTTAGCAGAATATCTGTAAGATATTTTTTTGGCGATTTTTTTCTTGTTTCTTTCTAATCATTGTTTAGATTTTATTGTTTGTGTTTCTTCATCTGTTCATGCGATGTTTTTAATTTCCTCTTCAGTAGTCAAGTCTATTATTTTTCTCCATAAACTAGTTGCACGTTTGTTTATTATTTAAGCTTGAATTTTTTGTATTTTTGTAGATGGTATTCTATCGTTTCTTGTTTTATCGGTATTAAACCTAAGTAGCCTAGTGTTCCACTCTATGGATATTTACCATTTTTGTTTAACTTGCTGCCTGTATTACTATTGTAGGGTACTTTAATATTGGTCAATCGAGAGGGAGGAACAGCTTAAGTTTGCTATCCTAATTCAATGCTTTAAATCTATAGTGGTATGTGAGTATTTCTTTGACTAGTTCAACATTATTGGGCTTATGAGAGAGATACTCATTTAGCTCCAAGGATATGCTCTTGCATTCATGACAATATTGGTACATTTTCATCTGTTGATTGGCATTATTTTACATTTTCCTCGATTTGTTTTAATTTTGTTACTTCTCTCGTAGTCATTTATGTTTTTAATTTCTCTTGCTGATCTGTAAGCTATGTCTCTTGGGATTCTGCTATTGCTAGAACTAATTTGAGAAATATTATCTGCAAGCTGTGCATATGTTTCACACTCATCTGTTGGGGGATGAAAGTCCCTGGTGTATAAAGTAAATGCTTAACACAGATACACGATACTACAGTTCTCTTCAACTGTTAACATTTTATTCATTTTTTTTAATTTTGAGAGTTCATCTGGTGACTGCCTACTTGGGCATAGGTCACCGTACACTACACGGCCTTCTAATAAGCTATATTAAAAATCAAATAACAGAACAAATAATATGTAACTAACAAATAAAAAATATAAAAAATAATGAAAAAAAGCAAGAGGACAAGAAGGAAGCATGCTCTGGCGTCAGGGGTAGGCCCTCCTCCCTCGGTGCAGGAAAATGCGACCTACAAAGAGAAGCACGAAAAAAGGTCAAATAAAGGGGAAGATGGCCGGCCTCCTCCAGAAAGTCATAGAGTCCATAGGTCTATGTACACGAACCCATTGCGAGTACAAGGGATAAGCAGTAGTGACCCCGCTCGTCCCGGTACCGGAACAGGTAACGTGCGCGAAGATCACCCAGACTGGGACATTCAATATTAATGTGCCAAATAGTCTGGGGAACAACATAGTCTTCACAGTAGGGCGCAGGCGAGAGCTCCATCAAACGGCGGTGCGTCACGCGAGTGTGTCCAATTCGGAAACGACAGGAAAACAACCTGAAGCCGTCGTGGCATTGTGGGTAGGTCCATGGGAACAATCACGGTGTAATGGCATTCAACTTTAAGTTTTTTCGACCGTCTTCCATCTTCTTTGCGAAGTAGCCCGGCGAGCTGCCCGGGTTCTTGCCATGTATTAGGTGCGAGGAAGAGCGAAAAACTTGACCGGTCGCCGAGTCCAGCGTTTCGCAATTCCTACATGTCCAGGAACCCAGCAGAAGATAATCTCGTCATACGCCCGGATTGCCAAAACCATAGCATCACCGATATCGCAAACTAGTGGATGCGGAGATCCAATGCTCCGAGAGCACTCATGGCGCTTTGTAAGTCGCTATAAATCAAATTCCGGTCTCCGAAACGCGCACGTCGCGTAATCTCCCGTACTGCGTGGTGTATTGACACCCGCTCGGTCGTGAAGACAGACGCAGCGCCTGGCAGAGCCCCGCTGACTTAAAACAGAGGGGAAACGGCGTGTAAGCAAGCTCCCTCCTGGGACTGAGAGCCATCGGTATACACTAGCCCAGTTCCAGGGTGACACGAGGTGTATTCCCCAAAAGGTCGAAAGCAATATTCCTGGCCCAGTAGAAGCTTTAGGAGCAGAGGCGTAGCGACAAATAGCCAAAGGTGCTACCCTCTAGGGTGGCGTCCTTGGCAGAACCAGGGGCGCCACCGGCCGGGAGCTATACCTAGTTCTCGAAGGAGTTTCCTAGCCCTAAACCCAAAGGGCTTAGGGCATGACTGGCGTCTCTCGGCAGCATAGGCACCGTCGAAATCAGCTGCGGATGCAGTGAGAGCTGTTCGCAAATGAGGGAGGCGCTGGGTTCGCGCGTACAGGCGAATGATGCACTGTACGCGGCGTAGAGCGAGTGGCATCTCCCCAGCATCAACAAGTAGGCTCTCAATCAGAAAAGATTGGAAGGCACCGATCGCCAGGCGAAGGCCGGTGTGGTGGATCGAGTCCAGATTCCGCAATAAACGCTCGGCTGCGAATGCATAAAACTCGCATCCGTAGTCGAGTTTTGAATGAACAAAGGATCGATAAAATTTAAGGTCCCAAAGCCCTGAACGTCACGGAACGAAGAATATCCATAGCACGGGTACAAGAGACCCTAAGACTAGGAATATGAGCTTCCCAGGTGAGGCGTCTGTCAAATACAAGACCAAGAAAACGGTGCGATTCGACCACTTCCAGGCCTACCCCATTGAGAACCAAGTCTGAGTCAGAATGGATCCGTGGATGGTGGCAGAAGTGCACCATCTCAGTCTTGGCCAAGGAAAATCGAAACCTGTGTGCTTTGGCATAAAGAGAGACGCGCTTTAATACCCGTTGGAGTCGATGCTCTAGAGTTGGCATCTGGGCCGCACCAAAAGAGATCGAAAGGTCTACGTAGAGCGTAGCGAGAACATCTTTCGGCAGCACCGAGGTGATGCCATTGATTCTCAGGGCAAAGAGTGTGACACTATGGACACTTCACTGCGGGAAACCCTCTTCCTGCTCCCCTGGGCTGGAGAGGGATCCCCCCACTCGTACGCAGAATCGACGATTTCGCAAAAATTCAGATATAAAGACTCGGAGCCGTCTCCTCGCCTCCATTCTGTGAAGATTCTCCATGATACCGGATCGCCATGAGGTATTATAGGCCTTCTCCAAATTAAAAAAAACACCGTGGTGTAGTGCTGTCTGCGAACGAAGGCCTCTCAGACGGTATTTTACAGTCAGAGCAGATCATCCGAAGTGGAGTGGAACTTTCGGAAGCCGCACTGTGCAGAAGACAGATGGCGTCTCCTGTCCATAAAAAAGGCTAACCTAACATTTAAAAATTTCTTCATCAACTTGCACACGCAAGATCTTAGAGAGATTGGGCAGAAACCGGCCAGAGTAGAGTGATCTCTTCCCGGTTTGCGAAAGGAAAGCACAGTAGCGATTCGCCAAGAATCCTGTTGAACAAATCTAACAGAAAGGCCATACATCGCTTACCTCAATCGCCCACATATACACACAGAAACCTGGTAGAGACTTCAGGTGCGGTAGGTCTGCTCCTTCGATGGTCTGGGGAGCTAGGATGAGGCCTAGAATAGGTGTTAGGGACCCGAACACTGTCAGGCCGGGGACGGGGTTGGCACCAGCACCACCAGAATCCTTTCTTTAAGCTGACATTGTCTATTTTCAGGATTGCATCATGAATGTTATTTTCTGCGTTTGTTTTGTGTAGTTTTGTTATCTTGTTTGATCCTTGCGCCTTTTGTTTTACAGATTACAGGGCCTCTGTCGATTTCTCTCTTTGTAATATGATTGACCCTCACTCAGTTACTCTCCTCCTTTTTCGTTCATTCTTAAGTTTTGTTTAAGGTCAGCTTCACTTTGAGCGTCGGATTCTTTGTTAAATGCGTGGTTTTCCTTCTCCGGAATGGAAAAAATCTACCAGGAAATGGGCTTCAATTTTTAGTTTTTTCCAGTACTTCCTCTCCAATTTTGTTGTGGTTCCAGACTCTTTTTGGGTCCGTCTCTATGTCAATGTTTGAGAGCAATTCATTCCAGACATGATGTGATTTATCTCGGATATTTTCACTTATTTACTTTCTTAAGTTTCTTATTTGAATGTATCTTTCTATATTTTTTTGTTAGTATTTCTGTATAGTTGTCATAAATTCTTCCTTAATTTCTTTTATTTAATCATCGCATCGGAGTGCAGGCAAACCTGTAGCCTAATACTGTCGTGTGTATGTTGTCTGCTGTTTTTATTTGTTCCATTATTTGTTCTATGTGTGCTTTTACTTATTCTTTCCGTTTTTTATCTACATATATTCCTAATTTCGTAGTGTTTAACTCTTTTCTGGAAAGGTTCTAGCAGGTTTTACTGAATTCATTTATTTTTGGTATCTTTATTTGGATTAGGGAGGTTTAGATAGTTGGATTAGTCGGGCCTGGTGTGTTCTGGTGGTTAAAGTATATGTAGGAGTTTGTTGAGATTATATCAGGAGTGTTCACTGACCTTTCTTTTATGAAATTTGGAAGGCCGGTCCTTCTCTCTATACTTTTTTCATCTTAGGAGTACGTGTGTAGCATGTTTCGGGGTATTTCGCATTTAAGACCTCAAGTAATATGGTTGATGATGGACGAAGGAATATTCTTTAATAGTTAGGTACGGAAAGATACATGCGTCTTGGCAGTTGATAAGCGCCAGCCACAACAAAATACCAGCTTGTTATTTTTATTTTAGTTGCAATAAACGGCTCTTCTAATTCTTTTTTTTATGTATGGTCTATTCATCTATTTATTTATATTGCAATTGTGAATTGGGTATCTTTATTTTATCACGTTGTAGATCTATTCAACGTCCAGTAAGTATAACTATATCCGGATCTTTTCTTATTAAGTTATTATAAATTATCTTTTTATTGTTGTAGCTTTTAACTTCAAGTGAGGATATTTTTAATGTGCTCTAGTATTTTAGCATGTTAATTGCTGTGCTTCTTCTCTTTTTTTCTGGGTGACTTAGTTTGTCCTAAGCGCTTTTTTCTGAAATATTCGTTTGTTATGTTGTTGCATTATTCTGGCGTTATTTGTACTTTGTTTCGTCAAGGTCTCTGTCGAACAACTATTTATATCTTCCTTTTACTAAATCTTTCCACAATTTACACCTATTTGTAAAGTTTTAGTATAGGTGTTGCGTGACAGCCAAATATTTTTTTTGTAGAGTTCTTCTGTGTTGGGTGTCTTTGCTTGTGTTTCTTTCTCTAAGTTTTCAACAGTTGGTTTCCAATTTTCCATGTTTCTGCGTACTTGCTTGTAATTGCTACTTGATTGTTCATTGCTTCCTTCTCGGCGTTATCGGTGCGTTATTTTTCAATGGGGCCGGCATGCCGACCTGCTTTTCAAAAAGTGGAGAGCGGACCTACCGCCAGCCTTATTTGACTTCCACACGGATCCTTCTTGGAGGCATCTTCCGTGATATAACCCCTACTCTTTGGCAACCCCAGACTAAATTCTACTGAAGGCGTGGTAGGTAGGTTATAGTGGCGGATCCTGCTTGGAGTCATGCCTCAGAGAGCTCGGGGTGACCACGCTCAACATCTACTCGAGGAGAAGCCAAAAAGATTTTTAAAAAGAGGGATGTTGGAGATGGAGCCGAAGAAAGGGGTAAAGAATGGACAGTCTTTGTTGAAATGTTGCATAAAGCGACTGGGGACGTACCCGTTTCCAAAGACCTGGAGTCACATTGAAGGTTCCCTAGCTTATTGATTGACTATTTCTGTCTCATATGTATGTTCTGGTATGTGTATGTATATTGCGAATCATCTGGTAAGATTCCTTAACTGGATTGGCTTCAGTCGAGCAATGTTAGAAATTCATTAGGGTTACCTTAACTACAGATCAATAACTCTATGTATGCTGATGATATTATGAAACCGCTACAGAAACTGCTTTTTTACGATTATTTCTCTCAATATCTTTTGACCAAAATACACTTTAGTTTATCCTGATTTGTTTTGGGTAGTGAATAAAATTACGAGATGTATTTACCACCGCAATGCTTTCAAACTATTTCAAAAGAGGTTTACTAAAACAAAGCCAAATGCTATTTATAAACGTATTTATAAATCTTAGAAAAAAAGAGATTCATTAGGAAATATGGACAAAAAAATGAATACTGACTGAACTATCAGTAGTAAAGTTTTAGTTTGGGCGGGGAAAATTATGATAACACTCAAAACAACCATCAAAATAATTCTCACACTTACTTTAAATAACATTCACTCAGATAAAATTAAACCTCTGATATCTTTAGCCTACGACAACAGTGGTTTAGTGAAAGAAGTGAGACACTTTAAATTCTTTGTTTTCTAACCCTTTGAAATGGATAGACACACATTTAATAAGTACATAGTTCACTCATTAATGTTTGAAGAAACTTTACCAGTAATTAATTGGATGAAGCAAAATAGACTTATTTGGAGTGAATTAGAATGCTATTGTGATCTATGTCGATAAACTGGGCAAAATATGTCACCTTTATGATTAATTATGTGGTGAATTGCCAAATGATGGTTTTAAGAGGTACAAAATGTGTCTATAAGGAAAGATTCGTTTTTGACCAAATCCAAAATAAAACTTTTTAATGGATGCATATCATATGTTTTTGGTATAATAAAAAGAGTGAGCTGGAAACCTTTCGAATTATAAATAGGTTTTCTTAGATCATATTGGATTTTTACACTGGTAAGGTTAGAACAACCATCGGGTTTGCTATAAATTGACATTGCATTCTTTTAACTTTTCCCCCTCCATTATATTTATATCGCGTTCGCTACTCTTGACATGATAAATTCTAGATTTGATAATTCTTGACATGAACCAAAGCGTTGGTGAGAGTTGATGAGTATAAACATCTCTAGAATTCTTTATGTCATGATGGGCTAACTTATGGTGAATCTTTTACAAGGGTTCATTCAATTTAAACATCCAAACAAATGGATTTTAAAATTGAAATACTAGTATGCAAATTAAATGGATTTTAATCCTTTTGACTATCTCGATTTAAATTGCCTAATGTTTCCGTTGCTGTTTTGATGCAAATTCACCAACAGATTTAAAAAAAAACCCATTAGTTTCATAATGAAAACGAATTTAAGATAAAAACTTTAACCCACCCTGCTTTCATGAGAGGAATTGAGACGCAAAGTAAAAAAAACAACCTAAGTACTAGGAGTCATTAAGTATAATTTTAATAAGAGGTCTAACAAAAAATTCTTAAAGGTCAAATTAAAAATTAATACCTTGCTTCACATAAATTTATTTGCCCCACTGTCAAATAGGGTAATTAGGCCAAATATTTGTAGGGGCCATTTAATCATCATCGTCATCATCATCATCATTATCATCATCATCATCATCGCTAATCACTAACTCTATAATTTAAGAAGGGAATATTTTTTAGTATTTGAATAATAATTTCATCTTAGTTTGATTATGACTTATGTTTTATATCAAAGTTATTTCTAATAATTCTTTTATAATATCCAAAAACAAAATGGTGAAGTTCAGAAATAAATATAAGTATCGAAATTTTGTGAATTTTTTAAACTCCAAAGAATTACAAATGGTGAAGTTCAGAAAATTTATTTTTAGATATCTTCTATAACTCTATATTTTAGCAACGTGATATTTTGAAAGGGGGTAAATTTAATTTAGAGTTCCTTTTTAAAATTACCAGGCAATGGCTTC
Organism: Ceratothoa steindachneri; assembly: GCA_963969495.1. Classification (NCBI taxonomy): domain Eukaryota; kingdom Metazoa; phylum Arthropoda; class Malacostraca; order Isopoda; family Cymothoidae; genus Ceratothoa; species Ceratothoa steindachneri. The sequence goes on from OZ018327.1 coordinate 139,522,859, forward strand.
GCCCCCTTCCCTTACGGGGGGAGCTTGCGCTTCGCTACTAAAATTATAATTTAAAATCTACAAAAAAGCAGCCATGGTTAAATTTTTATAAATTTTCTGAACTTCTCCAATTATAATATTTTTAAAAAGAAACTCTAAACTAAATTTCCCCCCTTTCCAAATATCACGTTGCTAAAATATAGAGTTATAGAAATGAATATATATATAAAAATTAATTTTCTAAACTTCACCATTTGTAATTCTTTGTGTTTTAAAAGAATTATTAAAAAAAACATAAGTCATATCCAAACTAAGATAAAATTATTATTCAAATACTCAAAAAAATCCCCTTCTTAAATTATAGAGTTAGTGATGATGATGATGATGATTGTAATTGGTTAAGTTCAGAAAATTGATAAAAATTTAACTATGGCTGCTTTTTTTTAGATTTAAGATTTTAATCTTAGTTGCGAAGCACAAGCTCCCCCCGTAAGGGAGAGTGGCGAAGTTATTTCCTGGTATTTTATATTTTGATATAATCGTGGACAAGGGTAAAATTAACCTCAAATCTCTCATCTATTTGGCAAAACTAACAAAAGTAATTTTCTTATTTATTCCGAAATATAACGAAAACTACTGATGACATTTTGCCAGAAATTGGTTAAATTTAATAGTTAAACATTGTGGATTGTTAAAACCTCAACTTAGAGTTAATTGAAATGTTGGAAAACAAGTTGAAGAACAAGTTTCTTGAACCTTTTCCCCTCCCTGAGTCAAACCAGGTCTCCTTGCCACGAATTGCAACTGGCTACACCGCATTTATACACAAATCTCACCCCGCCCAATAACTTACATATATCTTCCAAGTCACTACTTTATATATTTGTAAACTGATTCCAGAACTGAATGGAATTAGTCTACTAATATCCCTCTTAAAATTAGTGAGAAGCGCGATTTCATCAAATCAGTAGACCGTAGTTAGTCAATTATGTTTGCAGCGGAAATTTCCCCCAATCTGTTCTTGAACAAAATATAATTTTAATCAACCGATTAACTCACTGAGCAGGAAAAAAATTAAATATATTCACCTAGTGATTAAGATTTAATGTAAAATAGTGATATGATGTATATGTTGCGTATTTTTGTCACGTGTGAATGGCTAATTTTTACATTCTTTATTAGGATTTATAGATTTAGATAAATTTGTGAGGTTGGGTGAAGTTCCTGTTTGTACGGTTGTTGAGGCATTGATTTTGCTTTGTGTATGTTTCATTCTTCGCTTCACTATATTTTTAATCTGTTTTGTGTTTCGAGTTTCCATTTTCATCAATTTGGCAGAGAGTGTCAATGTTCACTTGAGGAAAATAAGTCAACTCAACCGTTGAAATCTGATTCCCCTTTTTAATTAAAGATTTGGTGGCAATTATCTCTCTTCTATTAGAGCCTAAAGCTCTCTCTTCTATTAGAGCCTAAAGCTCTCTCTTCTATTAAAGCCTAAAGCTCTCTCTTCTATAAGAGCATAAAGCTCATTCTTCTATTAAAGCATAAAGCTCTCTCTCTTTTATTAGAGCCTAAAGCTCTTCTGCCATTTTACTGATCTTTGCAGCTATCATCACATCCTCTTACTTTTAATGTTATTTTCTTAACATTTTGTTTATTTTCATTTAGTCATCAGCTCTTTAAAATTAAACTTTTCATACGAGAAGGACATGTGTGCATTTGTGTGCTTTAGAGTTAATACAGATTGTGTAAGAGCCTATTTCTGCGAGGTGTTTTTCTTTTAGTAGTTTAAATTTACTACCGATTTGTATGCAAATTTGAAGCCATTCTTTCATAGTGGGACCGACAGTTTAACCATGGGATCCAAACGAAATCTTGCTGCAGCATATGCCAATAACTGTGAAGTCGACCGAAAGCTGACTTCCATCCAGTATATACCTACACCTAAAGTGTCTTAACTTTGCTTAACTGTAAATCAGCGTTTTCATTTGGCCAGCCCGTAAGCCCATCTGTGACGAGGATGCACGTAAAATTGTACCTGAAGTCGGTGCTAGAATCTGCGTCTCATTCCAGTCGCCTTCCTTGTCATCTTTTAGCTAAAGATGATCTCTGTTTATCCGTTTTAGTAGCAAAACATTACTAAAAAATAAAAAAAAAGATCTCTAGATTACTTTTAATTTTAATTTTGGGTTGAATTCTATCCTTGTTGCTCTAGTAAATAGAATATTCATAATATACTAGGCATTAAACTGGCATGATTGGGTTGTTTCGTTATAGTTCATGATTCAGATCCAAGCTGGAATCAGATATATACAATAAGCTTATAAATAATTAGACCTCAGACTCAACTAACAATGAAATGTCCAACGTTTTTTCTCTAAAGACCATAACGTTTAATTTAAAAACAATTAAGACGAGAAAAATGTCATTTTTTTATTTCCATCTTTTTAGCATTGTTTATTTTACCCCTTTTCAAACTAATATTATAATAACTAAGAAATTTCTCGACCCATTACTATCTAATTTATTTGTATTTGCAGCATACTAAGGTAGTTAGGAAAACAACACTCAGAATTAAAGTTCAATCAGTATCTAAAGAGTCTTTCAATAAGGTCGCTCGATTTTTAAATGGAAATAAAACAAGTTGTGTGTGATATATGCACTCAATTTATTTTAAATTTGAAAGTAAATTATATGACATTAAGTGTGGAATATGAGGTGGTTCAAATGTCCGCCGCGAGTTTGCTTAGTGGAACGTATTCAGGAGGCCCAATTTTCGATGACTTTGTCGCATAAATCTGGCTGAATTTGCTGGATGGTGTTCGGTATGTTGACTTTGAGGACATCAACTGTTTGCGGATTATTCGCATAGACCTGCAATTTAAAGTAGACCCAAAGAAAGTAGTCTAATAGCGTTAAATCTCGGTGGCCAGTTCACGTCACCGCCGCGCGAGATGACCCTACCCTAAAATAGCTGGTGCAAAATGTCTATCGTGGCGTGCGCAGTGTGTCACGTAGCGCCGTCTTGTTGGAACCACATGTCATCAGTATCCATATCAGGCACAATAAATTGCTTATCATCGATCTGTAGGCCTCGCCGTTGACGGTTATGGCAATCCCATCTTTGTTTTCAAAAAAATACGGACCGATGATTCAGTTAGACGAAAATCTGCATCGAACAGTGATTTGTTGGGATGCAATTGGTGCTGGTGTATCACTTGTGGATTGTTTTCGTCCCAAATCTGACAATTTTGCTTGTTCACAAATCTATTCATCCAAAAATGGGCCTCGTCGCTGTAGATGATTTTTTTTTGGAAATTTGGGGAAACTTCCAACTGCTCTAGAGCTTAATCAGCGAACACACAGCGTTGTCTATGGTCGTTTACCTTAAGTTCCTGGGTAAGTTGGATTTTGTACGGGTGCAGACCCAAGTCCCTACGCATAATTCACCAAACTGAAGTCGCAGAAAGGCCAAGTTCTTGTGAACGACGAGAAATTGACTGCCTTGGATTTTCCCGTAAACTCTCATTTACGGCAGCGATGTTTTCAGCAGACCTTGCGTTTCGGCGACGTACGGGTGTTGACTGATTGTTGATCGACCCTTTTGCCTCGAATTTGGCCACCAAGCGTCGAACAGTGGACTCGGCAGGACGATTGTGGCGACGATAGAAATCAAGTAATGCGCGGAACGTTTGTCGAACGGAGCACTGATTTTGATAATAACATTTGATGATTTGCACACGCTGTTCAACGCTAAGTACTACTGGACAGTTCATACTGAGTTGCCAGATGTCGCTTTTTTAACAACATGGCCACGATCGCCTAACAAAACTCAAGTGTCCTTGTTGAAAAATCCTTTATAAGACGTTCGATCTCTTCCTGCGAGCAAAACGTTGTTCGCTCATAATTAATGGTCATTCATGCATTCGCTTAGACTGCCGGGCGAGCGCGGTGAAACGTTTACTCATTGTAAGTATATTATATGATATTATATGATATTAAATGATATTATATGATATTATATGATAGGGAGAATGCGAAACTCTTATGAATCTGCCTTCCTCTCAAATAGTAATAATAATCAACGAAACATATGGCCTAGGATCATTTCCTGTTCGTACAGTAGAGCGTTCGTTTAAGAACTTTCAAAGAGTAGATTAGAGTATTACATATTTTTAACGTCTGGGGAAGAATCGATCCTTTGAAGATGACACATTAATGAAAGCAGTCGAGGAAGATCCTCGTATATCAGGAGGCAAGCTCGCTGGAACAATGGGACAAACAAATTCCAATATATCGAAACATACCCCCAAAGTCTGCATTCCATTAAAACGTGCATGGTGATGGTATGGTGGAATATAACTGGTATTATCTACTATAACCACCTGCACCAAGGAAAAACAATCACATCAGTGGAATACTGTCGCAAATTAGAGGTAATGAATAAAAGGTTGCGCAAAAACAGCCAGTTTGATTCAATTATTTTACTTATGAGATGTTATTTATCAGGGAAGTGTACTCTGAGTCCCACCTCTCTCAAGTAACGTGAGAGAGTCTGGCTAGACACAATCAAGTCCATGTCCTTGATAACTTGAGGTAAAGACCGGCTGCTCTCTCAAATCCTTCGACAACTTTATATCCTTAAGGGCACTGCTCTTGAATCCACCGACACTGAGGATGCCTTGGGTGTAACTATAACCAGTGATCTCAATTTCTCGAGGCAGTGTATTGAGGCGGAGAAGAAAGTCCAAATGATGTTATGTTATATAAAGCGACAGTTTGAATTTCGGAACAAGGCGATAGTACTGTGTTTGTATAACTCCCTTGTCTGACTGCACCTGGTGTATGCCGTACAATTTTGGACTCCTTCGCTTCGAAAGGATATAGGATATCTCAAGATAAGAAAGTGTGCAAGTTAGAGCAACCAAACTGATTCCCTCTATCAGACACAGGAGTTACGAAGATGGATTAAGGATATTAGACTTGTCCTCGCTGGAGGCCCGGAGACTGCGTGGTCAGCTTATCGAAGTGTTCAAAATACTTCGAGGCTTCGACATTGTAGACCTCAGGGATATTTTCCAGCTTAGCCAGAGCAGAACAAGAAAATCACGGCTACAAACTTGAACTGAAGCATTACAAGCGTGATCTGTGCGTGAAATCTTTCACATATAGCATCTGCGGCACTTGAAACACACTTCCAGTGGACGTTGTCAACAGCAACTCTGTTGAACAGTTCAAGTAGAGACTAGACAAAGTCTTGAAAAATAGCCGCTTGAAGACTTGATGCGTGGCGTGAGTGCTCTTCTAGAGTGTCAATCTGACCCTTTTAAGGAATGCGCCTGCTCAAGTGGGCATTCAAAGGTACCCTCTTTAAATAGATCGTAAGGTTTACTAGGGTACCTCTATTCCTTGTTACTCCTTGTAACCGTTGCATCGTGCGATCTTCCATTGATGTGTTTTATTCAAGGACGAGTCGTTTTCTTCTTCTTCACAAAGACCTTCGTAACTTCGTTGAGCTTTATTATGCAAGAAATTACACTTTATTGCCAATTATAATGTCTAAAAGTTGCAAACACTGTCATTCCTTTACTCTTACACTCCACTGGCCCTCCTGAAGGATTTGTCGAAATTAACTCATCTAGTCATTCATCTGCCTTGGCCAAAAGTATTAGGCCACCCCAGTGTGTCTGGGTTCTGCTATCTCATTGTTAATAAAACTCGTACACATGCTGGTTTATGGTATACTTTGCAGTATACATTAGCTGTAATATTTGGGTGACCCTCTTTTAGCTTTAATTACCGCCTTTATACGGTTAGGCAATGGAATCAACTAGTTTCTTGCAGGTACTAGGCGCAATCTTACTCCCTTGCAGGTACTAGGCGCAATCTTACTCCATTCTTCTCTAAGTTTTTGCTACAAATGCTCTTTATTTTTAATTGTTGTGTTTTTGATAGCTTTACCGAGAGTTCTCCATAGGTGTTCGATCGAATTTAGAACGGGACTTTGAGCCGGCCAGTCCATGGTAACAATACCGTGTGTCTCAAACCATCAACGAGTATTCTTGACTGTATGACATGGGACGTTGTTCTGTTGAAAGATAACACTGTTTTTCGACACCCCTGGATGCAATTTAGCAATTGATGGCTCTAAAACATCCGATAATATGGAAATATAGGTAGCTGAATTCATCTTTCTCTGACATAAAAATATTTCTCCGGGTCCTGTGGCAGACATGCAGGCCCACACCATGATGGAACTTCCCCTATGTTTCACGGTTGGTACCAAACATTCAGCCTTAAATGTTTCCCCAACTCTGCGACGCACGAAAGTTGTACCAGATGTACCGAAAACCTGAGTAAAACACATGAATGATTATATTATCCTCATGTTGGATATTTCTTATATATTTTGGGCCAAACACCCAGATATTGTGAGTTTATATTTGATTTGAATACTTGTACTACCTTACCTCATAGTTACTTTCATCAGACCATAGGACTTTCGACAATTACTCACTGGTCCAATTTGAGTGGTTTGGCTCACTTAAGACGTTTATTCATATTCGCTTCAGAAATTCATGGCTTCTTCCTGGCTTCACAACCTTTCAGACCGTACTCTACAAGCCTTTTTCTAACAGTTCTGGTTGATATTTGTGATGTACCTGCCTCGTTGAAGTCCGTACAGAGCTTTGATAATGTTATTCCTTGGCTTCTGAGTGACTGACGGATGTGGATATGTCATCGCGAGGTGTTGTAACCTTTTTTTCTATCTCTTCTTTGTATTGTCTTCACATCTTTTCTCTCTCTGAAGCGCTTGAGAGTCGTTTGCACCGCACATCGAGAACATCTCATCTTCTGAGCAATTTGACTTTGAGACATTCCATCTTTATGATGAGCTACGATTTGACCTCGCTCACACTCACTCAACTCCATTTTTTAGGCATTTTACTGTTTATTAACTGTATCTACAACGTATTTTAGCATAAAACACTAGAATAATCAAGGAAAAATAAGTCAATTATGCACATTGGTTTTACGTATAATTGGTTACATACGTACAGTACAGTATAAAAGCGGTAATGAAGCTAAAGGAGGGTCAACCAGATATTAAACTAATGTATATTGTGTAATATACCATAAGCCACCATGTACACGTGTTTCATTAATATTGAGATAGAAGAATCCAGAAACACTGGGGTGGCCTAATACTTTTGGCCAAGGATGTATATACGAGTATGATCAATAATACCAGACCCAGTCTACAGGAAATACACATATGACAATCACCCCATACATATGTTACACAAGTTTGTGTGAAAACTGAAAATTATAAAGTATCGTTCTCTAATTTTGAACACATATCTTTAAATACATTTTGTTCCCTGATAAAGTTTTTTATCGCTGGTCTTGGTAATAAAACTTGAACACAATTATTTGCGGAATTTGAAGAATATTGCGTGGAATTTTAATATAAATTAAACGAGCATTTTCTAAGAAAATCAAGATTTTGTTATTTTGTTCGCTAGTTTTGGAGGTTACTCTCCGTCATGCAAAACAACGGAAAGTATTATTAATGGCAGATTTAAGTTTTCCTTTGAATATAAACACATTGAAAAAGTATAATATAATTAACTGAATGGTTTACGCGTGGGGAAAAAGGGAAAACTATTAAGTTATCAATAAATTAATTTAGTTTTTAGAACTTAAAAAATGCTTCTTAAAGGTGTATAAATTACTCCAAATTTGCTGGAAGCAGTTTAGAGATGAAACTAGGAATGCTGAACGTTTTTAAGCTATAGTAATGTGTATATCTTTTTTTAAGCTAGTAATGCTTAAGCCTTTTATCTCTTTCACCCGGGTTGGGATATATTTATTCTACCAAAATATGTGCTAACACAAATGGATCATATATGAGCTACTTTCCCATGTTATTTGCCTGTTGCCGGGCTACATTCACTCTTAAAATTTTAGCCACGGCCAGACGTACGAATTTTAAAGTTTTGGCATCAACCTGTTTGTAAATATGGCCTTTGAGAAGACAACAGGTTGAGTCATTCACTCATTTCTCTTTATGAAATGAAATTAAAAGAGAGATGGGTGACAAAGAACAGTTGTTCCGACCACCCTCCCCCGCCCCTCTTGGCCCTCATGGAGCGGCCAAGGAGGGATTTCTTCAATTCTAAGTAAGTTTATATAATATCTACCATTGTTCTTTATAAATTATACACATCAGTAATTATTATAGATTGTTTTGAGTGTGATTGCCTATTGAAATTCTTTGATATAAAAAAGATATGACATATGTGGTCCATTGTATTTATTTGTTGGCCATATGTGTACCAGCCGGGCTATGAGAATTTTTTTATTTTTCAGAACGTGAAAAATGAGTAGGAAAAAAACATTGGATGCGGAAGAATCGATTACAAAACTAAATACAGTAAACGGTTGTGATGATGACTCTTGTGATTCAAGTTCAGATGAAGAATAAACTGAGAGTCTAGGGGATGATAGTGACGAAGAGAAGGCCTACATTCCTCCTAATGGAAATGCACCCTAGAGCAGTGATTCATCTGAAAATGAAGAGGACTGTGTAACTAATGAAACTGAAAATAGTAATACTATTGAGAATAACCCCATGCTAGTAACTACAGATGACCCACCAGTACAATGAAAACCTGTGAGTAATGATTTTGTTCCAAAATTTCAAATTCTTCCTATTCGGAGGGGTAAAGTTTTGTGATATTTGTCAAGATGCATCCGCTATTGATATATTTAGAAAGCTGTTTCCTCGAAGGATGATCAATTACATTGCTCAATGTACAAATGAAAAGATAGCTATTGACCGAAGAAAGGGAAAAACAACAATGTCAAATATTGAAAGTGGGGAAATTTGAATTATTTTAGGTTGTTTTCTAATCATAAGATTCAATACTTTACATGAAACAATACATGCCAATGAAACCTATAAAAAGGGGAATAAAAATGTGGCAGAGATGCAATTCTCTATTGGTACACAAATAAGGCTCTGGGCAATGAAGCAATTTACACTGCAGTACCGAGAGATAGAGCAGTGTATATAATGTCAAAGTTATATTTCAACAATCCTGCCAAGCCCGATGAGCCATCCAAAACGTATTACATACTCGCAGATTCTGTGGTTGATTTTTTGAAAAAACATTTCAATCCACTTTGTCAGATAGTTGCAGACAAAGCATAGATGAATTTATGACAAAGTTAAAAGGGCGAACGTCTATGAAACAATACATGCCAATGAAACCTATAAAAAGTGGAATAAAAATGTGGCAGAGATGCGATTCTCTAACTGGATACACTTATGATTTCAATGTCTATTCAGGCAAAGAAGTAAATGAACCTCACCAAACTCTACGTTGGGTGAAAGGGTGGTAAATAAATTGTGTAGTAGCATTAAACAATCTAATGTAGTGATTTACTTTGATAGATTTTTCTCCTCTGTTAGACTTTTGAGAACAATTAACTTTCCTGCCGTAGGTACATTCATAAAAAAACAGGCGTGATGCTTCAATTCTAGATAAACTGTTTAAAAAGGGAAAAAGTCAGTTTGGTGCCAACAACCATGGTACTTTAGCTGTAAAATGACAGGATACAAAGGAAGTTTATCTGCTAAGCAACTGTCATAAAGATACAACAGATGTCGTATCAGGAAAGATAAAAGATGGACCAAAAAAGAAAGTACCATGTCCTGATGCGATTGCATTTTGCAACCGTTTCATGGGATGTGTAGATCAATGTGATCAAAATGTTACAAAGTATCATTTTGAACAAAAATCTGGTAAATGGTGGAAAAATGTATTTGACAAACTCCTCAAATGTCTATGGTAAATGCTTGGACAATCTTGTATACCTATTAGAAGAAATGATTGATGCTGGAAGAAAATAAATGGAAAGACCCTATGTTGGCAAAGAAGATCAGGGAAGAGCACTTAAAAGAAAGAGAGGAAGCACTTCAGTCTCAGGCAATAATAGACACCTCCCCGTCGAAGGAAGTACTAGGCGAAGGTGTAGATCCTGTTCACAAAAGGGAATAAAAGATAAAATGTGCATGAATTGCTTCACCCCCTATCATTTGGGAACAATGAACAACTAATTTGTTTCTATTTCAAACTACAATGTTTTCAAATTAGTACACTGGTAAAAGTTAGTTGTTTTTTATACCTATTACGAATTAATATTATAATACGTTGATTTACAACTACATGTGGAACATATATAACCCATTTAAATATACAATGAAACATATATGTCACACCTTCAAAAATTATATATATATATATATATATATATATATATATATATATATATATATATATATATAAATAAATGTCATTGTAGGGGAATCGTCACTCCCCCTTCTCTCGTGGTGGAGTCACGAGGCGATTACCACAAAGACATCCGGCCCAAGGCACCGTCGGGTCCAGCGCGTAACCGCAGCGCCGCACCACTCGCCGCTATGAAAGACCTAAAAGTTAAAATGCAAGATCTCCCCCAGGATAGTGAGATTCAATTTCACGTCAAATAAGAAATTGGAGACGTGTTTCTCCCAAGCTCGAAGGCTAACGAGGAGCCGATGTAAGACTTGGTGAGAAAAACCGTTTGGCATAAAAACCCTCCTGGGGCCGTCCTCAAGCCCCTCCCTCTCTTACCACTCCCCCAGTGGGGTGACAAGGTATTAATGAGGAACACTGAGGAAAATTGCGGTAGAATACGTCAGTCTTCAGGTGACGAAGTCCTCGGAATTAAGACACCGGGCTACCTAGACTGGATTGGTAGTTTACTTGGCTTCCCCGACCAAGAAGTACCCTGCAACAGAGGCAGGGCTACTTACCTTAAGGTGCTAAGAAGCAGCTCATCCTCGAGCTAGTCCCTGGTTATTCAACCGAACGCTAAGTTAACTTTGTTAAATTCAACTTACTCTCGTCAGAGAGACTCCTCATATCCTGGTGCATCTTAAACACCAGGGGTATTCTTCGTCCTTGAGGAATTAAGAAAAAAAGAAGGAAAAGGCTTCCCCTCGAGCCCGTTACTCGGTGGCCACACCGAGCTCATAATTTAACTTGGTTGAGGAACCAAGTTTAACTTGTTCTCGTCAGAGAAATCCCCCTCCGTTATACTCGCCTTTGAAGAAGACTGGAACTAAGAAGAAGCTCATCCTCGAGCTAGTTCCTGGTTACCAAATCGGACTTTAAGTAACTTATTCTCGTCAGAGAAACCCCCCCTCATCGATCCTTGCCCTTGAAGAAGACCTTTTCTGAGTTCAGTCCTCGCCCATGAAGAATTAAGTAACGAAGGAGAAAAGCTTCCCCTCGAGCTCGTTACTCGGTGGTCACACTGCACTCCAAGTTAACTTTGTTTAAGAACCAAGTTCGACTCACTCTCGCCAGAGAGACCACGACTACCTTGGTGCCGCATAAAGCACCGTAATTGTTCTCGTCCTTGTAGAACCTCTCTCCTTCCCTGAATACCGTATGGACCCCCCAGCTGCTACCCTCGCCAAAAGGACCTCATGATCCCGCCCACCTACATCTGGCCAGGCGGCACGCGTCGTGAGACAATAACATTCCTGAGGTATTTAAACTCCAGTAGAGTCCGTAAGCCTAAATCTTATATATTGATGTGTTTAGGGAAATTAACCAATTTTAGAGGGTCAAACTAATTGAATTAATTCTTGTGTATGATAATATTCGGAGTATTGCTGTCGTTAATGTTTAAATTTCGTGTATTCAATTGTTAAAGTCAAAATATAAGTTTATTTTGGGAATTATTGTGCGTTTCTCTATATCCTTACGTGTTTCCAACGGCTCTCTTCTTTAAGATATCAATATTATAACTCATAGCACTCTTAGAAAAAAAAGGGGGGGCATTCTACGACAGTCATAAACCATCATAAATGGTCCTACAGTACTCATACCTATAGAGTGTAAAAATGTATGAAAACCACATTTAGTTTCTAAGTATAACTCTGGGTTGAAAGGGTTTAAGTACATACATTTTGTCAGAACCTTTAATTGGGTAAGGCGGTAAGTGGCACACTCATCATACATATTATTCTTTACGATTAAAAGAGAGGGAATAGTGCTACATAGCAGTAGAAAACACTAAATTATTACAGTAAAATGAGATAATTATTGGTAAATAACAGCGGTGTTTTTAAAAAAATAATCGCTCAGGCAATTTCGTACTCAAATTTTCTCCCGTTATAGACCGCAATACTACAATTGATCTTGATGTTGTTAACGCCCTTTTGTCGAGTCTAATCGTCGATAGGGTCCTTTTGAAATAGCAAAACATTTTAAACTCATCAAAAACTGCGTAAAACGTAGAAAAAGTACACAAAAATGGTGCTTGGGTACCACATAAACTGTTTAAAGGATAACTTACAAGGTGTGGATATTTAACAATTAAGGGACAGAATTGTTACCGGAGATGAGAGTTGGTTCTTTACTGCAATATTAGCGCAGAAAAATAATGGCTTGATCGCAAACAAAAACCTTCTTCTAGACGTAGTTTGGAATGTTATTCTTTGTATTTGGTGCGAAATGTTTTGACTTATCATTAAGAACGCCTCAGTGATAAGCAAACAGTTACTGCCAACTTATGTTCACCGATCGCAATGTTTAAATTAGGTTGTTATAAAAAACCCTTTCACTGTTCAATCGAAATTACAATATCAACCAAATGTCCAATTTTATCTGAAATGAATGGAGGGGGTGGAAAAGGATATAATTCATATATTTCATCAAAACCGAATTCATTATTTCAGAAAAGTATCGATTGATTAGATAAATGATGGGAGAGTTTTATAATTCATGTTTAAAACTACTTTTCTGTATATTTTGTGTTGTATATTAAAAACTACTTTACTTTAATTTTGAATTAACGACATTAATTCCTTGACAACTTCACACCTTTCCGCTCATTCTGTGCTTCATTAGATAAAAGAGATAAGTTAGATTTCAGCAAGACTGAACGCCTCAGAAATGCGCGAACTTTTCGGGCACATGCTAATTTTGAAATTTTTAATAAAAAGCAATATTCACAATTTTTGCCTGTGTGCTTATATTAACATTTAAATTGCAATTTTCACAGCAATATTTAGGTTTTCCCGATGTGAAATCGGAAGTTTTTCCATTAGGTGTTTGAGAAAATTACCCACTTGTATTTCATAGCCCAATTTTCACGGACAGTTCAGAAGGAATAAACTATTTAGACATTAAATTTATTTGAAATAAATGCAATTTTTTTTAAAACTATTAAAAAAATAAATAAAAATTTACATTTTTCTGTGGTCGACCTTCTACCATTTGAAAATAGTTTCTTTTCGGACATAAATCTAAACACTGAATATTTAGAATGAAAATCAAAGCTGTTTTTAAGGGACTGTCGTAGAGTCGAACTTCGATGTTAGCCGAGGATTGACTCTGCGGTGACGCATGAAAGGAGCACGCCAGAAATTGAGATATAGATCCCAGTGCGAGGGTGAAATAAACAAGAAAATATTATTCGAAAAAGTAAATAAATGACTTTAAATAAGATGAGACCAGGGGTACCAAACGGTGAGGGGGGGGGGGGGGGAGGGGTTACAAATGACTCGACGGGACGAGAGTCCGAGAGAGGATGCACGGTGATCCCTTCCAGTGAAAAGGGAGAGTGCAAATGACGTGGAGACTCAAGTAAAGCCTAAGTGACTTGAGGATTTGGATACGACGAGTAAGCAAAGTTCCACTTGCAAAATTCCTTCTTCTTTAACCTCGCTGAAAAATGAACGAAGGAGTACTCCAGACAAGAACGAAATCGATACCCGAGTGATAGATGCCTGTCCGTGTCTATCGTCTGTCGGGCGGGAACTCTGGCCTTAGGTACGAGCGAGGCCAGGTAGAGGTGACGCGTGGCGTTCGTAGCTGGAAGCCATTGAGAGGCGAAGCAGAGCGTACGAGACTGTACGTAGCTACTAACCTAGACGGGGCTGTATGGTACTAATTTTTCAAATCTTTTCGCGAAGTATTTATACTGCCTCGGCGTAAGCGGGTCACCAGAGGCCCCCCCCCAAGGGGGACGGGGATCTCATTGGAATTGGCGCGCTAGTGGGGGGGGGGAGATATTCTCAGCGGGCATCACAGCCTAATGCGAAGGTCCCCGACGCCGTAGGTCTGGCGCCGATCAGGGGATGTAACAGGAAAGAAAGAGAACAAAAAAGGATCACGCGGGCGCGCCAAATTCTCGCTGCTCCCTTCGAGCTGTCTTGCCGTGCAGGTGCATCTTTTTCAGGGGCCAAGTGTAGACGTTGGGTTCTAGGTGGGGGAGGTAACCTCCTCCCTTTGATAGGGACTTTTTATCATACTTAAATAACAAGTTTCATAGCACCAAGCTCTTTCTTTCAGCTGTACAATACTGACTCAGTTTGATCTATAACTTTTCATACATTCAAAATGAGAAAGAAAAACAATAATAATAATAAAATACCCCCCAAGAGAGCGAGAGATAAAAAAAACAGATGTAAGGATCAATTACAAACAGGAACTGTCTTGTCTTAATGCTCAATTGATCTCTCTTTCGCAGGTAAAAATAATCGATCTGCATGAAGCGGAAATTCACTTTTCAAAGGAGTAAAATTTGAAGTGAATCAATTAAATCCGCCTCAACTACTTGTCGCTTGAGCCACTCATTCGAAGAATAAATAAATTCGGCTTTTTCCCAAAAGACGCTGTGATTAGTGGAACTAATGTTTTAATAAAGGATTCGACTTGTTGCTTGCGAATACAGAATATTTGTTCCTAAATCATTTGATAGTTGCTACGTCCAGTTATAGACATTTTATATGGAATTTTATTAGGGGGAGGGGGCCTCATCATGGATCAATACATTTTTAAGAGAATTTGTCATGCAAAACACTATTCTAAGATTATAATATTTCAAAGGACTATTAATACTTTTAAGGGAGGGGCTGTAAAGAAGAGCACTGCATTACGCTAAGTTGAGGGTCATTTCCACTAGGAGTGGAGGAGTTTTTAATATAGGATAAACTTTTTTTCTTGCTTGTAAATGTGCTTGATTAAAAAAAAAGCTCAGTTTATGACAATAAAAAGTCCCAATATTTGTTTTTTTGTTCCCAATTTGTTCAGTATCGCATATTCTGTTTTCAAGTTCATGGCTGCTAGGCTTTTCCCACAAGAATTTTTTGTTCATTATCTCAAATAATAATAATAATTAGGACCAGAGTAAAAATGTATGTAAGCATTGGAATGAGTAGGGTTGGAATAAACAGTAAATTGGAAAGAAAAGGAATCTATATTGCGGTGGATAAACACGTTAGGGATGAGGAGAGTGAATTTTGATTTTCATTCCATTTTAAATTTAATGTTGAGATGGGGATTATTTAGGAAATAATTATAAATGTTATTTGAAAGCGATAGTAAAAAAAGGTTAGCTGAATAACGTTAATCTTTTATTTGTGAAAACTTGGACCATGGATTCGATTCGAATTATTCCAGCAAGATGCAAAAAAAACAGGGGAGAAAGGGCTTCCCTTGGAGATGCCATATGTTGGTGTGTAATACACTAATTCACTCGAAAAAGAGCTGAATGAATGCGTCATGAGAGAAAGGTAGGGCAATGCAAAGTTGAGGTAATTTTCGTTAAAAGGTACTTTGGTTATACTTTCAGGATCAATTCGTCAGCATTTTTAATGTATTCCTTGTAAATATTCCTTTCCCTCGTTCGTTTTGTTCCTAATATTAATTTGTTGTTGACTTTAATTCTTTCTCATTTTGTATATAAAAATGTCTAAGGTTAACCTTTCTCACTGTTTATACACCTTAAGGATGTTAAATGATGCTCGAAACTAATCTTTCAGTTGTGATGAAAAATAAAAAAGTCCTTCACTAAAAAATATTTTGATTTGCACTAAACTATAAACCTGTACACTATAATAATACCAAGAATTATTTCAAAGTTTATAAAGAGTCAAAACGATTCAATACATCATAAACGCAAGATAAAT
This sequence comes from Ceratothoa steindachneri, assembly GCA_963969495.1. NCBI lineage: Eukaryota > Metazoa > Arthropoda > Malacostraca > Isopoda > Cymothoidae > Ceratothoa > Ceratothoa steindachneri. The sequence goes on from OZ018327.1 coordinate 139,538,874, forward strand.
GAAAGCAACTCAACCTTGAGCATATCCTGATGGTGACCTTGCTCAGTGGCTTTCTTCTCTGCTTGTTCGTCCATTGGGATTCAAAGGCATATGGCAGGAAGGGCGTAGAATTTTGGATTGAGGAACGGTGTATATTATTCACCGACAGCATGAAACATTTTTCAGAATAGTATTTTCAAATATAATTGTTTATGTTTTTGTAAATCAATTAAACTAGTTAAAATTAGACTTGTAAGACACATTAGACATTTATACATTGAATTATTTAAGTCAATTTTATGTCGTCACCTGGAAACAATTAGCGTACTCAGATTGGTTAAAATTATCACAAATATAGATTTCAAAAATCAAAGACAAGTATTACTCAACGTATAGTATTAAACTATGTATAAATTGATTAATTAAAACGTAAAAATAGACTCAGAAAATAATCAGTGACAGTAATTAAAAAAAAAGGAATGATATAACACAAGCCCCCCTCAAAATTAGCCAAGATTTTCCTTATGTATATAGAACATCTTCTAAAAGCTATAACTCTTTAACTCGTACATTGCTTAAATTATCTCCAAGAAAATTTCCTGTGTGACGTGGCCTGGCGAAAGATATTGCAAAGAGAACGCAAATAGTAAATGGCATTCACAGGGGCTATGTACAGGTTATCTCAAAGGAGACTATATACTCTTTACAACATAATATATTTTGTGATTATAAATACAAAATACCTTTATGTTAACGGAATTTCAATCAAATGTAAATTAGTTATCTAAACAATCGGAATCGTGGAGCTAGTTTTTGCATAACCGTAAAATTTTATACCTTCGCCAGGTACTCACAAAGTAAAAATGTTTTCCAGGTGCATTAATGCACTTCAAAATGCTTTGACCAAATTTTTTTGTTGACATCGAATAATATGGATGCTAAATCGCTTCGCACCTATCCCTAATAACTTATACACGCGATTAATATTAATTGGCAAGGATAGAAATTATTCCATTTCATGAGAAAGCGCTATCTTGAGGAGAACTATAGGACAATGATCTCATTGCTTAAAAAATTTAGACGCTCAAATAGTTATTATAATCGCCATCAAGAAATATAAATAGCCTTTTTTCATCCTTAAATGATGACAAATATAGATTTTAAAAATCAAAGACAAGTATTACTCAACGTATCGTCTTGAACTCTGTAGAACTGGGGAAAGATTAAAAACGAATATATGAATAAAAAGGTGATGTCAGGCGAGGCAGTACTCCATCCAGTATTTTTAACCATATTTGCAATTACAACCACCAAATAGATTATAATTCAAAGGCCCAAATTATATATAATTGTAAAGACTTCCGTAAAAGAAAAATTGTAGAATCGTTACTAATATGAGAAATTCCCAATTTTAATCTTTCGGGTGGTGAATTTAAATGTAGCTTCTATTCTCGAAACCTGATTGTGAAGAGTTTTATCAATGATCTACGGCAACACCCCTTGATTGATGACCCTTTTTCTCCTTTTTTTTTGTTGGGAGTTTGAGATATTTAGTATCTTGTGTTGTTCATTCCATTCTCATTACATGACTGAAGAGGGAATGGTAAACTTCATATCGAAACTAATCTCGTAAATAAATTCTATGCTCCTATTCAGTAGTTTCACTATCACATAACATAACTCCCTATTGAGTTCTTTCACTTATATATATATATATATATATATATATATATATATATATATATATATATATATATATATAACCTTGGTCAAAAGTATAAAACACCACTCATAAATTTGTATATTTAACATATTTTATTAAACTTTTTGAGTTTAGCATATTATTCAGAAATATGTTCAAGTAATAATAATAATTATTTTGTAATAATATGTTTGAATTACTTATTATATTACTAAATGGTGTGTAATTAATAAATTGTGTTTACTAAAATCAAATTTAATCAATATTTCTTATGTTTCAGTTTATACCTATAAAAATTGTTTATTCAATATCGTTCTAAATGTGTAATTTAACTAAAACTAATGAATTTACTGAAACACAGAGAGCTCAAGTCCAACTTCTCCATAGCCAAGAGTTATTACAAGTAAAAATTGTTAAAAAAAATATTTAAGACGTTTGTAAAACCACCATATAAACATCAAAACACTAACAGCTTGGTATCACGGAAGAGAAGTAAGTGGCAGAAAACGCCTAGAGAAGACATCTATCATTCGGTCTTCACTGCACAATAGCAGAAAAATATCTGAACGTACGTGTGTGTTCAAAGAAGCTCCAAGAAAAAAATATCGCCGATAACAGTTAGAAAGTGAGTTAAAGATCAAGGACCATAGGGCTGCAAAGACAGTAAAGAAGCCATGGATATCTGAAGCGAACAGAAATGAACGTCTTTATTATGCCAAAGATAAAAAAATAGGATACATAAACAATGGTCTAAAGTTATCTGGTCAAATGAAAGAAATTATAAGGTATGCAAGAAAGATTATTATATTGTTGCTTTACATATAATTATGCAATTTCATTTGAATTTACACAAGATTCTCATCCTCACTCCCAATGACTTTAAAGATCTGTCCTGACGCCTGAGACTCTTTAAACGAACCGACCGCCAGCTCATTAAAATTTCCCTCCAATACGACGACTACCGTCTATCAACTAATCCCCTACACCACCTATGGATGCGAAATCGATGCGGCCATCGATTAATGTGAGCGTAATAAAGTTTCTATGAAAAATGTTAAATCCTCCCAGCCCCACCTAAATTGTCTGCACCCTTGGTACTTCCTGATTTGCGTACCTTCATCTAGTTTAACGCTGTTATGACAGTCATGCTGAATCTGAAATTACCTTAAAGCCATTGACCTATTTTTCGACCACAAAACTCGGTTTCACCAAGCTAGTAATTCTCATTCGGTTCACTTTAAACGATTTTGTAGCGCCTTCCAACCATCCAATTCTATTTCAGCAGATAGAATCTAAGCTCAACCTCATTCTATCTCACAACCACCGGCACTAAGAAGAAGATTACATAAAAGTATTGCAAACAGTGTAAATGTGATTATCAATTAAACACTCAATGAAATAAAATAGTAATTAATTTGGCAGTAATAATTAGAAGGAATATAAGTTAGCAGTGATTAATGAATCAGTGATAAATTAAAATTTATAAATTAATAATGCCGAAAATTATATATATAATAACAGCAACTACCTTTCGGCATTGTATATATAATATGCGTCTTTGTGTATGTGTATACTATCTATACGTATACATAGATATTATACTCGAGCAAAGCTCCGAGGAAAAGAGAAGATATTTTCTGCACTGGCCGACATAGCGCCCATTTAGCGAAATTCCAATTCTTAAGGCTGCAAATCCGAGCATCTCTTGCGACTCGTTTAATTAAAATAAATTTGCTTTGAAAGCATTCCTCGGGAAAGTCGTGGAAATTCGCCCCCACTTAGTACCCTCCAGCTCGATCAGTAGTCTCGCCGCTCGTGAATAACACCCTCCTTTGTTGTTTGAGTTTGCCAGCATCAGAATCTGGGTGAATATTTCCGAGCTTAAAATCTTCGACATATTTGGCCGAGTGGCTTAAGATCTGGATAAACTCACACTCTGAACTATAATGTGCCCTAGTTGGTTAGACTTAAACTTCAGTTTAATAACATCCTAATTCCTTAAAATGAATATATAAGCTCCAAATTTCTTTGTTATACTTATCTAGTGCTCGAAAAAATTAAGTCTTGTATTTTTTTAGAAAACTAGCCAAAAATTTAATTTAAAGACTAAAAAGACTCACTCCGTTTGGATTCCCTTTCCACTTCGTACAGAGGACAAGTTGAGGATTCGACCCGGTCATGTTAAAGAGGAGGACCGGTTACCGTCACACTCGTGTCAACAAGGAAAGGTTGTCCTGCAAAGTAAAACTCCCCTTTGTTGCCTTCGAGAACATCCGTTGCCCAAACCAGTGTTGAACCCCAACACTTTGAATAATAATCATTAACATAACGGGGCTTGAGGTAAGAGTCAACCCAGCAACTGTGACACCACCCGTTCTACATCAAGTAACATTCTATTGGTAAACTCTCTTTGGGTTTTAGCTCTGAGGAGACAATCTGAGCAAATCCTCTGAGTTTAAATGAAACTTAAAGCCAAACCTCCACATTTGCTCTCTGATACTGCCTTGTAGCATGTATTTGTCAGAGAGTGGTAAACACTAGGTCTAGTCGTTGTTACAACTTAGAGTTAAGCCTCTAATACTATTCAGCCTCACTGCAAAAAACGTCGTTACACGTCAGATAGCATCAAAGCACTGAGTTTTCCTTCATTACTAAAAGATTCTGTTGTGCCGACTGTCTACTCACCGTGACTGAATGACCCCTCTACTGATTAAGGGTCACGGATGCAACTGAAGGTCAGTGGCTCCACCGCCCATATATATATATATGTATATATATATATATATATATATATTCGTAGTTTGTGATTAAAATGTGTAAACTTCCCCCCAAAATACTAATTTTTCCGTGTTTATTCCAGATATTTAAATCTATATGATATTAAAATATAATGTACTTTGCAAAAATAACATTAATTTAATTTAAAATTTTATATTATTAAAAATGTTGAAAGTAAAAGAAATTCTCTCTAAAAGAAAATAGACAAAATCGGTTTTTTTAGAGAGAGAGAGAAGCGGAAAATGACAGTCCAAGAATGGATTTATTTCACATTACAGTTCGCCTAAAACAGAAAAAGTCATCGTAATTGCCACCCCATCAAGAAGCCAGAGAGGATTTGGGTTATAACGGCAAATATTTCCTCCCAGATTCTTTTAGGATTTCTCTCCCTCATAACCTTAAGATTTGGAAGCAAAAGATGAAGTCTTGAGGTATCAAATTTTTGTGAACTTTTCAAGCTAACGATTGTTTGACTCCTTCAATTTTTTCACTTGTTTTTTCGAGTAATTGGGCTCATATTTTAATATGAAAGCTCGATACTGAAAGAATGACCTTCATCATTCTTTGTTTTGAATTTCGGTAGCAATTCTTTCATTCTTTTAACTTGTCCTCTATTCATGGATTTTGCTTTATATCAAGTTCTTCTAATACATCATCCCATACCTACTACTGCTGTCCACAAATTTTGACTTAATTACTCTTTTATCCAACTACTTCTATTTACTGATCTCTGATATCTATGTAATATTTTTCTATGTAGTCTTTTCATTTCCTTGGCCCAGCTGCATTTTTGTAAACGGAATATATAACCTTATCGACTCTCACTCGTCCGCCTCAATGTTATAGTTCTCTTTCTCACCGTTCCTATATAATATGTCATTTCCGCTCGAAACATCGCCTTAAACTAGAAACCCCTCAACATCCACCTCAACACAGATTTTATTTTTCAGTTCGGTGACTTATGGTTCTCAAACATCTTCCCCGTCAACAATGAATATACAGAAACAAGGTCTGCTGACCAAAGTCGCGTGGTCTCACTTATTCTGATTTATGACCTTACGACTTTCAAAACTTGCAATAGTTCCCGGACTAACCTTGGGAGGACCTTGGCAATTATACCATTCGAATGGGAATGTAAAACAAGAGGGTTTCAAATTTCGTTATAATCTGCCGAAAAGTTATGATGTTATTTTAAAATAATTCCAAGGCTAACCATGGGAGGACTTTGTAAAATATATAATTCGAAAGAGAAAGTAAAACATCATAAGGGTTTTAAATTTTATTATAATTGGCCGCATAGTTAAAATTTTATTACCAAAACAACAAAAACAAAACGGAGACCGACGGACGGACCGACCGACCGAATGCATAGTGAGATATAGAGTCGCACGCGACTAAAAATATCGCTAAATTATAGGCAGCTACATTTCCCTAATTTTGTTTGCGTTTTCAGGGAGAAGTTGGAAAATGTCTCTCTCCTTACATATAGCCCCCCTCCCCAATGTCCCTTTGTTCAGCTACGTAAATGATGTCTTTTAAGCTTGACCACAGGGTAAAACTACTTTTGACGTCTTCCTTAACGGACTCAGCTTCCTACACATGCACATCCAGAGAAAGTGCTCCTGTTCTTCGACGTAAAAGCAATTATAAATTTCTGCGGCAAAACATTTACCGTTAAGAGAAAACATATACACCCCAAAGTTTTTCTTAATATCTACTTATCCAAAGACTTGTAGACCAACCAAAGTGTACTGCATTCACCTTTATTATAACATATATGATTTGACATCGTATTCTACTTAAAGCTGAATTGCATCACCTAACCTATTCCTTCATACTTGTCTCTTATCCTCTTTCGACAATAAAAACCTACCAAATGGAAGCTCGATCGACATTTTTCTCCCACGTAAGAAACGCTCGAACCCAGGCCCGAAATATATTTACCAGTCTTTTGCTCTAACTGAAAAATATTTATAGATTTGGAAAAAATGTGCCAGATTGAATTCTCTTTCTCTTTTACCCTTAAACAGTTCTTCGCCACAAAGTCTGTCGTCTAACAAACTGGCTATAAATAATCTCACGTGGGAGTTGGACAGACAAAATGGTCTGCTTCATTTCTAAACGCATCGTGAAACGCCGTACTAATTTTTGCTGGTGTTAAGAACTTTCAAGCATCGAAAGCCACTCCATCAACCTAGACCACACCATTCATTTAAAAAAAATCAATAAGTATTTTCAAATACAAATAGAACATTAAAATAAGAATGGTGGAATCAACACTCATACCAAGAAATCCCCAACTTTGCTCAGTCTGTGAAAAACCTCTGTCTCAGATGCGGTCTGTATTTAAAAACATTTTGTTTAATAGATAACCCCTGAATTAAAGTCCCTAAATACGCTGATTAAGTGTATTCATTCTTTTATTTTAATTTTCTTTGCCGCCTTTTGTAGTTGATGTAATGTCATTATTTTTGCCTCCTCAAGTTCCTAAGGTGTATAAAGTTGGTATTAAAAGTTATAGGAAAACGTTGAAATTGGAATATGTTTTAAAGAACAAAGTATTAAGTGAGGTGGGGTTACATAGGGCAAAAAGAAAGAAGGAAACAAATTTGGTACGTAACTATGAGTGTGAGTGTAATAGAGACAAAGGTAGAATTTTGGGAGACACTGTAAGAGAATTTATACTTCGTTAGGTTATTTTCTAATTAGTAACTTATCTTCTAATGAATTCCATTACCTTATAGTCTTTATTTGTACGGATAATTTTCTTATTTAAACTCTTTTAGTTTTTACCATCAGCTTACTAACTTCTTCATTAGTTCTTATCTTCTCTTTTAGCTGTTCTTTCTTTCTTTCCTATTTTTATCCTTGTTGCGGTGTCTACCATCTTATTTCCACAAAGAATGGCTCTAAATGGTTTTGTTGGTTCTTTTGCTACTTGATAACCGTTATTTTGTTCTAGTTCCCCTTCTTATTTGCAGTCTCTCTTATTCTTCTTTTGGAAATACTTCATTATTTAGCCATTTAGAATTCTTTGTTTTTGAAAATTAGGAAAAACCATAAAGTGAGATCTTTCTCATTTTGCAATATTTATTTTCCCTCCTCGTTGTGCAACGTAGCCTTGCATATTCGTATTTAAGTCAAAGAAATTTTCCCATTTCCTGCATCCAAGCACTTTTCCTACTTTGAAAAGTTTATTTGTAATCGTGTTTGTTTTCCATTTATTTTTATATCAATTTATGTTTCATATGTTTTTCCGTAATTTCAGGATGAGATGCGTGCCGATAACATCGGGCGTTAGGTGTTCATAAATTTGTATATTCATATTATGGTGACCTACCGGATGAGACACTTCGTTCTTATGTATCGCAAAGAAGACCGTGGGGATAGACAGCCTCACTCTGGTAGGCACATTTTCGGTCCTTAACATTGTGCCATTGCCGTTTTATCGTTATGTATGCTTTTCTATCGCTTATGAATCTGCTGAATATTCTTTTAAATTTTTATTTAAGATCTGATTGATAATTCTACATTTTCAAGATCATCTTTCCCGGTTCTTGATACGAAATCTCGATTGCTTTCCTCATTTTAAGCCTTTGTTATTTTTTCGATTATTTTTGACGGGCCTATTTTCGTGCCTTTCTTTTTCCCAAATCCGAATTGAGACTCTATTTTTCGTTTTATTTGAAATTTCTAAAAACTAAACTAATCAGAGGACATCAAGATATTTTTATTCACATAAGAAAATTACCTACCTCATAAAAAGTTAAGCTTTTGTAATCATTTTATAAGGGACAAATAAACTTCAAATATTTATGCATGCGAATAACCAGCCGTAATTCCACCAACTCGGCGCATATAGAGAGCGTATATGAGAATAGCTATATTTACGGAAAAGTTGAAAAAGATTAGAGAAAATATACACATCTGCAACTAAGAGATGTACAGAAGGTTTTCAGCAAGGTTTAGCTACAATAACTTTATTATAAATATTCCATCTAGAAATTAATTATTTTAGACAGGATCTTCAACTTCATATTCTCTGATAGACTAACAGAACTATATCTAATTCCAGGACTATAAAGGCCCAGCATTCGAATGAAGTACTGGTTTTACAACGAGCTTGTCTCAGCTCTTTTTATTGCATTCAATATATAAAATAGACCCAACCTTTTATTATTAAGGATTCGTGCTACCTTTAATTTGCAGAAGACATAAATTTTTGCCTCTCCTTAAGAAAGAAGGAATCATTAAACGGTGATAAAGAGCAGGTAACTAAATTAGGTGAAAAAAATTCAACGATTAGATAAAAGTTTAAAATAATAACTTTTTAATGGAGAAAGTTTAGGATGTCAAGATTATATACACACAGTCATGAATGCACAGTCATACCTATTACCACAAATGAATGCATAAACACCATATTACCACCTTTGCCCATACAAATAGCGATCTAGAGCTACTTAATAGATTTCAAGGTCAGTAATAACGGAGAATATTTGCTAGAAATAATTTGGGAACGCTACAAGAAAACTTGGGAAACTAAGAAAATTGTATGTCGTAAAGATATTAAATGTAACAAAAATTTAAGATATGTTTCTTTGTAAACCAAAAGAGTAATCACTAACTCTATAATTTAAGAAGGGGATGTTTTTGAGTATTTGAATAATAATTTCATCTTAGTTTGGTTATGACTTATGCTTTTTTTCCAAGTTTTTTTTACTAATTCTTTTATAATATAAAAAAAAACAAACAGGTAAATTTCAGAAATAAATATAAGTATAGAAATTTTGTAATTTTTTTAAAACCCAAAGAATTACAAATGATGAAGTTCAGAAAATTTATTTTTATATATCTTCTTCTATAACTATATTTTAGCAACGTGATTTTTGGAAAGGGGGGAAATTTAGTTTAAAGTTCCTTTTTAAAATTATTATAATTGGCGAAGTTCAGAAAATTTATAAAAATATAACCATAACTGCTTTTCTTTTAGATTTTAAATTATAATCATAGTAGTGAAGAGCAAGCTCCCCCTGTAGGGTGGAGTGTTGAAGCTATTGCCTGGTAAAGTATATTTTTAGTCGCGTGCACACACTATATAACTTACTATGTCGGTCCGTAGGTGGATCGGTCGAATGGTAACCATTTTACTTTGTAATGAGTTTTTTTGGCAATAAAATCCTAATCATTTGGCCGATTCTAACGAAATTTGAACCCTTGATGTTGTTTTGCATTTTCTTCCAAATGATATAATTGACAAAGTCACATAAGGTTAGTCCAAGAATTATTAAAAGAAAACTAACGATGGGTTGGATTGCCCCACTTGTTTAAAGTTTTGAAGGTCTTAAGTCATAATAATTGAGAGCACGCAACTTAGGTCTGTTGACCTTGTTTTAATTTTACAGGATGGTATCCAGAGAGAGGAGGAGCCACGATGTTTGCCATTCTCAGGATTTGGCGTGAACCCACTGACCCCTCAAGAACTACTACTTCCAAATGTCGAATTGGCAAAAATACACGGGCCATTTACTATCCCGATCTTCCCTCCTCTAGTGCGCCTGTAGCTAGCATACAGTGCTGATCCTCCTGTACCTACCCTCCAGTAAGGAATAAACCACTCTCAGAAGATATGTTAGAAATATGGCTGTTGAGAGGAACCCAAACTAAAGACACTTCAATGACCTTGTCAGAGATCTTCGCTGGTAAAAGTCAAATGGTGAGCTTTTGATCTACAGGATCAAAGAGTGAGATTTGCTATATGAATATACAGGGGTTGGAAAAAATAATTGGAACATGTGTTAAATTTAATGATGAGTTTTGGATTTGATTCATACAGCTTCCTGACTTCATTGAGAGGAATCTTGCAGCCATTCTCCTTGAAATACGTGCTCCAGCTGTTTCAAAAACGACAGTGGAAGGTGACGATCTCTAACTTGTCATTCCAAGGCGCGCCGCAAATGCCCAATAATATTAAGACATGGAGATTGTGGGGGCCACTCCATGTGTTGTAGCTCACTCTTCAGCTCTTCATACCAATTCTTAACCACATGAGCGATGTGTATTAGGACATTGTCATCTTGGAAAAAGCACTTACCATCAGGGAATAATGTCTGGACCATGGGATGGATCTGATCCTCCAAAATATTCAGATATTCGTTGCTGTTGAACCTACCATGTAGGGCAACGATTGGACCAAGAGAATTCCAAGATATGGCTGCCCAAACCATCACTCACCATCCTCTGTACTTCGCTTTAGGAAGAAGGCAGTCAAGATTAAAAGCTTCGTTGGCTGCTTCTAAACATAACCTTACCTTGCAGTGGAGAAAACATAAAAACTAGACTCGTCGGAGAATAATACTTGCTTCCATTGGTCTGTCAAGCAGCCGTTGTGATCTCTATACAGTTCAGCCTTTTCTGAATGTTTTAATGAGTTTTCTTGATCAAGGCTCTTCCATGATATCAGGTTTTATTGAACCCACGGCGAACAGTTTTGGTCGAAACTGGGCTAGTGAGATGTTGCTTTCTTGATTCAACTCTGCAGTCACTTTAAGAGCAATTGTCCGAGGATTTTTCATTACAACATCACAATGCGTTTCAACACTCATCGGTCTCTTTCAGCGAGCTTCGAAGTCCTGCCGGAATTACTCCTTCTGCTGGAGGTTTTGCCCTGCTTTATTAATTCTGTCATGGTCTTTGATATGGTACATGTTGCTCTCGAATGAATAACCAAGAAGTTTAGGTGTTCTGGTGAGGGAAGCTTCTGCGCTTCGAGCTCCAACAATTTGCCCTCTTTCGAACTCAGTGAGGTCACGCATTTTAGGATCTTGACCACGATCTGATAAATAAATACAAATAATCAATAAAGTTGATAAATAAAACTATGTATCTACAAAAAAACAAAACACTCACAATGAAATTTGGATGAATATTCGAAGTAATATAATTTAAATATTGGTGTATAATCTCTACTGGTCCAATTATTTTGTCCAACTCCTGTATTTCTAGTGACAAGCCAAAAGAAACATAATATGACTTTCTCAAGATGCTTCACTTATCTAACTGCGTTATTCTACTGCAATGATCTATCTGATCTGTTTGATGCATTTTACATGCGATCCAGATGAGTGGAGGCTCTTCATTGACCGCTCCTCAATAAGCATAGCTATAATTCTCTATAATTTAATTAAACATTCATCACTTTCACTTGCGAATTCAGTATATAACGGGTGTTCCAATAACTTGGACCGATTTTAAATGTGAGTTAAGTTTAAGCGTCTAATGATTTTTTTCTTTTTCCTTCAGATTTAACAACTTCATTCCTTGGCAATTTCAACCATGGAAAGAATAACAATCGAACAACATGCTAAAGTTATTGTAGCCTATTACGAAAATGGACGTTCAAACAGAAACGCATTTCGGGCACTTCGCGATTTTGGGGTTCAACATAATCGACCAACCGAGAGTGCAATTGGGAAAACTGTTCGTAAATTCAAACAAAAGAGGTCAGTGGCAGATATGAAAACGCCATTGCGTGCTCATTTACGCCGTTCAGCTAAAAACATTGCTTCAGTGCGCGAGAATGTGGCCCAAGATTCAGACACCTCTAATCGTCATCGCGCGCAGGAACTGAACCTCTCCACAACAACGTTACATCGAATTTTGACAAAAGATTTGTCTCTACACGCTTACAAGATTCAATTGACACAAGAACTGAAGACTACTGACATTTTGAAGCGCCATACATTCGGCAATTGGGTGCACGAGCAAAGAAAGACAAGCTGATGAGGATTTTTCGCAAAAAATCATCTTTAGTGATGAAGCCCATTTTCATCTTGGTGGATTCGTTAATAAGCAGAATTGTCGTAATTGGGCTGATGAAAATCCTAGGAAGATTGTTGAAAAGCCACTGCATTCACAAAAGGTCACTGTTTGGTGTGCATTTTTTGCTAGAGGAATCATTAGGTCATATTTCTTTGAAAATGATGCCGGAAATTCTGTTACGGTGACAGGCGAGCGATACCGTGCCATGATAACCAACTTTTTATGGCCTGAAATGAATTCTATGGATGTTGAAGATTTGTGGTTTTAACAGGACGGCGCCACATACCACACAACCAATGCAACAATGGATTTATTGAATGAGAAGTTCCCAGGTGGTATCATCTCTCGAAACAGGGAGGTCAATTGGCCACCAGGATCGTGTGACTTGACGCCTTTAGATTTCTTCTTTTGGGGTCATTTCAAAAGACGGGTCTATGCCAACAAGCCAACAACAATTCAACAGATGAAGGATGATATAATAAGGCATATTGGTGAGATCGAGGAGCAACTATTCAGAGAGGTCATCAAAAATGTTGACCATCGAGTGGAGGTGTGCCGCCGAAGCCTTGGCGGACATTTAGGCAATATTATTTTTTACACATAATTGCCATGACTTAAATAACATGATCCAATATTGAAATCAATATATTTCCACCAATAACACTGTTTTATTTACTGCTAACTTCGATCCGGCTTAATGGAACACCCTTTCTCAATGAATACTACACCAGTGTACAGCTTCTGCTACAAGCTTTGGATTATAAGGAGTATAGCTTGGAAGTGATTGGAAACTTAAAAACGGTATCATTTTTGATGGGAATCCAGGGAGGTTTATACCAAGATTCTATATCATATCTTTGAGACAGTAGTGATACCACAGAACTTTACCACATGAAGAACCGACCACACAGGCTGAGTTCTCTACTCGAGAGCATATTGTAAATTCTGAGCAATTGATTAAAACTCCAAAGGTGTTCTCTCTATTTGAGTTAAAATTAGGCCTCATGATACAGTTTGCTAGAGCTCTTAATAAAGAGTTGTGGGGGTTGAACCAAGTAAACATTCGTATGAAAAATTTAAACAGTTCACACAAAATATTCGGGGAACGTTTATCATTTTTGCGCATGACTTTACTTGCTTTTGCAAATACAATGTACGAGAGAAATAATCATTACACGAAATTTTAGCAGTTATTCGGAAAATGTATTTCAGCCGTGTTTATGTGCAAACGGTCTGAGCTTTATTAACTTTGTAAATCTATCATGGCGCTGATTTGACAATTATTGCAGTGCTTATGTCTAAAAGCTGATTGGTCAATTTGTTAACGCTAAGGTCTGTTATTTTAAAAATGAACATAAGTATGACAATTAAATGTATCTCAATCCTGATTGGTTAAATTTTGTAGTATTATAAGTAGATGAAATGACTATTTATATAGGTGTACTTTTGTGGAAAGATAAGTCAGTCAGAGTACAGAAAGAGTTATTATTATTCAATAAGAAAAGTTGTCATTAATCTTCGCCATTTCGAGGCTTATTCCAGCTATTTACCAAGGAATAAAGAACCCAGATATATAGTGGACTAACGGCATACTTTTAATTGTGATCAAAGCGGTGGTCGCTGCCTCAGTGTGCCTAGTTCGAATCGCTTCCCTGCACGGATTTTTTCCAAAAAAAGGTAATAAAAATATTACTGCAAAAAAAATTATTCCATTTTCTCTTTCAATGTGGTTTAATGGATTCATTTTCATCATTCTCTCGCACTACTTTGAGAGATATATACATTTATATATATATATATATATATATATATATATATATATATATATATATATATATATATATATATATATATATATATATATATATATATATATATATTCCTTTATTCTAAAGAAGCTTGCGGATCACATAACTCATCCTACGTAACTACTACAAGAGAGAGAATTCGTTACCGCGACCCTATAGAGTCGTTAGCCTTCAAGTATCTTCACAATTTCTTTCCCAAACTCTCTGAAGCCAAAACGAAAGCTGAGTTTTTTTTTTAACCAATAATCAGGACAATTATAGTATTCGGAATACCCTTAAATGCTCAATAAAAGGAGAAGAAACCTGAAATAGACAGGTTTTGATGTGTTCGGGATTTTTGGGCCACTGCAAGGTTTAAAATTATCTGGAACTGTTTGAGAACATAGTTAAAAGATATAGCCAAATGGGCTGCAAGAAGCTCCTGAAGGTACTTATTCTTGATGCCTATATTTAAAAGTTAAGGATAATATGAGAACATAATCAGAGGAGCAAGAGAAACGCTTCCATTAAAATATAACAAAATTTAAACATAGATACCCAAGATTATACAATGAAAACAAGTGATGGGAGATTACATTCTGGGGATTATACGGGAAAACGATTAACAGTAGAAATGAAAATCGAAGAAAACTGTTCACTACTAACTTTTTTCTTGTTTTTCTATATTTCTTGTGGAAGTTTCAAATAATATTGCATAAATTTAACTATTTTTGTTTTCAGCCCTTGAATAGATGATAAACTGCCTATTTTTTTTAGATATTTCATTATACAAGTCACAAAAGCAAATTTTAAAACAAATAATGGCTATTTTCTATTGTTTTGCAAGTAGCACTTACTGGCCAGGAACATAAATTGTTTCACATATTATTAGCATTGAGTTCAGGTTTAGCATGAAAACAAACATGAGTCAGTCCAATAACACTAAGGTATTACGTTATTGGCTAACACTAAGAATGAGCCGTGGTGTCATATTTTGCAATCAGGCAGTGAGCGGAGACTCCTTCAATGCACAATGGTGGGCCACTTATTTTGGGGTAGGGCGAGTGTGGACCTAGGATTAAACAAGGTCTGCTGACCAAAAGGTCGCGTGCCCTCACTTATTCTGATTTATGGCCACACCCAACATAATATAGTCAAGCGTATCATATTATAGCCTAGCCTAGTGTATCCTAGACTAGTATAGCAGACCACACCCTAGACTAGAATAACCTTGTATAACCTAGTTAGCCTATCGTAGCCAAAACATAATATTACCTAGCATAGCAGAGCATAGCCCTTCTAGCCTATTATACCTCTAGCCTACCCTAGCATAGCATATTATATCCCTATCTAACCTAGTATAGCTTAGCATTCACTATCATAGACATGTATAGCCTATAATATACTATTATACCTTAGTCAAGCATAGCTTAGTATTGTCTATCCTAACATACTATATGCTATCATAGCATAGCATTTTATAGCCTAAATTAGCATAGTATATCTTACCCCTATAAATTATATCTTAGCATAGCTTAGCCTATAATAGATTAGCATATTATAGCCTATTCAAGGCTTGCCTAGCAGATTATAGCATATTATAGCCTAGTCTAGTCTAGCAAAGTATCCGCCGAATAGTTATGATGTTATTGCCAAAACAAAACAATTCCCGGGCTAACCTTGGGAAGATTTTGCCCATTATATCATTCGAAAAAGAATGTAAAACAACATAAGGGTTTCAAATTTCGCTAGAATCGGCCGAATAGTTATGATGTTATTGCCAGAGCAAAATAATTTCCTGGCTAACCTTGGGAAGACTTTGGCAATTATATCATTCGAAAGAGAATGTAAAACAACATAAGGGTTTCAAATTTCGCTAGAATCGGCTGTATAGTTATGATGTTTTTACGAAAAAAAGAAGCAAAACGGGGACCGACTGACATAGTAAGTGTCGATTCGCTCGCGACTAGACTCGCACGCGACAAAAAAAAACAGGCTTCGTGATCGTTCTGATGAAGTGTGTGTGCGAGCGTATATATATCACTCTTCACCATTTAACCCACATGGGTGGCTCGGCGCACGCGCATCATTGCTGCAATCTACTCTAGCTCATTCAATTCTCGCAGGTCTAGGAACCTCACAACCCCTCGCCATAAATATTATTCTATAACAGCACACCATATGAACGTAGTAATAGTAATAATATTATAAGACAAACTACCAGCACATTCAAGAGCGCTACAGATCAGGTTCACGGGGTAAGGGAGAGAGGTAGCGTCCTTTTTTGTGATCTTGCAGTACGTTTGAAACCCTACCTGACCCACTGGTGATTCAACCATTTTGAGTGTGTAGAGTAATGATAAGACGCACAGCCATCATAATTGCTGTGATGAGGTGTATGTCTGTGAGCGTGTATACAACCTTATTTGGGTTGGGTAACTTGTCAAGGGGGTTCAACAAACTTATAAAATTTTAGAAAATACGTAGAGACGCGCAACAACCTCAAAAACGCATGCCCTACTAACCTTGGCACTAATCTCTCGTACATAATAGCTATAAACAACGAGAGAATATACACCCATTTTTAAGCCCATTTTCACCAAAGCCATGCGATCCAAATACATAGTAAACAGTGATATAACTACAACTGCCGGAATACACCTGATTTCTGTACTTGATAGTATTTTAAAAGTCATCCTTGAATCCTTGATGAATATTCTCTATTTGCTTTTATTTCCAGTCTTCTATTTAAAAATTATGCTTTGGTCCTTGTTTTCGCTATTATTCTCGAGCCTATTGAACAGTACTATTTTGGAAACCTCTATGGGAAATATAATCATTCATCCTTGAAGTGAAGCGATCGGCCACGCAGAAATGACTTCATATTAATCCCTTCAACAACATTTCAGAGAGCCAAAGGTGAACGTGAGCGAGGCAGAGTACGTCACAAATCGAATTAGAACGGCCATTTGATCATTAGTAAAGCAAGAATGAGAACACATCATTCAGAATTTCTTCTTAAAGTTGATATGCGACCTTTTATTTCTAAATGAAAACACACAAAATGATAACAATGTAAATAGTAGCGTTGTAAAAAATTATTTGCCTTTAAATATATAGATCATTTTTTTTAATAATTCTGTTCTGGATACCACTGACGAGGGCAGAAACTCCAAAAACATAACTTTCTGATTGATTGTTTTGAAGTGCCAAAGCAACAATCCTATATTAAAATAATGTGAAGCAAAACTTGAAAGATAAATTGTTTCTAACAAGCCTCATTTCTCCTTCAACCCTTCCGCAACAGTCATCCTGTTTCATATAGTTCGGACGGGTTTCGATCGCTCTCTGCGTATCTTTATTGTTGTTGCTATTTAGGTGCATCTTAGCCACTATAGAGTACATTGCTTAATATATTATAAATTCCTGCATGAAGTTGTTTTGTTTTTATATGGTGTGAACGAACTTTACCTTAGCTCCTTTGATGCGAAGCAGATACATCTCTAATATCGGAGTAAGATCAAAATCATATTCTTTTGTTTTTAACCCCCAGATTTCTTTTAAATTTAGGTTTTGGGCATATAAAAAAATAAACGCATACAATCATGGATGCAAATTCGGTTCTTTTAGCATCTACGGTGAATAGAACAAACTCACACACGCACATACCTAAATTATAACAACAAAACTCATACAGCTGCTTCCACCTAAAAATGATTTCAAATCGACTGAGATGTTATAACTGATTTTATACGAAATTTCTTATAGAATTCAAATATGCAATCTTTTTTTTTGCAGATCAAGTCTATTTATATTTCTACACTTTATTTTCATGCATTGTTCACCTTTCAATTTGATTTTTATGTAAATGTAATTAATTAAAATTTTTAGAAAGCTTTCTTATCTAATATTATATATTTTAATGAAAAGTTAACAAAGAACTGTGGTTCAAAAGATTAAAGCCAATAATAAGTTTAAATAATCGCAGCATGAATATAAAATTTAAAAATTACCATAATAGGATTTGCTACGTACGTGGCAAAGTTGCGTTGCTTGGGCAAAAACGAACATCACAGCATTTGTAAAAACCTCATATCATGCTTATTTGGGCATGGAGATGGGAGATCAGGAAAAAGATTTTGCTCCTCACATATGCTGCCGAACATGTATCGAATACTTCAGACGGGGAGCTAAGGAAGCATGAAGGCATTACTCTTTGGTAGACCTATGGTTTGGAGGGAAGGAAAGGACCATGTTAAGGATTAGTACTTATGCATGACAAACTTACAAAGTAGGTAATTTCGTCTAACGTTTTTCTAATTTTCCAACACAGAAATGCAGAATTTTTGAGCATTCAAAGGTTCCCCAGATATACAAGCGAATTGGCGTTTATAAGTGAAAATTATTTTCTAGTGAAAGCTTATAATAGTTTAATAAAGTCTTGTTTTATTAAAAGGGAAAGTTATGGTAGTCACTTGGTTGCCAAATGAAATAAGGGTAAATTCTAATGGTTGATAACTTAAAGAGCAGCTACTATTTTCGCTAGACTTTAATGCATCTTGTCTCCACTTGTCAGAAAACTAGTGCTCGTAATTTTGTCTTCTTTTTAGGAATAAACAAGAAAAACAAATACGTTCTGAATGGAGACTATTTATAGACTCATGAAGTAAAAGTCTCAGAGATGTGTTCTTAAATAATGATAACAAGATTACTTTTGTTCCAGTTGGTCATTCTATCCAACTGATTGAAAGTTGTGAAACAGGGAAATTCTACTTGTTGCAATCAAATACAACAATTACACTGTACAGCAAATTTCAGTGTAAAGAAAAACAACATAGATCTCATGTGCATTTTATTATGAAGTTAAATTTACTAAATTCTGAATTCAAATTTGATAACAAAAAATTCCCATCACGTGACATTTTCTTGAAAATTGCCGATTTAAAAATTGATACCGATTTCCACGATACCATAAATGTATTTCGCTCCCAAAGTCAGATTAAATGTATCTATTGTAATTAATTCATGAATATATGATGAATCAGCACGTTTTTTTAGCATAATATAATATATTAACCGACGTTTTATTATTTACTTGTTCGTTTGTAAGACGTCTCAGTTGTATCACGCTTCAGGTTCCAGCAGAAGTCAGCCAACATAGCAGGGATCCAATTTCCCTTATACCTGTCTTCCCATTGACGCTATATTTTGATGGAACCTCTCTCTATGTTCATCACTCACATATCTTGCATTCTCTTGAAAGAAGGACAGATGACAATGAAGAAAGTGTATCGTCAGTGACATATTGCATCCGAGATCTTGGTAGCACTTGATTAGGCTCTCCACTATAAGCTCTCGCTGGGCCCCTTGGTGCTTTCCCAGAAGTCCTTTGCATTTATATTTGAATGCATGCCAGGTCACTAGCTCAGTTTCATCCATTGACGGCTCAAAGTCCTCACCAGCAGTTATAAGTTGACGAATCTGAGGGCCTACGAATATGCCTTCTTTAATCTTGGCATCACTTATTTAAGGGAAGATTGTATTGAGGTACTGGAAACATGGCTTGTTATGTTGCAGTGCTTTGGTAAATTGCTTCATTAAGCTGAGTTTTATATGCAGTGGTGGAAAAATTATTTTCTCCTTCTTAACTAGTTGCTCATGAATTACATTATGCCATCCAAGCGTCATAGTTTCCCGAGATGACCATTTTGAGCGTACATAATGTTCTAATCTGGCCGTACTGTCCCACTTGCAAAGGAAGCAGATAAACTTAGTGTATATAGTTATTAGCCCATTATGTAAGGCTACTACTTTCAAGTCTGCACAAATTAGCCACTCATGCTTCTTGTAACTTATGCGGTCTAGAATGAAAGCAAGGTTCTCATATGTATCTCATAAAATGACTGAATGAGCAACTGGAACTGAAGGCTGAAGGGGAACTGTATACCTGAAACAACATATGAGGTGTAAGCGTTTGTCCTAGTCACCCACTTTACATTCAGAGTACAGTTGATAAAGTTTCTTCACATGTTTAGTCAACTGTCTCTTGTATTCTCTTAATATAACTGATCCACATATATAACAGAAACTGTCTGGGGAAATTCTGCATTCTCTAGGCATTTTAGATCTGTTTCCTGTAAAGAAAAAATACTGTAGTATGTAAAAAATAATATATATAGTAACAACAACAAATATTAAATAAAAAAGTAAATATATGAAGCATTTATAGTAGTTACAAAATCATCAAACGTTACGTAAGGGTTGTTATGGATTTGGACCAACATAACTAAAAAAATAAAGTATACTTTCCTAAATTTCAAGGTTAGGTTGGCAAATATCTAATGGAACACCCCAATAAAATTATGTAAAAATCCATTTATAACTGTTAGAGTTGTCAGTTTCGGCCAAATCCTGTTTGCATTCAATCCCTACGGAACCATCAGTGTATTTAAAGTAAACTGGAAGGTCGCAGAAAGAGACGGATGTTATATTTGCGATTTACGCAAAGAATACTCCTAGTAAAGATTATTTCCATTTGCGTTTTCTTGTATTCTTGTACATTGTTATTAGTGGAAAATATGTTGTCACCTTAGGTTATCTCTCTGATATTAGGAATGTAAGGAGGTTCCAACAAACATCCCTGCATAGTTAGTTTGTGAGATAGCCGGGAAGATGTTAAAGATTTTTAGCAGCACGAATGGCCAGTTTGAAAAGCTTTTGCACCTGGATTTCAAACCAAACGATTGATTTATTGTAAACAATCTTTTTTCCCACCGCTGAATATAAAGCTAGGTTCAATGAAAAATCTCGTGAAAGTAATGAATAAACGGAAACTAGCTTTTCTTCAAACCAGAAGTATTTTTGATGATCCCCAAATTAGAAGCTTAATAAAGGATCCTGAGTTTGAGAAGACTATGGAGGAAATATGAAAGAAAGCTTGGATTATTTTCCTGAAATTTCTGGGGATTACAATGAGGAACAAGGAGAATATTTCATCAGGAGATCAAGAAGAGGGTGAAGAGGTATTAATGTCGCTGGAATATAGACATTATGAGCCATACATGAGAGAAAACCACTTATGTCGGATTTTACTTATAATTAATAGTCCAATTTAGGTATTTCATTATAAAAGGTTCTACTGAAATATTCCTGTATTTTACTCAATTTTAGTTAAGTTTTGTAGCTTCTGGTTCAGTTGTAGCTCGTCGTATCTAGGTGTCAACACATATTGTAAGCAAAAAGGGACAACGGAGAATAACATAATAATAGGTATTAATCATATATTCCATAGAAGGAAAAGATGACCTGATAGTTGAAAGAAACTATTATTATTTTCGTGTTTAGCGAGGTCAATTTATTTTAAATCAGTTGAAACCGTTCAGACAATTTCTTTTGAACGCGGGCCAATGATATAATCAATGATTCGTTCATATTATCTCTCAGGTAATTGGATTTTTACGCTATTTAACGGAGTTAAGTGTAAGAAATATATACAAATTATTTTATATAATCTTTTATATATAGCTTAAAAAAGTAGCTTTTACGCTAAGAGTTATAATTTTTGTCGCATCTTGTGTAGTAATGATGACAAGAGATTGCTGATTAAAGAATAATCCAGAATGAAATATTTATCCACACAATTACCCAAAAGTTCCTTTTGAGAACAGTCGAGAAAAAAAGAAAAGGAAGAATAAAATACCAGTTTTTATGCGTTAAATTGATATTTATCTATCCTAAACATATTGACTGAATTAATTTAACAGTGGTATCACAATGTTAAATCTTTTGATAATTAACTTAATTGCGTTATTTCTAGTGGCATTTCGGTTATTTAATTAAAGTAGTAATTCATAGTTTGTATTATTGAAACCGTTTAGTATTTTAAAAAATTCGGTATTCTGATCAGACACGTACGATGCCTTTTCAGTGATGCCGAAATTAAATTCTCGCCTACGAAGGGTAATTAATTATTTTGAAAATAAGCACATAAAAATTGACCCGCATATTTCAAATGAGGTCTGCCAAGCTATTTATTCATATAAACGAAAAATAATAACCTTTGATTTAAAGGAAAGCTCGTTGCTATGTTACCCCAAAGTCTGTTCACTTTGTGTAGTGTCACAAACTATTTTGAAACACTTTGGTCACTCGAAGTTATTACACCCACATATTTTTCTCAACATAACCAGGTTGAGATTAAAAGCACTCACGTCAGTAAGCCGAAAGCTCAAGAAAAATGATAATAAGTAACCTGTAGTTGGAAAGGTGAAAGGCTTAGGAGATTAAACACGATAAGCTCAGGCAAGTCACTGTAGAAAATAGTAACATGTCGTTGTAACTTGAGGTATCGGAAAATCGTTGTTCAGATTTCTCTCACCATTGCATACGCTCCCATTTCTGCCTAATCACTGCTTTTTAATTAACAAAGGCACATTTCAATTTCAAAAAATTCCAGATGATTAAGTTTAATTTTACTTAATTTTTACTACTTATGTACATACAGCTTAAGGAAATCTCTTTCAGACATCTAGTTGGACGGTTGTATCATCGCCAAAAGACGCACTGGCTTGAGATGTAGGAAGGGTAGAAGACAGAGAGCTGGTAAGCTTAATGCATTTGCCAAACTTATGAATGAACAAATATTCCTACCTAGAACAAAAAACTAGCAACTTATTATGTTAAAAAAAACTAAAGTAAATTTAATAAAGAGGAATAAATTCATTCAATACTTCAGCTGACTCGAGGTCAGAATAAAAACGTAATGGTCTGATATAATAGATATATTAGACGCAATAAGGGTAGGGACTGAAAACAGGCAAAGCTTAATATTTTGGTCTAAAACGTGCACCAAAGCAAATATGATTACCTACATTAGCGGTCAAAAGTTTTCGGACACTCATTTTTTTCTTATTAGGGCATATCTGAGAAAATGTGCATAAATCTGGAAATTAAAAAAAGTACAAGCTTGGTTATAACCTGATTTGAAATATCAAAAAAGGCGAAGCTATTAAAATGTATGAAATCGTGGTATCAGTATGCGTTATGTTAGAGTCGAAATGTCTTCATATAACGCCTTACATTGGTTGATTAATATGATGTTTTATGTCGAGAGAATCTGATAATGATATTATTATTTGAAAACAGGTAAGTACATTATCTAGAGAAAAACTTTGATACGCACACTGAATGAGGATAGTCTTAACTGTCGACAAATCTCCTAAAGGTTCAGCAGATTACATTTCGGTGTTGCTGACATGTTAAAGAAGATCCTAGAAAAGTTTAACATCCAAGAACAACCTCGTTCTGGACCACCCTGGGTCAGTACGCAACTAGATGACAGGTCTCGGCGTCACATGAGTCTTCGGGAACGTATGAAACCGCCGTCCTGTGGCAACATGAATGGAAAGAGGGTGGCCAGATTAATGAATTCGTCACAACAGTCCCTCGTGAATTGCTTGTATGAAGCTTAATGTTTTGTAAACCCTGTCAGAAGCCGCTGGTCAACCTTCAACTGAAGGAATGTCGACCATCCTTGGGACATGCTCACCTCAACTGGATCATGTTTCAGTGGGACGTGTCTTATGGTATAACGAGTGTACATTCGAGTTTTTCTTGACCATAGAAAACGAAAGAATACGTAAAAGGGGCTAGGAGAGCAGAGGAATCAAGATTGCATAGTATCAACAGTAAGGAATGATGGCCACTCTAGAATTGTATGCAGCTGCACGTCAAGTTCACGGATGTTTTCACTATTTGTGATGGTGCCATAAATTCAAAGTACCAAGCTGTCCAAACAGATTACACGCTGCTCTCAGCCCGAGAATTATCCAGAAATACCCGGAATGTGATTTTCCAGCAAGATAATGTCCAATTTTAAGAAGTCTGTGTCAACCATCCAGGGGTTCGAGGACAACAATATGATGAACTCGCTACCTCAGGCACCGGATATGAATCCAGTTTAAAATCTCTAGAGTCGCTGAAAGAGGCTGTAAGACGTTGTGAGCTAGCTTCCACGGAGCAACTGAAGGCTGTCCTCACCGAGGAGTGGGAGATCATCGCACCCACCAGGTGTTCCACCCTATAGGAGAGCAGGCCTAAAAAAATAATTGCTCTAATTACTCCCAAAGGGAATCTTGATACGCTCCTGAGCTTCTTTTATCAGTTTGGTGTTGTTGGAATTTTGAAAGAGCTTCATCTGCCGATCAGTTATATTTCG
This sequence comes from Ceratothoa steindachneri, assembly GCA_963969495.1. Lineage (NCBI taxonomy): Eukaryota > Metazoa > Arthropoda > Malacostraca > Isopoda > Cymothoidae > Ceratothoa > Ceratothoa steindachneri. The sequence continues at coordinate 139,563,157 of OZ018327.1, forward strand.
CCGATGGTATATGTTTTGACAAATTTTGTTAATTCTTGTTGATTGCATGAGTCTATATAACTTATTACTATTTATTTTTGCTTATTTCACTCTTATATTCATATTGATATGCATTAAAAGCTTTACGACCCTGAAAAGAAAGTTTACATTCGAAAAGCATTTCATTTTTTGTAAAACCTTAATGGACTCACCGACTATAAAAATTCAAATAGCATGCCTGGAGAAGATATTAGAACAATCATACTTACTTACACTAATGAAAATATAAGATGCATACTAATTTAATTAATAATGGAAAAATCAAAATTGGAAAACTGAAGTCCCCAATTGATAAAATGCGAATGTAAACTTCTGACTGAAAGTCATTCACCATATAAATAACAAACCTGTAGATAATACTAGAATAATCTTACCTTCACCAAAAAAATATAATCTACGTACTAATTTAATAACTATCGGATAAATTTAATATAAAAACTCAAAATACCAATTACTAACGTTCGAAATTATCGGATCAAAACTACATAATTTAATAAATTCACAATAACCTCTTCTTTGCCAGAATTCCGTCTACAAAATGCAAAATAAAGAAAATAGAAGTGACCGTTCTGGAAACTAGAAAATTGCAAGAAGACCTTTTTATTTGGCTAGAGGCCAAGTCCAGCTTTTCTTTGGAGAAATTGGAAGGACAAGCCCAAATTTGATAGTGAAATTCCTTTGGGAAATTTTGGTAGTATTAAGGGTAATTTGATAAGTAATTTCCTACAGTCCATGTTATATATACAATTTATTTTGGAAGTTTTCGCCAGAAGAAACTGCGTATTTTGTATCAAAGCAGTACGCTTTTCGCCTCATCCTCTGCCTTAAGTCGAGCGGTAAATTTATTAGATCAAAGTGATATATTTTATCCTACCAAATAGAGCAGACTTCAGATTAGATCACCACTAATGAGTTTGAGTTGCACCTATGAGCGTTTCTTTAATGCCCATATGATATTCTTTCTCAGCTAGAGCATAAACTTCTTGTGCCACAGATCTAAGCCTGACATAGTTATTCCAAGTTATATCGGATCTATTCCTTTTAGAGTAATTGTAAGCTTCTTGTTTATCCAGATATGCACGCTTACAGTCATTATTGAACCATGCTTTGTCCTTGTTGCGGAAAGTCATAAGCCTAAATGGAATACGCCTCTCAATTAGATCAGCAAGAACATTACGGAGAGATTCAACAGGATCATCTTGGCGGTAGAAATGGGGCCAATTAAGAAGAGAGAAAGAGATCTCTTAAGACTCCATTCCAGTCACCTCGTGACTTTAAGTAATTCTTACGAGATAATGATAGTTCAAAGACAGGTTGCTCAGTTCTTATATGGGTAGAGATATAAGTCTGGTTAGATGTTCCAATAGGGCTCCCAACATTGGTATTAAAAACACCAGAAACATCTGTAAGTATTGAGTCTAGAATACTACCAGATCTGTGTGTTAGCCTTTGAATTAAATGAACACAACCAAATTCAGTAGAGAAGTCAATTGCTCTCAAACTATGACGATCAGTAAGTGATACAGAGTTCAACCACTTTCTATGATGGGCATCAAAATCACCCACAAACAAGAATGTAGCTTTCGTATCGCTTTCTTGTATCGATGTCATACTATTCAGTGAGCAGTCAAATATGTCATCATTGGCATCAGAGTTTCAATAGGTTTAAAATAAGTAAAGATTACTATGTCTGCCACATACTTTCACAACTAAAACCTCATGACAATTACATTCATAATTGTGCTTCCGAGAGGCAGGAAATCCATCTCTAATATAAACTGCCATTCCCCGACCTCTCTCACGATTATCACGCTTCAATAGATGAGGTTATTTGTAACCTGGAATTAAGAGCTTTTTAGAGCATCTAAATTTGATACCAGAGTCTCAGGACAAAGAAAGATTTCAAATTGTCTGGAAGTTACAATCAAATCATTTAAATTTGCATGAAGTCCACGAATTTTACTATATAACACGCGGCACTGCCAGCAAAAATAATAAAAATTAACAAAATCTTGACAGAATGCTTGAAGACCATCATGATGCACGAAATAATAAAGTGGCACTCACCATATACTGGATAATAATAGAAGAAAATATCTGCATAGAAGAAGATAATGCAGTAGCTTGAATCTGTACTCATGCTAGAAATGAAAAAGTCTTTGCAGGGTCAGAAAATAATTGAAGTATGACTATTTATTTATAGAGAGCCTCATACTGAGTAGAAACTTTCTCAACCCGGAAATCGGTCTTTACACTTTTGTTCCATGAAGAATGGAGCCGGCGTAGTTACTCTCTACAAGAACCAGAAAAAGGAAGGAAGGGAACCAGTCAACCATGGATAACCCACTCAAGCAGATCCGAGGATCACGAGCCTTTTGAGCCCAGGCTAATGTCACCTATTACCAAGTGGATTTCACCAACTCAATCAAATACTAATGCCCAAGAAAGCCATACACAGTCCACCAAACTTCCGAAAAATAACAGAGAAAGAGAGAGGATATAAGAAAAAATAAGGTGGGCCGGTAAAGAAGATTAGGGGGAGATGAATCCACTGAAAACAAAGAAGGGTGTTCATCTACCATAATCCAACCTATAAAAAAATACATAAGATAGAGCAAAGTGATTGGAGAGTATGCTTAAGTGCACCCCAAGCAAGGAAACTCAATCCAGAATCTGGAATACCCTGGTGGTACAAGGTTGTGGTACAGTTTTAAATGGAATGAGAACATTGGTTATTTATTCGGAGAACCATCTCCTAGAAGACCTGCCAACCAAGGCTAAGAGCGTCTTCTACTCAAATGGTTTGATATTGGGGTGCCTTGTCCAGAATAATTGCCTTACAGGGCTATTGGGTATCCACAACCCAGATGGTTCGATTTGGGAGTGTCCATCTCCTAAAAGAGCTGCCAAACAAAGCTAAGAGCCTCTTCTACCCTAGGCAGTTTTACGTCAAGCCCAGGACAAAATATGAATGCAATTGTGATTACATCAAGGACAAATACTCCCGGCCTCACATTAATAATAAATACATAGGACCCACAAAAATACAAAAATGAATGGAGACCACATAAAGCTATATAAATGCAGTGTAATTACCAAGGCTAAATGATCAAGGCCTCACATCAGTACTAAATACATAAGGACCATATCATCACTAAATTGATCGGGGGCAAATATAAACACTATATAAATGCATTGTGATTTCAATACTAAATACACAGGGCCTCACAACAAACTGAAAACATACGGGCCCAGATCAACCCAAATGATTGGGGGCCGACCACAAACAATTATAAATGCATTGTGATTATCACAAGCCTAAATGATCAGGGCCTCATATCAATACTAAATACATAGGGGCCCACATCAATATAAAAAAGATTGGGTGCCCATAAACACTATACATATAAATGATCAGCGCCTCACATCAATAAATACAAAGGGGCTCACATCAACAAAAAAAATGATTGTGGGCCCATAAATACTGTATAATGCGTTGAAATACCACAAGGCTAAATGAACAAGGCCTCAAAACAAGTACACAATTCATAGAGGCCACATCAAACTTAAATGATAACAAACTATGTAACACTAGAAAATAATGAATATAGAAAAAAGCAGAATAATATCAAACACTAAAGGTCTTTATAGAAAACCAGTACAATAAGACCTTAGACATATTACATAAAAATGGTTAGATATTAGTTACATAGATGAATGTTGAATGCTGCATACATTTGGTCTACGATAACAACCTTAATTTTTTTTATTTCAATTCATGTGCTTTAAGTGATCGTGGAAGAAAGCAAAATTATAAAATTTAGAGATAAAAAAGTTATTTTTATTGTTTGCTGAATGAGGAAAATTATAGATGCATAGATGCCTTAAGTTAATGAGGCATAAAATGAAAATCTGACAGAGGATAATATATGAAGGATTAAAGAGGGAGGCCAGGACTCTAAAGGGCTTGGTTTAGAGATGGTATCGTTATGTGCAACACTAGTATAGGGTATGCAAAAGGTGTTAAAGAACTGTAGATGGGCGCTCTAGAAGAAAGAGGATTAAAATTAACAGAAATAAGCTGAGCACCCTGAGTTTTTTGATGGCAGAGAAGGTAAAGAGTGTGGTTAAATTCAGATAGTGAGGATCAAGGTTTTCCAGAGAATGGGAGCTGGAGCTAGTGAGATTGGAAAAGTTGGGGAAAGATGTATGGTAAAATGCGAGACAAAAGCAACTATGTGAAAGTTAAATGAAAGTTTTATAAAACGGTTATGAGGCAGGCTATGGTAAATGAAGAAAAGATGTTAGGGAATGATGATTCAGGAGGAAAAGAGACTGCATGTGATAGAAATGAAGATGGATAGGTGGATGTGTGGAGTCACGAAGATGGTTACATCAAGCTCGATAGACTCCGAGGTGGGGTAAAAGTAAGTGAAATCGCAAGGAAAATGCAGAGCAGGTTACTGGTAATGTATGGTAATATCATGAGACGAAAGTTATGTGGCAAGGAGAATGAAGGGCATAGAAGGGGGATGGCTGAAAGCCAGAAAGAGACAACGACGGAGATCGATGGATAGTATAAAGAATGATTTGAGAGATAAGGGACTGAGGGGAAGTGAATGGCTGGAGAAAAAATGTGGAGACGACTAGCATGAAACGCCAATCCCTTTAATTAAACGAAACAATGAAAGAGGAAGAAAATATGAAATTAAGCGAGAATTATCTTAATTAATTTGAGAAATCTTTATACTTAAATAATTATTTAATATTCAATACTTCCAAATAATTCACCGTCATTTGTATACATTTTCTACTAAACTTCAATCAGTGGTCAAAACCAAATCCACAATGTTATGGTCGTCTATCGGCTTATCTAATCTTTGGTTACTTTCCTTTTAATGTCTATCATTTCTTTATGAAATATACTTCAAGGACTTAAAATATCCCTATAGAACTGTTAGTCTTTTTCTAAAGTGCTTTTACGACGCCATTTGAAGTAAGCGAGATATTTCATGTCTCCATACATGCAAAACAACATTGCAATATTGAAACGCTTTTAGATTTGGACAACGAAATTAATTCCTGAACTTAGAAATAGATTGTACGAAGAAGAACTGAGGCATTTCAATTTAGTATCACTGAAAGATAAATAAGGACCTGGTCAACATTTTTCACTATTTAAAATAATCGGGTTTGCTAATATTAATTTTATTAAGTGCCTTAAGAAAGAAAGTAACTAAAGCATAGTTAGATGAAACGAGAAGCCCGCCTCTCACTTTCATACTTAGGGGAAAACACATTTGCATATAATTAGATAGATGGATAGATCGATAGATAATAGATAGACGGATACCAATTAAACGCTTAGCAGTTCACAAAGTTTACATTTTGTTTTCAAAGCTCAACTGTTCTTTATCTCCGTCTCTCATATGTACCAAAACTTTGATTTTTCGACCGTAAATGATACCACAGCAAAATTCGTCCGTCTAACCATACAAAACCCAAACACTGCTGAAAAGCTCAGATGTTCTTAATATCGAATTCTCTAATGTTTATCGAATTTGTAATTAATTTTTTCATCTCTCGAATATATTGCTGCAAGAAACTACCATGTAAGAAGAAATAGTGAAAACACTGTTGAGAAAAAAATGCCAGAAGGGGCAATAAAAAATTAAAACAAGTTTGACTCAATATTTGAGCAAGATAACTTAGTGGCAACAAAAGATAAAGGTGGTCTTAAAATAGTAAATAAAAGATTTAACAGTGAGTTAGGCTAAATTTTTTTGCTATAAAATAAAACAGGATTGGTGTGGTTTACCTGGGAATGTGGCCGTAAGCATACATTAAATTTGTTTAACAAAGGAATCGATAAACTTTGTTTTTAATATGACTTTGCAATAATAAGAATTATGAGACTAATCCTTTATTCATATCTTGTCTTCCTTTAGCTATCCTTTTCCCTCTTGTTAGAGCTAACCTTGAGTTGATCTTGAGGTCTTTGCTCGTTGATAATTTTGTAAACCTCGTTGCCACGTTTAAGTAAATACTTACGGTTTAAACCTGGCCGTGGCAAAGGGTAGGGAGCATAGGCTCTCTTATTGCTCATTTCCTTCCGGAGGTAGGCTTATCCAGATGTGACTTTCCGGCGACCTTCCTGTGCTTCACTCGCTCCGAGTCACTAAATTCGTGAGATACAGCTCCATCGGGTGAGTGATTCTCTGCGATCCATTTTGTGATCTTTATAAGCAAAATCTATTTCAGTATTTGTACATCATAAACATAGGGCACATTATGATGAAATTTGTCATCATGGCACAATTGTCACTTTTGTCACCATACTTTTGTCAATTCGTCATTAGCGCATGCGCGTTGGTGTTATGATGAGTCTCGGTGGCTAGTAAGTGCTAGTCTTTTAGATAAAAAGTTTAAAGAGTGTTTTTCTACCGCTAACATTCGTCATTAATTCCAACTACGAGTTAATAGTCAAATTTAGAGAGACCCTAGTATCAAAATTTTGGATTACCTTGAGTGAAGAATAACAAGAGGTTACTGATAGGGATCTAAATGTTTTAATAAGATTTCCAACGACATATATGTTTGAGAAAACATTTTGACTATATGCAGCAACAAAATCTAAATACCAGAACAGGATAAATGCAAAAAAGGACTTAATACAAGTTATTCAATTTAACCTAATTTTGAAGACTTTAAGCAGCCTAAAATTGCATTTGCACTAGAATCCACCAGGTAGCTCCTGGCAAAATTTAGGTGGATGATGTGTGCGTAGGTTAGAAGAAAATCTTTTTTATATAATGAGCATCCATCTGTTTTGTGTATAATATGGCTAAATGGAAACTTGGCAACCAAAGGTTATATCAAATAGATAAAAATTGGTTCATTAGCTGATTTAGTTCAGTCGCTACCACTTGTGCTTCGTTGGCATTTGTGGTAAGTTGTGATTGACAGCGTCTTTTAAGTTTTAGTTGCAGTGTCTAAGCGGCTAAATAGGCCAATAGGAAATTTTGAATGTAAATAATATATTTGCCAAAGAGAAATATTTCTGCAAGAAATATCATTCAATTCTTCTGGTTGAATAAATGTGAAATAACTATTACTGATACTAACAAATTTGTTAAGAATTTAAAATGTTAATAAAGGAGTTCAATGATAGATTTTGTACTTTAAAGGTAATGAATTTTCCCTCTTCTCTAACTCAACAACTGTAAGTTAGTGTTTCTAATGTTCCAGTGAAATACCAATAAGATTGATTAAAATTGCAACATTATTAATCAGTGAAAACTTTGTTCAAATTAAAAGATACCATTATGTGGCTATAGAATGAGGTTAAAAGGATTCATTTTCCCTTGTCTTATTCGGTTGAATGTGGCTTCAAGGCTGTTGACGATTTGCTCTGAGCAAAAAGAAACAGGCTTGAAATTACAAAAAGGTGATTTATGGCTGAATCTATTGAAATTGTCTCCTCGAATCAAGTATATCTACCATAAGCGCTAGGCACAAGTTTCTCACTAAACTAGTGATTCACATAGTCTTTTGTGCTTAATAAATATGTTAGGTTCTTTGATACTCTATATATAATCTCTAAAAAAATAGTTATTATTTTTTTACTTTTTTCAACCACAGGTGGAGCTTACATTTTCTGTAAAATTATAGTGGGGCGTGTGGGAAAGAGGTTGGGAAACACTGTGTCGTAGAATGACTCCCGACGATACCATATATATCTATTCGTTGAGGGAACTTCCTTAATTATCTTTAGAGTGCGTTTACTGTCTGGCGGCCGATATTATATATCTTCGATATGCTTAAGAAGTGGAACTGAGCTCAAGGATAATAATATTGCTATCATTAATAAAATAGAGTTTTATTAATAATAACTATAAACAATACACAAAAACGGAAAATATTGACATAAACAGAATGGAAAGGGTCGTGGAGACTCGGGCTAATCCAAGGATTTAAGGAATTAAAAAAGGTAAAACAAATATAGAGTTAAAGAGATGGGATGGTTCGATAAACAATTTAAAGCACAGGATATAATTGACAAAAGGGATCAATACTCAAAGGTGAAGTTTGGCTTACGTAACTTTGGCACTAGTGGTGCAGTGGAAGGTGACGCAAAGGAGTTACGGTCCGCTGGCGAGCTCCAGCCGAAGGATCCTGACGAGGCGTCTTGGAAAGGAGAACCGTTTCTCGACAAACGGCTTGAAGAACAATGGCTGTTCTAGGTTGTTCTCTTCTGAACAAAGGGGGGGATGAGAACCGTCTCTTGTCTACGGGCTCAAGAACAATGGCTGTTCTAATGTTGTTCTCCTTTGAACAACAGGGGGGGTGAGAACCGTTTCTTGGCGAAGGGCTCAAAACGAACAATGGCTGTTCTAATGCTGTTCTCTTTGAACAACAGGGGGGGATGAGAACCGTTTCTTGGCGAAGGGCTCAAAACGAACAATGGCTGTTCTAATGCTGTTCTCCTTGAACAACAGGGGGGGATCAGAACCGTTTCTTAGCGAAGGGCTCAAAACGAACAATGGCTGTTCTAATGCTGTTCTCCTTGAACAACAGGGGGGGGGGGCTTGGGGACTTGGCGTCGGAAAGGCTCGAACCTTTGGCACTCAAGGAATATTGTCCTCCTTCTGGACAAGTGATGGTGAATCTCGAGGTCGAGGTCCCTTGGCGCACAAAGGGAGAGAGGGTCGTGGTGATGTTTCGCGACGAAAATCTGGATCTCCAATCTGATCTTAGTGGTAAAGTTTCCATATAAATAGCCAGGACATCTCCTTGGCGTGGGGGGAAAATGGAGTGAAAGCTTGGAGGGAACGCACAGCCGGGCCGGGGAACAATGCCTTATCTGTTCATAAGCCTAACTCGATCTGGCGAGGTCGGCGTATGGGGGCGAACGGGGGGACGATAACCTCCTTGTTTAAACATTGGCATCCGGTAGCTGAGATAAGACTCCAAGCCTCGAATCGAAGATGCACGTGGGCAGCATCGTGGTTTTAAATAATACGGGGTAGGAGTTGAAATTAAACGCAGCTTCAACACGTTCTATCACACCCCTCCATTCCAGGGGAAGTTGTCACTTCGAAAAAAAAGAGAGAAGGGACAACGATAGAGCTCCGTTGTGGGAAACTCGTTTTCTTGTACCAACCGTACCTTCCTGCACCTAACTAGTATTACCTCAATACATATGATTATTTTGATCTTTAGATTACAGGGGAAAATAACCTTTAATACAACTTAATCAAAGATCAAAGAGCATGGAACAATGAAATGATATAAACTTAGTACATACGGGACAAAATAATTTATACGTAAATTAATAAGAACAAATATATAGACATACAAAAAATTAGACATTGAGCGTTACAAAATTCAGACATATACATTAATTAATTATATTACAAAAGAATCTTAAATTAAGTCGTACAAGACGGTATATACCTACATGGAGATACTAATCCTATGAATACAATTATTCTACGCTATTCGGTAACGCATTCCTACTGAGTGCGTCAGCGACCTGGTTATCGGAACCTTTGATATAATTTATTTTAAATTGATACTCTTGCAAGAGTAAACTCCAGCGCATGATGCGGCCGTTTGAGTGTCGCACATTCCTAATATAGGCTAACGGACGGTGGTCGGTTCCTATTTGAAATTCTTTACCTATCAAGTACATCTTGAATTTGTCTATGACCCAGATAATTGATAGAGCTTCCTTTTCTATAGTGGCATATCTCTTTTCGCGTGGTAATAATTGACGACTAGCATATGCAACTGGATGACTCGTGCCGTCATCCTCGTATTGAAGGAGTACACCTCCAATGCCCTCGTTGGACGCGTCTGTCTTAATCCCAAAGGATTTTCCCGGGTTGGGCAACTTTAAAATGGGGGCAGTTATGAGCCTACTCTTGAGCTGATTAAAATGGGAAATAGCGACATCATTCCAACGTAGACGATCGGGTTAATTCTTTTTTAAAAGGGAGCTGAGGGGCGCCGAAATCGCAGCGAAATTCGGAACGAATCGCCGATAGTACGAAGCTGATCCTAGGAACGATCTTAATTGCTTCTTTGTAATCGGAAGGGGCATGTCGGCGATTGCCTTAATCTTATCCTCTTGGGGACCCAACTGGCTTTGTCCTATTTTGAAACCTAAATATTTGATGGTTTCGTGGGCAAAATGGCATTTGCTGGGGCCATTGGTGAGGCCATTTTCGCGCAGTCGCTCGAAGAGAGCTAATAGGGTGGTTAAATGGTAACTCCATTCGCGAGTAGCGACGTAGACATTATCAAAGTAAAAGGATACGTTTGGAAGTCCATCTAACAACCTTCTCATGAGACGGTTATAGTTGCTACAAGCAGTGACGAGGCCAAAAGGAAGGCGCTTGAATTGCATAAGGCCTTTCTCTGTTGCAAAGGCGGTATATGCTTTCACCTCAGGCCGGAGGGGGATTTGATAATACGCCTTGCATAAATCGAGTTCTGAGATGAACTTGGCGTTTTCGAAAAGGTGGAGGTTTTGGTCTACCAACGGGATGGGCTCGGCGTCGAACACAGTTACCGAATTTAACTTCCGGAAGTCGATGCACATCCGATAAGAGCCATCAGGTTTCTTGACCATGACGACTGGGGAACAATAACTAGAGGTGGAAGGTTCTATGATGTCTAAACTAATTAAATTATCAACTTCGGCGCTAAAGGCTTGGCGTAAATGAATCGGCATGGGATAGGGTTTTGAACGGACGGGTTCTAAGGTTGTTAATTTGATATCATGCTTGAAACTAGTAGCGCACCCAGGCTTCTCCGAAATAACGTCGTCGAACTGATGTAATAGATCTTGTAGCTGACCCTTTTGATGTGGTGTCAGCTGCGCGTCGATATCCACGTCAGAGGGTTCAAACGGCTCGCCTGGTAGGGAAGGAAGAGGGTAATCGGCATCAGGTTGGATGCACACTGTCTGGATTACATTAAGGGACTCCGCGGGGTAATCCTCTTCAAGCGCCGATGTTTCGTCCAGCGCTACGAAGGTATGTCCATGGGCGCGCCGGTGGTACTTTTTCAATAAGTTGACGTGATAGACCTTATTGCCTGCTGGGGTACCAATGAGGTAATCTACCAGTCCTCGTGCCTCGCGGACCGAGTACGGACCTTTCCATTGGCTCAGTAATTTATTACTGGCTGTGGGAAGGAGCAGGAGTACTTCATCACCGGGCTTAAATTTACGATCTTCGGACCGGACATCAAAATAGGTTTTGTATTTCGCCAAATTGACATCGGCATTTTTATAGGCGATGTTTGCGCATTTCTCGAGCCTCTGGCGTAGGTCCAAGACATAGGCATAAGATGACTGGAGTTCTTGATCCAGTTGGGGTTTAATTAACAACTCTTTTAAAATACTGAGTGGCCCGCGTATATTACGTCCATAAAGGAGCTCGAACGGGGCGAAGCCTAATGTACGGTGGGGAATTTCCCGATAGGCGAATAGGGCGACCGGGAGATATCGGTGCCATTCGCGACGCTGCTCGGCACAGATCTTCTTAATAATGGATTTTAAATTTCCATTTAATTTTTTGCACATCCCGTTTGTCTGTGGCCGGAAGGGGGTGGTAAAAAGGGGCTTTACCATGAGCAGCTTCCCTACGTACTCCATCAACTCAGAGGTGAATTGTCGGCCTCTATCGGAGAGTATTTCCTTGGGGACGCCTACCCTCGAAAAGATGGAAATGAGGGCCTCGGCGCAAGAAATACTGTCGATTCGGCGAAGGGGGACAGCCTCGGGAAAACGGGTAGCAAAGTCTACCAAGGTGAAAATGTAGCTGTGCCCTTCGCTCAAAGGGGGGTGGATAGGACCAACCAGGTCGATGGCCACTCTGGAGAAGGGTTCAGTAATGACTGGTCCCCTTTGTAAGGGAGCAGGTTTGACCCGCCCTTTAGCGGACGTCTTCTGGCACACATCGCACGATCGACAATGCTTTGAGATGTCAGCTGCAGCACCCGGCCAATAAAAATATCTAAAAATGCGCTGGCCAGTTTTAGTGTGACTAAAATGACCGGAAAAAATGCTGTCATGAGCCACTTTGAGCACTATAGGGACATGGGATCGTGGAAGGCATAGGACAGTAGTAACAGCGTTATTACTGTCCTCGGCGGATCGATAAAGAAAGCCACCTTCCTCCAGGTACCTGATGACTTTAGGTCCACGGACAGTCTCCGTGTCCTGGTTTTGGGCCTTATCCCATAAGGGTGTTAGTGCTTCACACTCCTTTTGTGCCGTCCTAAAGTCCTGGTTAAGGATCTCCGAGAATTCGGACGGTAACGGGGTTCTGAGGGGGACGGACTCCTAGGCTTCCTTCTTAGCTCGACCTCGAGTAAGGGCGGCCTGGGACACAGGGTCGGAACTTACTTGGGGGCTCTGTCCTATAAGTACAGAGCAGAATTTTATGGGTGCTGAAATGACTTCAGCCCAGCCATCATAATATTGACACTGCAGGTAACATCTAACGACGGGGAATCTGTTCGCCCGCCCAAGGTAGTCATGTACCACCGCAAATTTTTTGTGGTTAGGGTCCACTGGGGGAAGGAGTTCGTCGGACACGATGAAACACGTACATCCTGTGTCCCTGACGAGAGTCGATACTCGGCAGCCATTCACGCTGCCCTCCTCAAATTTCAAAGTTCCTGGTGAACTTTTATCAAAAATAAAATTTACCTGGTGGCCTGACGGAGGGGGAGAAGTTGCTGCTTGGGTCTGCACCACCGGGGGAGCCGGGGTTGCATAAATCTGGTAAACTTGGTGGGCTGGTCCGCTTTTAAGCCTAGAATTTTGGGGGCAATTCCAGCTCATGTGGTTTTCTACACCACAGGTGAAGCATATTATTGGTCGCTTCGGGAAGAGAGGTGGAGAAGAAATCTGAACGGGAGGTTTGGAGTCCCGTTGTTGATTTTGGGGAATGAAGTTTGGGGTCTTACGGGGCCCGGAAACTTTGTCAGCTTTCCTGGGAAGGGGCGCGAATCCTTCCTTCTTTCCTGGTTTGGGGGTTGGTGAGAAGTTCGATTCTCCTTTGGATATAAATTATGGCTTGCGGCATAGACATCCGCTTCTTCGGTACATTCTTTAAAGGTCTGGCACCGACGGTCCTTGACAAACGCGCGGATCTCCGTCGGGAGAGACGCCAAAAATTTATCTCGCAACACGAAGTCCGTTAAGGACTCGTAGTCCGGATCAACCTTTGAGGATTCTAACCAAAATTTAAAATTCCTCTGAAGAATGTATCCGAATTGACGGAACGTCTGTCCGGGTTAAATACGACCTCCTCGAAATTCTTGGCGGTAGAAATCGGGAGTCATATTATGAGCGGCCAATAACTCAGCTTTTAAGGTGCTGTAGTTAATTGTACACTCAGATGGTAAAGATATAAAAATTTCGCGCAATTTGCAATTTAACAGGGGAAGTAATCTGGCTACACCTTCAGCCTCCAGATCCATGTTATTGATTTCGAGGATCTTTTCGAAGTGGGCTAAAAATGCTCCGAAATCCTCTCCATCCTTGAAATTGGGGAGCTTTAGTGGGAGATTGGGGGGGGGGGCTTCGGAACGGGAACTGGCGGAATGTATCCCCGCTTCAACACGAGCTAATTCAATCTGAAGCTCAGCTTGTCTTATTCGTTCCCCTCTTTCTCTTTCTTCTCGTTGTATTTCTCTTTCTTCCTTTTTTCTTTGTTTTTCTCTTTCTTCCTCTTTTCTTTGCTTCTCTTGAATGTACTCAATTAGTTCTTTTCCGGAAAGTCCCAAGGATTCTCCTTGCGCTTTAAAGATTTCAAACTGAGTCATCTTTGCACTTGGGGGCGCACTAGTCAACCAACTAAAATTCCTTGCAACAAGAATTATGCCTCTATAGAATTAGCCTACCTAAATATGGGCACTGACCTATTCGTACTTGGTTTCTCAATCTAAATAACCACTGACTAAAATCACAAAAAAAACACAAACAAATTATTATAACCATTCCTTGAGCTACTCCAGCTTCTTAAGTTTTAAAAAAAAGGGGATAGCAATCGTTAAAACAAAAGGGAACTACTATATTCTATTATTATAACGAATAACACTATGCTTTACTCGACTGAGACCAGTGTTTGCAAAGATATAGCGTTAAACCTTACACACCTGATACCAAATTTAAATAGTATATATATATATGTCGTAGAATGACTCCCGACGATACCATATATATCTATTCGTTGAGGGAACTTCCTTAATTATCTTTAGAGTGCGTTTACTGTCTGGCGGCCGATATTATATATCTTCGATATGCTTAAGAAGTTGAACTGAGCTCAAGGATAATAATATTGCTATCATTAATAAAATAGAGTTTTATTAATAATAACTATAAACAATACACAAAAACGGAAAATATTGACATAAACAGAATGGAAAGGGTCGTGGAGACTCGGGCTAATCCAAGGATTTAAGGGATTAAAAAAGGTAAAACAAATATAGAGTTAAAGAGATGGGATGGCTCGATAAACAATTTAAAGCACAGGATAGAATTGACAAAAGGGATCAATACTCAAAGGTGAAGTTTGGCTTACGTAACTTTGGCACTAGTGGTGCAGTGGAAGGTGGCGCAAAGGAGTTTCGGTCCGCTGGCGAGCTCCAGCCGAAGGGGGGTGATAAAAGGATCCTGACGAGGCGTCTTGGAAAGGAGAACCGTTTCTCGACAAACGGCTTGAAGAACAATGGCTGTTCTAGGTTGTTCTCTTCTGAACAAAGGGGGGGATGAGAACCGTCTCTTGTCTACGGGCTCAAGAACAATGGCTGTTCTAATGTTGTTCTCCTTTGAACAACAGGGGGGGTGAGAACCGTTTCTTGGCGAAGGGCTCAAAACGAACAATGGCTGTTCTAATGCTGTTCTCCTTGAACAACAGGGGGGGATGAGAACCATTTCTTGGCTAAGGGCTCAAAACGAACAATGGCTGTTCTAATGCTGTTCTCCTTGAACAACAGGGGGGGATGAGAACCGTTTCTTGGCAAAGGGCTCAAAACGAACAATGGCTGTTCTAATGCTGTTCTCCTTGAACAACAGGGGGGGGGGGGCTTGGGGACTTGGCGTCGGAAAGGCTTGAACCTTTGGCACTCAAGGAATATTGTCCTCCTTCTGGACAAGTGATGGTGAATCTCGAGGTCGAGGTCCCTTGGCGCACAAAGGGAGAGAGGGTCGTGGTGATGTTTCGCGACGAAAATCTGGATCTCCAATCTGATCTTAGTGGTAAAGTTTCCATATAAATAGCCAGGACATCTCCTTGGCGTGGGGGAAAATGGAGTGAAAGCTTGGAGGGAACGCACAGCCGGGCCGGGAAACAATGCCTTATCTGTTCATAAGCCTAACTCGATCTGGCGAGGTCGGTGTATGGGGGCGAACGGGGGGACGATAACCTCCTTGTTTAAACATTGGCATCTGGTAGCTGAGATAAGACTCCAAGCCTCGAATCGAAGATGCACGTGGGCAGCATCGTGGTTTTAAATAATACGGGGTAGGAGTTGAAATTAAACGCAGCTTCAACACGTTCTATCACACACTGCTCTAGTCATTGAATGAGAATGACGTCCGTTTGATCCGCGAAATGAATTATAAATTGGTAAGTAACAAAATTTAGTCTATTCTTCTCATTTTATTTTAAATTTGATTGTGGGGTGGCGTGAAAATTTCTCGACCTCCTCACATGCTCCAGAAACCCTTAAGTTTAAGAACCCTTGATATAGAGCCCAGGATGTCCCCTTTTATTTTTCCCTCTCTGATCTAAAGTAGATTTTATTAGGATTATTATATATTTGTCTATTAATGAATATTTTTCTTTTTGGGCGTACTTGCCTTTGCTGATAGCTGCCAGAAGGTATATAAAAATGTAAAAAATTTGATGTCTTGAAATAGAGGGAGATTCCCGAATTCTATAGAGAAATGTGAAAGAAGAGGAAGGCACGATGAGAACTGAACCTTGTCTCCAAATTTAGATGTTTTGATAAAAAATGAAACCCATAAAGCAGCCTCTCAGGACAAAGCCTCCCACCACAAAAACGCTATGACGCCCATACAATCGAGTGAAATAGATATTACAATTTGCTGCAACCTTTGTAATAGAGAAACAAAACCAATCTAAAATATTGTCAAATGTAAGTAAAATTTCAACTAGAACTACCTTGTCTGCTCAAACGAGGGAATGCTCTTCTCCATCATAATTTCCATCTTCTCCTCTCAAATTTTTACCCCATGAAACTAATTCTATTTTCCTTTTCCTCACATATTATACTTATAATGCGTTCAAGCAAATTGATATTTGGGGGAATAGAAAACGCTTTCAAAAGGTTTATTTGTTAAATAGAACAGAGGCGCAAACTTCATTGGAGGTCAAATAAAGTAATTCAAACGAAAACAGTTTGATTAGTATAAAGAGCCAGAAGATAAACAAACGAAATTTATCCATAGGCAACATCATACCTCGGCCACTTTCCTGCCTTCCTCTTCATTATATTGATTAATTCTTAATGGAAATGTTAGTGTCTTGAGGAAGGCGGGGACTTATCCTGCATCAGTCGTTATTCCAGGCACTAGGGAATATAAAACTGAGAATTGCAGTATTTCGCAAATTTCTAAAGACAGTCATAAATAGTCATTCATAATAAGTCGCAGGACTGCAAGATTGTTTGTTTAAATATATGTAAGGACAGTTTGCATATAATTATATTCTCGAATGAAAAAAAATAAAGGGGATGAATTTGTATCAGTTCCAAATAAATTATAATGCAGTAAAGTACGGTGAACTCAATTGATTGATATTCGTCTGGCACTTGCTGCATTAAATGTGGCTGCATTTTGAGCCCATGTTGCTTGTCGCCAGATGTCGTTTGTCACGATTATTGAGCATCTGGGGATGGCCACGGTGCTGTCCACGGTATGTGGTATTGCCTTCCTCGAGGCATTCTGGATACATACGTAGATCAAGTGAGGTTAGAATGTCTGTGCAATTTCACAAATGGAATATCCCATCCATCTAGCACTCAGTAAAATGCCTCATTTGAGCTTCTATATTTAGGCTGCCTCGCCAAACCAAAAGCAGAGTAGCCGGTGTTCATCTGATCCGAGATGTCATGACTAATATAGGTGTGGAAATTTAATTGCTGCTCACGGTACAGTGGCGCCACCCACAATTACCTTTACATACGGTTAGTCATGATTTTTTTCACTTCTGTGTACGCAATCTACAGTATCTCTCTCTTCTCTCTTCTCAATTACTGTATTGTGATTCGGTAAAGATTGCCCCTACAAATATATATTTTGATCTTACAGTGTAAATTAGTAGAACGTCATTGGATGTCAATTTCTGTTTTCAATTTGATTAGGCTATTATGATACTAACCGCAAATCTGAGAAAATGCATTATCTTGCATATTAAAGAAAGTGAAGTGATCTAAGATCTGCAACTCAATATGGATCCGCTCCAAATCAAATTACTCCGTCTCTTGGGTCACAAAATGTGATTGATATCCTTCATATGTACATAGTTATTTTATTGGCGGGAGTAAGTAAAAGATATCCTAAATAATATCGTTTCTTGCACTCCGACTACTGCCAGAAAATTAGATGCCTGACTTATGAATTTGACCCATTTTTTATCGAGATTCGTGGAATTTTTTACAATAAGGCAATTAATTCTAAATCGAAAAGAATAGGGCAAAGGATAGAGATAGAAAGCAACTTTGAGTCATAATTGCGTAAATTGATTCTTATTATATTTTATTTTTTATAAATTCTATTTAATTAAAACTTATTTCTAAGCTTGTTATAAGATTTTAAAGTCCGGTGATTTTACAGGAAAACTTTGCGCGTTTAACTTTATAAGGAATTCAAGAGTAATTTCACCCGAAATTACCTCTTCTAACAGGGAAGTTTTCGTTTTACCTAAAATCTTAGCTTGTTTGAACATCCTGCTGAAATTTTAAAGGTCACTTCTTTAGGCGCGATTTAATCTGTATTTAAACTTGCTGTTAGTGAAAAGTTTTATAAACTTTTCGATTGTCTTTTGTTTAAGTAAATTAAGTTTAATTCCTTAGCACTCATAAGCGGAAGATTTTTAGCGTTGTCCTTTAATTTCGTTTCTCCATTATATTTTAATTTCGAATCTTTGTTATAAAAATCTATGTCCAAATTTAAATACATTCTAATTTATTACAAATAATTATGTTTAAAAATAGGGGTGTAAGCATTGTACCGAGTATTTCCTGCTTTATCTCATCGATCCAATAAAACCCTGGAATCGACTTCTATGAGGGATTCTAAAATTTTATATTAATTATATTTTAGAAATTATTTGGTTCCATTATTAATATTAGTATTATTATACCCGTGCTATTCCTTATTCTTATAAAAAAGTTTGAATTCTATTTCGATAAAAATTTCCTCGTATTTTTTAGTCTCAAGTTTTTTTGTTTTTACATCAAACAAACAAAAACGTGAATTAAAAAAAAATATTAAGAGAAATCATTCGTCAAGTCAGAAAATTCTATTTTAAGAAATAATAATCGTCCGTTTTTAAGACGCGCAAAAACCCTTCGAGGGATTTTATTAAAAACGAGAAGGGCAGGATCTAATATTTTCCTTAAGTAAATATAATTATTTAAAGAATAATGGGCTACTGTTTAGTTTTTTCTAATAAAGGATGTCAGAATAATTTCGTTTTCTTCTAATTACCGTCAATTTTGACCACTTTGTCCAAATAATGCCACTATTTCTGAATAAAGAATTTGAATCCGATTTTAGGAGGCAAACGAAAGGTAAATACCGGTATTAATTGCCTCGGACTACGGCTTATCCGAGTGGAAATATCGCCTTCAATTTTAGCGAAGTTGAGCCACAACGGTTGTGCTTAGTCAAGGGATGGAGTCACGATTCGGCTTGCCTTCTTATTGTCTGCCAGATGCTGTCGATACCAATGGTTCGGGTCCCATTTTGATAAGTAGGTCCTCACTGAGAAATAAAGGCATTTTAATTGAGTGCAGATCTGTGGCAAGCTAAACCTCTACCATTTATATATATATATATATATATATATATATATATATATATATATATATATATATTACTTTCTTCTGTACTTTAAATATCCCCGTAAGGGGCGCGGCGATTTGCCATCCTGGCCGCCGTGCTGACGGGATCCAGCGCCCCGTCCGGCCCCAGCTTAGCCTCTCTTCCTTCCTTCAGATAGCCTGTATTTCTCCCCTACCTCGTCGCTTTTTATACAACCTCTTCCACAACTTTGTCTGGTCAGCCCCTAATTTCACAGGGTAGATGCTGACCTTCTTCTCAAGCCAACCCCGTCCCGGATCGGGGCTGAGGGGGAAGGGGACAAAGTTGCCCAACCCCTGACTCCGGTTCGGGATGGGGTTTTTTAACAACCTGCTTCATCCCCACCCATATCTTCTTCACATCCCTTTTCCTCTCCTCTTCACATGCTATCAATTTTACGCCGTGTCTAAGGTGGAGCCGCCATGCCGATGGAATGCCAGGCCACCAGGTGGGAGGGGTGGCCCCAAATGGCGGCGCCTGGCTCTGCCAGGCCTGTAAGCACCTCTTGCAGTGCAGGCAACTGTGAGAGGTGGTGAGCTATGGCGTCCCGTGTAAAAAAGAGGGTCACCATGCCCAATGATGAATATAAAAAAAACCCAACCCCCAACTTCCCCTATAACATCAACGGAGCCACCCTCGGTCAGCTTCACAGAAAAAATAAAGGTACCCTCCCTTGTGCTTGCGCAGGGGACCCTTTATACTTTTTTACCTGGAGAGGAGGCTTACTCCTCTCCTACGCCTACAGGTGTAGGGGACTCCCCCTCACCCCCTTCTCTGGAGCTGCTTTCGGGTACATCCCTATTTCCAGCGGCATTTCCTTCTTTTTTTTTCTAAGGCAACTGCTAAGAAAGCCAGCAGGCAGCCCATTGCCGACCGCCCCTCATGTGAGCGGCTCGGTAGGGCAAATCCCCTTAGGGAGGAGAGGAAAGACAGGCCCCTTCGGTCGCTTTCCTCAAAAGACCTGCTGGCAAGAATCTTAAACCTTGCCGGGGTCAAGGCCTGTGCCTCCCCACAAAAGACTGGGACGCTGCCAAAGGAGACCTGTGATGTTCTGGGAGGGGATGGCCAACTGGAGGCCACTCCTGTGATAGACATGGTCCTTGAGGAAACCCAGCTTCATATGGTAGGGCCTTCCACGGAGGGGAATCCGGGCTCGACGCCAAGCACCGAACCTCAATCCGCCCCTACGCAAGGTCCTCCTCAAACGACTGGGGCCTCCGAGGCAGTACAAGAAGGGGAGGGATCTCCTCTGACCGGTGCCCCTGCGACCACCAGGACCTTTTCCATTTTGGAGAAGGAACTGGCTGAGGCCAGTCCATCTGGCCTAGGCTCTTCTGTCGGCGGAGGTGAGGAGCGGGTTCATTTCCCGCCCTCCTCTCCTAAAAAGAAAAAGAGGACAAGAAAGACTAAGAAGCCTCATGGCTCCTCTCCATCCGCGGGGGATACTGGGACGGATGGGTCTGCTGCCACTCTGGCAAGCGACCAAGCCAAGATCTGCACATCCGGCCCCTCTGCCCCCCCCCCGGGTGCAGAGCCCCTGACTAAGACTAACACCAAGAGTGCACAGGGTGGAGCCTCGATGACTTTTGGGCCCCTCATTCAGAGGTTACCTGGCGTATTCGAGCCAGCTGGCTTCAAGAGCTTCCTCGTTATTCGCTCCACTGATGGCCCTATGTTGTCCAAGGGCAACATGATCTATCAGAGGAGAGGATTAGCTAGTGAAATTAGTAGAGACCCGAAGGTGACCCGTTTCTCGGACGGGAGCCTTCTGTTAAATGCGGCGAATCCCGCCGAGGCGGCCAAGATAAGTGCTCTTCGGACACTTCATGGCACCCCAGGGAGTGTGACTCCGCACTCTACCATAAACGTTGTGAAAGGAGTAGTGTATGCGAGGGAACTCGTTGACTACTCCATTGAGCACATCACCCTAAAGCTGGCCGACCATGGGGCGGTCAAGGTCGAACGTGTGATGAGAAAACAGGGAGGGGCCTCGAGACCCACCCCTACATTATTCGTCACGTTTGACTGTGACAAGCTCCCTAAGTCGGTGCGTGCCGGTTGGTACCGCTACCGCGTGAAGGCATTCGTGCCACTGCCGCGGTGGTGCTATTACTGTCCCTGCCTTGGCCATACAAATCGTTCTTGTAGACGTGCAAAGTCGGAATTACCCTAAGTTTGTGTAAATTGCTCCAAGGCCGCACACGATAAGTCCAAATCGTGTGTGGCCAAGTGTGTCAATTGCGGAGAGCCGCACCCCGCTTCTTTAAAGCAATGTGGTGCATATCTCCTTGAGAAAGAAATCCTGGCCGTTTAGGCCCAATATAGACTCTAGTTCTGCGAGGCTAAGGACTTGGTCCTGGCGCGCCAGGCTCTGCCTGGGACGTCATATGTCTCAATAGTTAGAAAGGCACCCTCTGCTCCTGGCCCATCCAGGCCAACGAGCATCATTGTTTCCGCACCCATTCGGAGCCTTTCTGCGGGCTCTACTCAACCCGGAGCTTCCCTGGTAAAACTGGCGGCAAAAAGGGTTCACACCCAGCCCCGGCTAAAACCAGGGCTCCCCCTTCTTCCCCTAGCGTGACCGTTTCCCATAAGGCGAAACGGCCACGCGCCTCCACCGAATCGTTAGACTCACAGGAGGCAACACCCTTGAAGATGGTCGGTACGCCATGTTCCGGGGTTCCTAACGCTGTCCCCCGAAAGCTGGACAGCAACAAGGAGCTTGGGCTCCTTCACCCACGCCCCGAGGTGGAGCGAGTGGCTCAGAGACGGTGGTTCCTCGAGAAGAGTGCCCGCCACCTCCGAAGCCGCAATGGCCGCCCAAGGTTTCGAGGCGGAGGGAGGAAAAGACTCGCATGGCGAGCCCAACTTCCCCCAATAAGTCCTCGAAGGCGACAGCGTCTTCAGCGCTTTATCCGGCCAACAGCGCCCAGGGTTCTGCCCCCGGGAAGCGTACGGCCATTCCCTTGAGGGTCTTCAGTTCGAGGAGGGCCCCGGCGTCTCATCCGCGCTAGGCCTGGAGGGCATATTCCTTCAATGGAATTGCCGTGTCGTGGCATGGTTGCCGAGGCCCTATCTCTTGCTTGGAGTCCCCGTAAGGGGCGCGGCGATTTGCCATCCTGGCCGTCGTGCTGATGGGACTCAGCACCCCGTCCGACCCCAGCTTAGACTTTTCTCCTTCCTTCAAAAGACTTGTTTCCTCGCTATTCATACAACCTCTTCCACAACTTTAAATAGTCAGCCTCTAATTTCACAGGGTAGATGCTGACCTTCTTCTCAGTCAACCGTCCCGGATCGGGACTGAGGTAAAGGGGACAATGTTCCTTAACCCCTGAGCTCCGGTCTGGGTGGTTGGTTTTTAACAACCTGCTTCATCCCCACCCATACCTTCCTCACATCCCTTTTCCTCTCCTCTTCACAATCTATTAATTTTTACGCCGTGTCCAAGGTGGAGCCGCCATGCCGATGGACTGCCAGGCCACCAGGCGGGAAGGGTAGACCCAAATGGCGGCGCCTGGCTCTGCCGGGCTTGTAAGCACCTCTTGCAGTGCGGGCAACTGCGAGAGGTGATGAACTATTGCGTCCCGTAGAAACAAATAAGGTTACCATGCCCAATGATGAGAAAATAAACCATCTCCCCCTAATTACATCTTGCTCATCGACGGAGCCGCCTTCGTGCAGCTCCACCAAAGAAATGGAGACTCCCCCCCTGTCCTTGCGCAGGAGACCCTCCATATTTCTCTAAACGGAAAGGAGGCTTACTTCTCTCCTTTGCCTACGGGTGCAGGGGACTCCCCTCACCCCCTTCTCTGGAAGTGCTTTCGGGCACCTCCCTTTTTACAGAGGCAGTCCCCTCTTTTCTTTCCAAGGGGACTGCCAAGAAAGCCAGCAGGCAGCCCTTAGTCGCCTGCTCCGTATCAAAGCGGCTTGGTAGGGCAAATCCCCTTAAGGGGGAGAGGGAAGCCAGGCCCCTTCGGTCGCTTCCCTCAAAAGACCTGCTGGCAAGAATTTTAAACCTTGCCGGGGTCAAGGCCTGTGCTTCCCCACATAAGACAGGCGACACTGCCAAGGGGACCTGCGATGTTCTGGGAGGGGATGGCCAACTGAAGGCCACTCCTGTGATAGACATAGTCCTTGAGGAGACCCAGCTTCAGAAGGTAGGGCCTTCCATAGGGGGGAATCCGGGCACGGCGCCAAGCACCGAACCCCAATCCGCCCCTATGCAAGGTCCCCCTCGAACAGCCGAGGCCTCCAAAGCAGTAAAGGGAGGAGAGGGATCTCCTCCGGCCGGTGCCCCTACGACTACCAGGACCTTCTTCATTTCGGAGAGGGACCTGGCTGAGGCCGGCCCATCTGGCATGGGGGCTTCTGCCGGCGGAGGTGAAAAGCAGGTTCATTCCCCGCCCTCCTCTCCAAAAAAGAAAGAGACTAAAAAGACGAAGAAGACTCGGGGCTCCTCTCCATCCGCGGGGAATGCGGAGATGGATGGGTCTGCTGCCACTTTGGTAGGCGAACAAGCTAAGATCGGCACATCCGACCCCTCTAACCCCCCGTGTGTGGAGCCCCTGACTAAGACTAACACCAAGAGTGCACAGGGCGGAGCCTCGATGACATCGGGGCCCCTCATTTAGAGGTTATCAAGCGTTTTCAAAGCCCGCTGGCTTCAAACGCTTCCTCGTTATTCGCTCCACTAATGGCCCTATGTTGTCTAAGGGTAACATGAACCATCAAAGGAGAGGATTAGCTAGTGCAATTGGTAGAGAGCCAAAGGTGACCCGTTTCTAGGACGGGAGCCTTGTGGCGAACGCCGCGAATCCCGCTTAGGCGGCCAAGATATGTGCTCTTCGGACACTTCATGGCACATCGGTGAGTGTAACGCAGCACTCTACAATAAACTTAGTGAAAGGAGTAGTGTATGCGAGGGAACTCGTTGACTACTCCATTGAGCACATCACCCTAGAGCTGGCCGACTATATGGTGTTCAAGGTCGAACGTGTGATGAGAAAACAGGGAGGGGCCTCGAGACCCACTCCTACACTCTTCGTTACGTTCGACTGCGACAAGCTCCCTGAGTATGTGCGTGCCGGTTGGTACCGCTACCGCGTGAAGGCATTCGTGCCACTGCCGCGGCGGTGCTATTACTGTCACCGCTTCAGCCATATGAATCGCTCATGTAGACGTGCAAAGTCCGGGTCACCCGAAGTCTGTGTAAATTGCTTCAAGGTCGCACACGATAAGTCCAAATCGTGTGTGGCCAAGTGTGTCAATTGCGGAGAGCCGCACCCCGCTTCTTTAAAGCAATGTGGTGCATATCTCCTTGAGAAAGAAATCCTGGCCGTTCAGGCCCAGGATCGACTCTCATTCTGCGAGGCTAAGGACTTGGTCCTGGCGGGCCAGGCTCTGCCTGGGACGTCATATGCCTCAATAGTTAGCAAGGCACCCTTTGCTCCTGGCCCATCCAGGACAACGAGCACGGTTGTTTCCGCGCCCATTCGGAGCCCTTCTGCGGGCTCTACCCAACCTGGGTGCTTCCCTGGTAAAGTTGGCGGCAAAAAGGGTTCATACCCATCCCCGGCTAAAACCAGGGCTCCCCCTTCTCTCCCAGCGTGACCGTTTCCGTAAGGCGAAACGGCCACGCGCCTCCACCTAGGCATTAGATTCACAAGAGAGAACACCCCTGAAGTTGGTCGCTAGCTATCTTCGGGGGTTTCTAAAGCTGTCCCCTGAAAGGAGAACAGCAACAAAGGAGCTTCGGCTTCTTCACCCACGCCCCGAGGTCGAGCGAGTGGCTCGGAGACGGTGGTTCCTCGAGAAGAGTGCCTGCCACCTCCGAAGCCGCAATGGCCGCCCAAGGTTTCGAGGCAGAGGGAGGAAAAGACTCGCATGGCGAGCCCAACCTCTTCCAATTGGTCCTTGAAGGCGACAGCGCCTTCAGTGCCCTGTCCAGCCAACAAGCCCGGGTTTCTGCCGCGGGGAATCTTACGGCTATTCTCATGAGGGTCTTCTGTTCGAGGAGGGCCCCTTCGTCTCCTCCGACCAAGGCCTGGAGGGCATATTCCTTCAATAGAATTGCCGTGGACTCCGGGTTAACTGGGAGGAGCTGCGGAGGCTCGTCTTGTCACGTTCCGCGTTAGCTATCTTTTTGCAGGACACCAAGTTAGGCGCGTGCCCCCTGCCTGCCCTCCTGGGGTATAAGGGTCTTGCGACCCCACCACCGCGAGATGGCCGGGCTAGGGGATGCGCCGTTTACACCCAGCGTGATGTCTCCGTTCTTCCTTTCTCTTTAGATACCTCCTTTCAGGCTGTAGCTGTGCAGCTGCACCTGGATAGGAGGTATACTATCATTTCTGCGTACATTCCACCGTCAGCTAACTTCGGCACGGGGGACTTCCGCCGCGTCGTGGCACGGTTGCCGAGGCCCTATCTCTTGCTTGGAGATCTGAACGGCAGGCATCCTCTCTGGGGAGATTACTCCATAAATCCCAGGGGACAAGTCCTTGCCGATCTGATCGAAGAGCTTGAGATGAGTGTCCTAAACGTGGATGAGTTAACGCATCACTGTCCGAGAACCACTTCATTTTCTTGCCTTGACCTATCTTCGGATGTACAGCCTGAATTTGATTGGGGGGTGGTCAATGACCTCCATGGTAGTGATCACTTTCCCATTCAAATATCATTTTCAGGGCAACTGACGCCTGAGAGCCCACTTCGGTGGTGCTTGGTGTGGGCATGGTGGCCTGCCTTTCAGGAAATGACTGAATTTTCTATCTCAGTCGGGAAGTTTAGGTCGGTAGATGAGGCCGTTGAGTTCTTCTCCGGGAACCTCATTGCTGTGGGCCTGACTACTATTCCTAGGACGTCTGGCCGTTTTGCACGCCGACCACTCCCATGGTGGTCGGCCGACTGTAAGACAGCCCTCAAACAGAAGCGTTATGCCTACATGCGCTATAAGCACCGCCCAAACTATTTCACTGTCACTGAATGTAGTCGAACTAGAGCTAGGTTCCGGTATATTTCGAAGTACGCCCGCCGCTCTTCTTTGCGGGCATACGTGTCTTCACTTAACGGGAAGACCCCTTTAGCTGAGGTGTGGAAGCGAGTCAAAAGGATTCGGGGCAAGTTCTCGCAGGACCCCCCTCCCGTTCTCTAGGAGAATGGGACCGCAATCTCGGACCCCGCGTCCGTGGCGGAATCCTTAGCGACCGCTTTTTCCGCATTCTCTACTCGTGATGCTGTTCCGCCAGCATTCAATGCACGTCGTGATGTCGCAGAAGGCCGCCGGATGGACTTTACCTCCAGAAGCGGAGAACCCTTCAACGAAAAGTTTACTGTGAGTAAGTTGCATTCCGCTCTCGCTTCATGCGTGGACTTCGCCCATGGTCCGGACGATGTCCCGTACGCCATGCTTCGAAACCTGGGTGAGTCAGGCAGGGCATTTCTGTAAGATTTTTTCAACAGGATCTGGGTAGAGGGTCTTCTCCCAGAACCCGGGCGAATCGCTACTGTGCTCGCCTTCCGCAAACCGGGGAGAGATCACTCTACTCCGACCGGTTTGCGCCCAATCTCTCTAACCTCTTGCTTGTGCAAGTTGATAGAGAAATTGGTATATGTTAGATTAGCCTTTTTCCTGGACAGCGTAGGCCATCTGTCTTCCACACAGTGCGGCTTTCGTAAGTTTCACTCCACGTCGGATGCTCTGCTCCGACTGGAAAATGCCGTCTGCGAGGCTTTCCTTCGTAGACAGCACTACGCCACGCTGTTTTTCGATCTGGAGAAGGCCTATGATACCGCATGGCGATACGGTATCATGGAGACTGTCCACACGATGGGGGCGAGGGGACGCCTCCCAATCTTTATATTTGAATTTGTGCGAGATCGTCGATTCCGCGTACGGGTGAAGGGAGCCCTCTCCGGCCCAAAGGAGCAGGAAGAGGGTGTCCCGCAGGGAAGTGTCCTCAGTGTCACACTCTTTGCCCTGAGTATCAACGGCATCACCTCGGTGCACCCGTAAAATGTTCTCGCTACGCTCTACGTAGACGAACTATCGATCTCTTTTGGCGCGGCCCAGATGCCAACTCTGGAGTGTCGACTCCAACAGGCATTGAACCGCGTCTCTCGCTATGCCGAAGCGCACAGGTTTCAGTTTTCTTTGGCCAAGACTAAGGTGGTGCACTTCTGCCGCCATCCACGGCTTCACCCCGACCCAGATTTGTTTCTTAATGGAATGCGCCTGGATGTGGTTGAGTCACACCGTTTCCTTAGTCTTGTATTCGACCGACGCCTCACCTGGGACGCATATATTCGCAGCCTTAGAGGCTCTTGTAGCCACGCCATGGACATTCTCCGTTCCGTGACGTTCAGCGCTTGGGGCGCTGATAGGAATACTGCCCTTCCTTTTTATCGATCCCTTTTTAGTTTGAAGCTCGACTACGGATGCGAGTTTTATGCATCCGCAGCCGAGCGTTTATTGCGGTAGGTGGATTCGATCCACCACACCGGCTTTAGCCTTGTGAACGGTGCCTTTTGCACTTCCCATATTGAGAGTTTGTTGGTCAATGCTGGGGAGATGCCACTCGCTCTGCGCTGCGTGCAGTCCATCACCCGCCTGCACGTGCGAGCCCGACGCCTCCCTCAGTCGCTAACAGCTCTCACTGCTCCTGCAGCGGATCTCGATGGTGCCTATGACGCCAAGAGACGCCAGTGTTACTCTAAGCCCTTCGGGATTAGGGCCAGGAAACTCCTTCGAGAGGTAGATATAGCTCTCGGACCGATGGCGCTCCTGGTTCTGCCCAGGACTCCACCCTGGAGGGTACCACATTTGGCTATTTGGCGCCACGCATCTGCTCCCAAATCTTGTACGGCACTGGGAGTATTGCGTTCGACCTTTTTGGAGCACACCTCGTGTCACGCTGGAACTGTGCCAGTGTATACGGATGGCTCCAAGTCACAAGAGGGGGTCGGCTTCCACGCCTTATCCCCTCTATTTGAAGTTAGCGGGGCTCTACCAGGCGCTGCGTCTGTCTTCATGTCCGAGCTGGTGGCAATACACCACTCGGTACGGGAGATTACGCGACGTGCCTGGTTCCAGGACTGGATTGTGATCTATAGCGATCACAAAGCGCCCTGTGTGCTCTCGGGGCATTGGAATCTCCGCAACCCCTGGTTCGCGATATCCGTGACGCCACGGTTTTGGTGAGCCGGTTGGATGTCGAGATTATCTTCTGCTGGGTTCCTGGACATGTAAGATTTGCGGGGAATGAGCGCGCCAATGAGGGCGCCAAAGAGTCGGCGAGGACTCTGCGACCGGACCAGAGTTTTTATCTTCCTCACACCGACTACATGGCAGGAATACGGGCAGCTCTTCGGACTGCTTGGAAAAGAAGATGGGAGAAAGTCGAAGGGAACTTAAAGTTGCGTGCCATTTGCGCCACGACTGTTCACATGGACCTATCCCCCAATGCCGCGGCGGCTTCAGGTTTCTTTCTGTCGTCTTCGAATCGGGCACACTCGTGTGACGCATCGCTATTTGATAAGGCGCTCGCCTGCGCCCTATTGCAATGACTGCGTCGTCCCCCAGACTGTTCGGCACATTCTTGTCGAATGTCCCAGTCTGGGTGATCTTCGAGCACGATACCTGTCCCGGAACCGGGATGGGCGGGGTCGCTACGACCTGTCCCTTGTGCTTGGGACGAGTGCGTGCACATTGACTGGTGGACTTGTTGACTTTTGGGGGGAGGTCGGCCTTCTCCCTTTCATTTAATTATGTTTAATTGCTCTTTTTGTTATTGTTATTGTTTTGTTATTTTTATTTCTTTTTATTGTTGTTTCCTGTTCAATGTTTTAAAGTAGCCTAGAACTAGGCTGTTTGTTTACGGCGACTTATGCCTAAGTCGGCAGTCGCCAGATAACCCCTTAAAAAAAAAAAAATCTTACTTGGAGATCTGAACTGCAGGCATCCTCTCTGGGAAGATTACTCCATAAATCCCAGGGGAGAAGTCCTTGCCGATCTGATCGAAGAGCTTGAGATGAGTGTCCTAAACGTGGATGCGTTTACGCATCACTGTCCGTGAACCGCTTCATTTTCCTGCCTTGACCTATCTTTGTGCTCTTCGGATGCACAGCCTGATTTTGATTGGGGGGTGGTCAATGACCTCCATGGTAGTGATCACTTTCCCATTCAAATATCATTTTCAGGGCAACTGCCGCATGAGAGCCCACCTCGGTGGTGCTTGGTGTGGGCACGGTGGCCTGCCTTTCAGGAAATGACTGAATTTTCTATCTCAGTCGGGAAGTTTAGGTCGGTAGATGAGGCCGTTGAGTTCTTCTCCGGGAACCTCATTGCTGTGGGCCTGACTACTATTCCTAGGACGTCTGGCCGTTTTGCACGCCGACCACTCCCATGGTGGTCGGCCGACTGTAAGACGGCCCTCAAACAGAAGCGTTATGCCTACATGCGCTATAAGCACCGCCTGAACGATTTCACTGTCGCTGAATTTCGTCGAACTAGAGCTAGGTTCCGGTATATTTCAAAGCACGCCCGCCGCTCTTCTTAGCGGACATACGTGTCTTCACTTAGCGGCAAGACCTCTTTAGATGAGGTGTGGTAGCGAGTCAAAAGGATTCGGCACTAGTTCTCGCAGGACCCCTCTCCCGTTCTCCAGGAGAATGGGACCGCAATCTCGGACCCCGCGTCCGTGGCGGAATCCTTAGCGACCGCTTTTTCCGCATTTTCTAGCCGTGATGATGCTCCGACAGCATTCAATTTACGTCGTGATGTCACGGAAGGCCGCCGGCTGGACTTTACCTCCAGAGGCGGAGAACCCTTCAACGACAAGTTTACTGTGAGTGAGTTGCGCTCCGCTCTCGCTTTGTGTGCGCACGCCACCCATGGTTCGGACGATGTCCTGTACGCCATGCTTCGACACCTGAGTGAGTGAGGCATGGCCTTTCTGATAGATTTGTTCAACAGGATCTGGGTAGAGGGTCTTCTCCCAGACTCCTGGCGAATCGCTATTGTGCTCGCCTTTCGCAAACCGGGGAGAGATCACTCTACTCCGACCAGTTTCCGCCCAATCTCTCTAACCTCTTCACACTGACTACATGGCAGGAATACGGGCAGCTCTTCGGACTGCTTGGCAAAGAAGATGGGAGACGGTCGAGGGGAACTTAAAGTTGCGTGCCATTGCGCCGCGACTGTTCCCATGGACCTATCCCCCAATGCCGCGGCGGCTTCAGGTTGCTTTCTGTCGTCTTCGAATCGGACACACTCGTGTGACGCATCGTTACTTGGTGGAGCGCTCGCATGTGCCCTATTGCAACGACTGCGTCGTCCCCCAGACTGTTCGGCATATTCTTGTCGAATGTCCCAGTCTGGGTGATCTTCGCGCACGATACCTGTCTCGGTACCGGGATGGGCGGGGTCGCTACCGCCTGTCCCTTGTACTCGGGACGAGTGCGTGCACCATGACTGGTGGACTTATTGACTTTTTGGGGGAGGCCGGCCTTCTCCCCTTTATTTAAGGTTCCTTTTTTTTTGTTATTGTTTTGTTTTAGGTTGCACTCTCCTGCACCGGGGTGAGGGGGACCTCCCCCCGCTGCCGGAGATTGCTTCGATTGTTAAGTTTTTCCAATTTATATTGATTGTTAAGTTTTCATATTTTAACTTTAAAGTAGCCTAATTCTAGGCTGTCGTGTTTTTCGGCGACTTATGCCCAAGTGGGTAGTTGCCAGATGGGCTCTATAAAAAAAAAAAAAAAAAAATCTCTAACCTCTTGCGTGTGCAAGTTGATAGATAAATTGGTAAATGTTAGATTAGCCTTTTTCCTGGACAGCGGAGGCCATCTGTCTTCCGCACAGTGCGGCTTCCGCAAGTTCCACTCTACGTCGGATGCTCTGCTCCGACTGGAAAATGCCGTCTGCGAGGCTTTCCTTCGTAGACAGCACTACGCCAAGGTGTTTTTTGATATGGAGAAGGCCTATGATACCACATGGCGATACGGTATCATAGAGACTCTCCACACGATGGGGGTGAGGGGACGCCTCCGAATGTTTATATCCGAATTTTTGCGAGATCGTCGATTCTGCGTACGGATGGGGGGAGCCCTCTCCGACCCAAAAGAGCAGGAAGAGGGTGTCCAGCAGGGAAGTGTCATCAGTGTCACACTCTTTGCCCTGAGCATCAACGGGATCACTTCGGTGCTCCTGAAAGATTCTCTCGCTACGCTCTACGTGGAGGACCTTTTAATCTCTGTTGGCGTGGCCTAGATGCCAACTCTGGAGCGTCGACTTCCACAGGCATTTAACCGCGTCTTTTGCTATGCCGAAGCGCACAGGTTTCGTTTTTTTTTGGCCAAGACTAAGGTGGTGCACTTCTGCCGCCATCCACGGCTTCACCCCGACCCAGATTTGTTTCTTAATGGAATGCGCCTGGATATGGTTGAGTCGCACCGTTTCCTTGGTCTTGTAATCGACCAACGCCTCACTTGAGAGGCTCATATTTGCAGCCTTAGGGTCTCTTGTACCCGCGCCATAAACATTCTCCGTTGCGTGACGCTCAGCGTTAGGGGCGCTGATAGGGCTACTGCCAACTTTTTTATCTTTCTTCGTTCGTTCGAAGCTCGACTACGGATGCGATTTTTATGCATCTGCAGCCGAGCGTTTTTTGCGAAAGGTGGATTCGATCTACCACACCGGCCTTTGCCTTGCGCCCGGTGCCTTCCGCACTTCTCCCATTGAGAGCCTTTTGGTCGATGCTGGGGTGATGCCACTCGCTCTGCGCCGCGTGCAGTGCATCACTTGCCTGTATGCGTTAGCTCGGCGCCTTCCTCAGTCGCCAACAGCTCCCACTGCATCTGCAGCTGATCTCGATGGTGCCTATGCCACCGAGAACGCCAGTTATACCCTAAGCCCTTTGGATTTAGGGCCAGGAAACTCCTTCGAGAGCTAGATATAGCTTTTGGGCCGCTGGCGCCCCTGGTTCTGCCCAGGAAGCTACCCTGGAGGGTACCACATTTGGCTATTTGTCGCTACGCCTCTACTCTCAAAGCTCGTAAGGCGCCGGAAGTATTGCGTTCGACCTTTCTGGAGCACACCTCGTGTCACGCTGGAACTGTGCAAGTGTATACGGATGGCTCCAAGTCCCAAGAGTGGGTCGACTGCTATGCTGTATCCCCTCTGTTTGAAGTCAGCGGATCTCTGCCAGGCGCTGCGTCTGTCTTTACGGGCGAGCTGGTAGCAATACACCACTCGGTACGGGAGATTACGCGACGTGCCCGGTTCGGAGACCGGATTGTGATCTATATCGACTCACAAAGCACCGTAAGTGCTTTCGGGGCATTGGAATCTCCGCATCACCTGGTTTACGATATCCGTGACGCCACAGTTTTAGCGAGCCAGGCAGATGTCGAGATTATCTTCTGCTGGGTTCCTGGACATATAGGAATTGCAGAGAATGAGCGCGCCGATGAGGGCACCAAAGATTCCGCGAGGACTCTGCGACCGGACCAGCGTTTCGCTCTTCCTCACACCGACTACATGGCAGGAATACGGGCAGCTCTTCGGATTGCCTGGAAAAGAAGATGGGAGACGGTCGAATCGAACTTAAAGTTGCGTGCCATTTGCGCCGCGACTGTTTCCAGGGACCTATCGCCCAATACCGCGACGGCTTCAGGTCGCTTTCTGTCGTCTACGAATCGGACACACTCGTGTGACGCATCGCTATTTGATGAAGCGCTCCTCTGTGCCCTATTGCGACGACTGCGTTGTCCCCCAGACTGTTCGGCACATTCTTGTCGAATGTCCCAGTCTGGGTGATCTTTGCGCACTTTACCTCTCCCGGTACCGGGATAGGCGGGGTCGCTACCACCTGTCCCTTGTACTCGGGACGAGTGCGTGCACCATGACTGGTGGACTTTTTGACTTTTGGGGGAAGGCCGGCCTTCTCCCTTGTATTTAACTTTTTTTTTGGTTATTGTTGTTTGTTTGGTTTTGTTTTTGTAGGTCGCAGGCTCCTGCACCGGGGTTCGGGCGCCCTATCCGACGCCGGAGCTTGCTGTCTGATTGTTATCCCCTTTTTATTGTTGTTTCTGTTAAAATTTTTATTTTAAAGTATCCTAGAACTGGGCTGTTTGTTTGCGGCGACTTATGCCCAAGTGGGCAGTCGCCAGATAGCTCCTTGAAAGAAAAGAAAAAACTACTTTATATAATTTAAAAATAAATGGACCCAAGATATAAATAGGTTTAAAAACGAACAAATCTTTTCAATCGAAAAAGACAAAAATTCTTTGCCAAGCTTTCGTCGGTTCAATTGATCATCTTTGGAGCGGATCTTCTCGCTGTCTATGTTGACGATGGACTAAAGGAACTTCAAATTTCTTAAGGCGTGTGGAGATGGAATGCAGTATTAGAAGTGACAGGAGAGCGTTGAAATTGGAGTATGTGTAGAAAAATATGTTGGGAAGTAGAAGATGTGTAAGTAGTTTCCAGGTGACTAGATCTTCCCTTTCCTTTATGATTCTTTACCGATCTTAAGGTTAATTCACAACTTACTTATGATCTTCCGGTCTCTATCCATTCACTGGATGTTAATTTTTCTTGCCCACTTTTGCTTTACTTCACCTCCAGTCTTTCACCTCGTGAATATCTTTAGTTAAACGAACTACGGATCTATAGTAGCCACCATATTGTTTCAGACACTTAGGTTTTTATCACAAAACATACAGTAGCTTCAAACCAAATAGTGGCAAGTAATGCATTATTAGAATTTGAATTTATAAAAATAAGCATGGCTATAAGTTGTATATATACATTGTAGAGGTTAGGATGGTTGAAACTGAAAGTTACATGCAAAAGAACATTAATATTCCTAAAATACTGTGGTCAAAATGCTTTGGAAATCGTAATATTCTTCCTTCTCCTTTTGAGACAATCAACTAATTTACAGGATTATCTTACTTTTCGCATCTGCTTTATTTTGTAGGTGGTTTGCGTAGGCCTCAGTGCCTTCCCGAAGGAAAACTCGCCATTGGATCCTGTCAGAGGCTATTTTCTCAAGTGCCTGAGATTGAATGGTGCTTTTCTTGAGGTGTCTCTCTAGGTGATCTTTATATTGTTTGTGCTATCCTCCCGCAGACCTGCTACTGTATGCAATCTCACCAATAAGACTTTTTGTCGTGGCATATCTTTAGGCATATAGATGATATGGCCTAGATATCGTAGCTTTTTTGTAGCAGAAGGACCTCAAGGGGCTCGATGTTAGCACACTCACTTATTTCGGTGTTTGGGACCTTGTGCCACCATTTAATTCCGAAGATAGGCTGTTGGCATCTCGTGGGGAAAGATTCCAGTTTCCTTAGGTGTTTCTTGTATGGAACCCAGGTCTCACAACAATATAGAAGTATGGAGAGGCATATTGCCTTGTAAACAGTCACTTTAGTCTTAATTGTTAGGTCAATATTCTGGAAGACTATTGGTAAGTTTGCCAAAAGAGGCAGATGCAAGGCCAATACGCCTATGCACCTTGTTGGTTATGTCACAAGTCTCTGTGAGGTCATAGCCTTGGTATAAAAAGTGAGGGATATTCTTCAGTTCTTGATTATTTAGGTAGAATGTTACAGGTTCTTGGGGTGGATTTTCATTGCTAGAAGCTCTGTTTTGGTTGTGTTAAGGATGAGACCAGCACAACTGTAAGTGTCGGCAAAGAGGTTCAGGGTATGCTGTAGGTGTTTAGGTAAGGAGCTGACATAAGCGGCATCATCAGCATACTGCAGATCTAAGATGGTATCTCTTGTCACTTTGGTTTAGGTTTAAGGCTTCGCAGATTAAACAAGTTGTTTCCAGACGATAGTTGAGGGGAATACTAACGTCTGAAGGAAGCAAGTTGTAGGAAGCTTTCATTACACCGGCAAGAAAGAAGTTAAAGATAATCGGAGCGATAGCAAAACCCTGCCTGACACCTAAATTTACCCAGAGAGGGTCGGACTTTCCTCCTGCTCTGATGACGCGTGCACTCGCCTCTTCATGGGTGGCAGTTAGGACTGCAAGGAAGGTCAAAGGACAGCTAAACTTCTCCAAGATATTCCATAGGAGAGTCTGTTTACTGTATCGAAGGCCCTGGTCAGGTCGACGAAGAACATATAGAGAGGTTTGTGGTGCTCTCGACACTTTTACTGCAGCTGTATTGCTACAAAGAGCATGTCAATGGTACTGCGCTCCTTTCTGAAGCCACATTGTGTTTCAGGCAGGACTTTCTCAGTAGTGTACTTGAGTAACCTCATCAGCATAAGTCTCGTAAGGACTTTGCCCGCTGCAGAGAGCAGCGAGATTCCACGGCTGTTGCCAACCAAGCAATGTCAACCTTATTTTTGTACATGAAAGTGATGTCAGCATCTTTCCATTGTTGTGACATGCATTTATTTTCCCATGTGGCTGTGATGATAGCGTGCATATAGTTTTTGATACCAACACCTCCATACTTCAAAATTTCTGCAAGTATGCCAACGAGTCCTGTTGCCTTGTTGTTTTTTAGGCCATCAATTGATCTTCTGACCCCCGCAAGGGTGATTGGACTGTCAAGCTCCCAGATGGTTGGCAATTTAGGGAGATCATTGAGCAGGTTGTGGTTAGTTTGTGTTTTTATGTTAAAAAGATCTCATTAGTGTGTTGCCCAGCCCTATAAGGACCAAATTATTCTGTGTTAAAAATGTTCCCATCTCCACTTCTAACTGGGTCAAAGGCATTTTTGCAAGGCCCATTTGCTGTTTTAAGTGCGGTGCAGATGTCTTGCTGATTACCAGTGTCTTCATAGCCTTGAACTTCTTGGGCAAGCTTTGTCCACAATTGGTCAAGGCATGGTATGGTTTGTCTAGTGCAGCTCTGAAGGCTTTATTTCTCTTTATAAGTTTGTGGATATTTGCGGCCTGGCCGTCGAACCAATTCTTGTTTTTTTCTGTTGATTCCAAGAACCATTTGATATATAAAAAGGATGTTGTTGCACGCATTGTCCCAGATTCTTGTGAGGTTTTCCGTGAACAAGAGGCCATTTGTTTCTATGGTAAGCTCACTCTCTAACTCCACCTGGAATGTTAAGCGGGTATTGGCATCCTGGAGTGGGCGGATATTGAGGCGGGCATGCGGTGCACAGTGTCGTGCAGGAGATCGTATTTTGAGGTTCAGATTAGTTTGTACTAGTCGGTGGTCTGTTCCTCTAGCTCCCCCTCGCATTCCACGGGTGATATTCACGTCTTTTTGATCATGCTGATGTGTGATGACAAAGTCTATACGGTGCCATTGCTTGGAATGCGGATACATTCAGGTTATTTTGTGCATATCGCGTAGTTGGTCCATAGTGTTGGTGATGACAAGCTCGTGTGTAGAGCAAAAGCTGAGCAGTCTTAGGCCATTAGCATTACATTTTCCAGGTCCATTACAGCCTAGTACCCTTTTCAATAGGTAGTCCTCAGTCCCCACCCTGGCATTAAAATCGCCAAGGAGCACGAGTTTTTCCTCGCGTAGAATGGCTTGTAGTGCGGTATGAAGCAATGCATAGAACTGGCTCTTGGTGGCTTTGTCAGTAGGTAAGGTGGGAGCATATACATTGACGATGGATAGATGATGGTTTTTCGTCAATGAGATACGCCATTGGATAAGTCTCTTGCCTTTTCCTATGGGAATGGTTGGGATGTGGCGGAGGAGATTTTTTTATGGCGTGGTTGATTATCAGGTACTCCCCTCCAGAATAAAGTGTAGCCTTATCCACTCTTTGTGAGGGACCCTTCACCGAAGAAACGTGAATCGGTGATTGCTGCTATATAGATATTGTAGTTATGTAGCTCGTGGGCGATTGATGTTGTCCGTATTTCCGGTTGGTTGGTAGTTTCAAGTAGTGTCTCACGTTCCATGTAACGAGGACTCATCTATGTGAATTGGATTTATAATTTGGACCGATTGCTGGGAGACAGTGAGCTCAGCTAACCATTGTGAGTAATGGAGACAGGCAATGTTTGGGTCACCTATTCTAGACCCCTCCCCACGTAGGATTGGCGGTGCGGATACTAAACAGGGCCTCCAAGTCACCCTGGGAGATGCCTCTGGAAGCTGCTATCTCCTTGCCCCAGCTTGCTAGTGATCTTGTACCCGGGGTAGCCTCACTTGCAGAACAGAGCTAAGGGCTGCCAGTTTCTCCAAACCTCCCCTTGCGGCTCTGTTTTCATTGCCGTGGGACATTTAAAAATAGGAGAAAAGGAAAAGTGGGAAAGAGAATAATAAGTAGTAAAATAATAAGTTAGGTATAGCTAATCACCTTTAAGGGGCAAGGTCCGCTTTTTACTAAAATATTCGCCAAAATTCAGAAAATCAAGATAGAAAATTGCTTTAAACATATGCCTAAACTGTGTTTTACGGCCTTTCCTATGGGCTAGAAGGTTAGAATTATCTTTCAAGGTCTATTAGTTCCTATAATCTAAAATTTGGGATGAGTATTTTTAATCCTTAATTCTGACCCAGTTAATAATCCTCCGAATGTCCCGACGGTACGAAATTATTCCTAAAGCATTATAATCCTCTGCTAAATCCAGATATTTTAAAATGTTTGGACAGGTGGAGTTACAGGCTGCCATCTTGTGACGTCATGATTCATAATTTATAATTTCGGGCATTCAGCTTTATTCCTCATTCTCTTACGAGTCGATGAAGTTGCTAGTTGTGTGAAAAGAGTTGTTTCGTGCGAAGTTATTACGCCTTTTGTAGCGCGCATAGATGAAAGTTTTGATTCGGAGAAATGGGCAAACAAAGTAAAATACAGGATTTTTTTTTAAATGTTAAAAGCTCGCCTAGAAAAAAGAATGAAGAGAAAAAGCTCAAGTAGAGCAAATAGTAGAACAAATAGAAAAAGATGAACCCATTCTTCCTAGTGGGTCTCAAACCATCTCCAAGTGGTTCTACTTGACAATTCAGGCTCTGCTGAAAATTCTACAGCCTAAGTAAAAAAAAAAAGTCGTATGCAGAAAGAGAAAAATAGGTGCGAAAATACACAAATTATTGTAGAAAATATTAAAAAAATTAAAATAATGATACAATTTTTTTCAAATAGGCGCTCCACTTTATTACAATTTATAAACAACAGTGCAATAGTTCTTCAATAAAATTTGAAGCAGTCTACGATGATACTATTTTATTGAAATGTAAATCATGCTCTTATGTTAAAAAGTTTGAAAAAACGTATGTAGATAATAAAAAAATTACTAAACAAGAACTAATGACATCCTATTATTGCATTACCAAGATCTTGGCTATACAGCCTACGAAGAGCTATCAGTGACCCAAAGAAAGAAACCAATGAGTAAACGAAAATTTCTAAAAACTAGAAAATTATTCAATGATTAGTGGATAAAAAAGTAGATGAGTGTAAAGATATTATTAAAAATCCGATTTTTTATTATAATTATCGTGGAAAATTAAATATCCTGCCTGATACAGACGGAATTTTGAATATCGCTGTCTCCTATGATGGTTCGTGGATGACAAGAGAAAATCAATCCCACATGGGAGGAGGATGTGTCGTAGAACTACATCGGGGCTCTGCGTAGATTATGAAATATTTTGTAATTATTGTAGATTACCATGCTAATATATGTGAATTTTTTTAGGGTAAATCGGGTTCTATGGGGCCAGAAGGTGCTAGGAAGAATATGCTGCCAAACGAAAAATAAGGCCTTTAGATATACAGCTTTTATTGGAGATGGAGATGCTAGCACCCATAAAGCAGTTTGCGAAATAAACAATGTAAATAGTCCCTACGAGAAATAATATTTCAGCAAGCTTTCATCACTGTTCAAGCACAGATAAAAATCCCAAGCATTATGGATGTCCTGAAGGAGCAGATTCGTGGTGTTCTTATCAAAAAACATAGCTCTTGATATCCCATTAACTGAGCGAAAAACGCACAGAGATATGAAAGTAAAATTTAATTTGTTCCCAGCAAAAAATAAATTAATTCTAGAAGTTTATTTGGAGATAACAAAGGACACCCTTCTTGATAGATGTAGAAAGGGCAATACCCCAAATTTAAATGAATCCCTTAATTCAAAAATATGGACAAAGCTTTCTAAATATAAATATTCCATTAGCCATTTTAGATCCTAATGTTGGCGATGAAACGATAACATTATCGCAGAATGCACAGATTTATTTGTGCCTGAAGTTCAATTAGTGGAGAAGAAAGAAGTAACAAGAAAAAAACTTCAGCTATGGGCCCCAGAAGAATATAAAAAAAACTGCTGCATATACAGAATACTAGCTGGAGCTTTCCAAAAATACGCTAAGGAAAAATTCGTCAACTGATGATTGAAAAACTATATATATACCAGGCAATGGCTTCGCCACTCCCCCCTACGGTGGGGAGCTTGCGCTTCGCTAATAAGATTAATATTTAAAATCTAAAAAAAAGCAACCATTTGTTAAATTTTTATACATTTTCTAAACTTCGCCAATTATAATCATTTTTCAAAAGGAACTCTAAACTAAATTTCCCCTCTTTCAAAATATCACGTTGCTAAAATATAGTTATAGAAGAAAATATATAAAAGTAAATTTTCTGAACTTCACCATTTGTAATTCTTTGGGTTTTAAAAAATTCACAAAATTTCGATATTTATATTTATTTCTTTACTTCACCATTTTGTTTTTTGATATTATAAAATAATTATTCAAATACTCCAAAAAATCCCCTTCTTAAATTATAGTTAGTGATATATATATATATATATATATATATATATATATATATATATATATATATATATAGAGAGAGAGAGAGAGAGAGAGAGAGAGAGAGAATTATTCGTATATATAAATATACATATATAGTTTGGGGTGGAATATGGCTACTGGACAACCTCCTCGTAAAAAGAACGAGGGCATACTGGTACTTCTTGGTCCTTTGGAAAGCCACTATGCGACTCCGATTCCGAATCCATAAATTAAATAACTTCTAGAGTTGGTAGGTACAAAGATAAATGCTCATAATGCAATAATTAATCTACAGATGTGACAATAAAAAAATGTGAAAAACTACAATAGTCATACAAACAATAGGAAAGGACAAGTCCTGACGCAGCATTCCTGAAAATTTCGCTACGCCTTATTTTGTTAAATTTTTTTTTAGGTACTTTTTTTTACAAAAACAAGGTAAAAATTATTGCATACGCAAGCTAAAGACTTATATTTTTAATTTATGGCAAAAACTGAAAATAAAAAATCCCAAAGATTTTCAGCCTCAAAAACGGACCTTGCCCTTAATGGAAAGAAGACCAATGGTCCAAAGTACACTTTAGCGATGAATTGAAGTACACTTTCTTTAGTTCAGATGGGAGGAGGAGGTTTCTACTTCAAAGACCGGGTGATAGATTATCCGTGAACTGTGTGCTTATCAGCGTCGAGCTTGGTAGAGGAAGCGTTATGGTGTGGGGCATAATTTCAGGGAAAGGTACTGGTTCACTTTTAGGCTTGCAAGGCAGAGTGAATGTTCAAGTGTATAAGGAATTTCTGAAAACAAATGCTGCGCCCTCCAAAAGAGCAGCCTCTTCCAAATCTGTGTTTTTCTATCCAATATAGTGCATTTTGATACATGGCAAAGTTGGTAAAGAACTTCTTGATACAGAAGGTAAGTGTAATGGACTGGAATGCTCAGAGATCGTATCTCAATCCGATTGAGAATTTGTGGAAGACAATAGGAGAGAGAAGAAAGAAGAAAAATCCAAGCACCGTAGAAGAACTTTGGAAGGAAAGATTACAAGAGGAATTGGGAAAAATAACACTAGAAGGATCCCTTCAGTTAGTGTGCTAACTCCTTCTGTATGGAAAAATTCAATGGGCGAATCTCTGCTTCTGACGCACGTCCATGATAGGTGTTGCTTTCTTAGACTGCCAAACCGTCAATATCTGCAACATCGTAATGAAAATTTAAAGTTATTAACTCAGAGGGTCGCTTATCATAACAATGATATAAGCAATCAACATCAGACCACTTGGGGCGGAATAAAAAATTAGGGGTAATTACTATTGGAACATCCCTAGTATTTCTTCCTGTCTCCTCCTTTCTCTTCGCCTAGTACCTGTAATCCAACGGGTCCCTATATTCTTCATCCTCTGGAGTTTAGGCATGGCACTGTGCGAAGAACCATGAAGCGGGCCAGATGGGTACAATAGGGTGGCTATAACTATCGCCAGGAATAGTTTCCTTTTATGCCTGAGCGACAGTCCTGAGAACGTCCCTAAATGTGCCAACCTCACCTTAGCTGTACTTAATTTTTCTACTTCAGGTGTTGTACCCAGTTTTACATATTTTGACGCCCAACACCATATATATATATATATATATATATATATATATATAGAGAGAGAGAGAGAGAGAGAGAGAGAGAGACGTTAGTTGGCTTACAAGAGTCCATGTTTTTGATTGTTAGTAAGTCTCTAACCACATACATAATGTAATACAAAAAGTCATTTCTTGTAATATTTGTCCACTTTGTGTCTGAAAATGTTACGTGCCGTTACGAAACGCGTGAGTGTAATAACATATTGTGGAAAAGTGTATTAATTTACTGCTACCCTACACAAGATTTAATCATTAGTTTTCAATGAACTTCGCGAGTTGATTCAAGAAGAGGAGGCAAATATATATATATATATATATATATATATATATATATATATATATATATATACACGAGGGGCGGTCAATAAGTTTTGCGAATGGCAAAACAGAGGAAGGGGGATGGCTGTTTGGTGGGGTGTTAGGACAAGTTATGACAAGTCACGACCTGCAGCCGCAGGCTCCTGCCTCGTCTATTTAAGAAGCAGTAGATGATCGCAGATCGTCAGTGACAAATATTTCAACAATGGAGAAGGTTGAGCACCCCACAGTGATCAATTTTTTTTACAAACAAAGGCAAGAATACAAAAGAGATCCATGAATGCATGGTTGCAGTGTACACCAACACCGCCCCTTTCTATGCAACCATTGCTCGCTGGAATAGGGAGTTCCGCCATGGTCATGAGTACCTTAAAGATGACCCCCGTCCAGGACGCCCTTAAGACGTGACCAACGAGGACAATGTGGCCCGTGTGAAGAGGATGATCCTAGAAAATCGACGGGGGAAGGTCGAAGAAATCGAGAGAGAACTTGGAATATCACATAGAAGTGTTATCAACATCATCCACGACAATTTGGCCATGACCAAGGTTTCTGCTCGTTGGGTCCCTCGAAACCTCACGCCCCATGATCATCCATGACAATGTCCCTGTCCACAAGGTTAGAGTTGCACAAGCTGCCCTGTTCGAGTGCAGCTTCGAGGAGCTCAACCCCCCCCCTACAGTCCAAATCTGGCCCCTAGCGACTACTTTTTATTCCGCCAGCTCAAGGCTGCCTCTTTCAACACTACCTTCAATCATTAATATATTCATGATTGAAAGTAGTGTTGAAAGAGGAAGAAAAACTCAATATATATTTTGCTGCAATGTATATTTACTATTAACTGCGATCCATCTTAATGGAACACTTTATATATATATATATATATATATATATATATATATATATATATACATGTGTATGTGTGTAGTGTTGAAGTCTACAGCAATGGCCGCGTTATTAACTTTAACTTGTGTTCTCTTAATTCTTCTAAAAAATTTTTTGACTGGATCTGTGAAGCGAGGAAAAACACCCACAAAAGACATATTTTATTCCTAGACGTTTTTCGACCGTGGCAGGTCATCTTGAAACAATGCGCAGAATTCGAAATGATTCACTATACAGTATATATATATATATATATATATATATATATATATATATATATATATATATATATATATATATATATATTAATTTAAAGGCGAATGCTCATTTAGTGTTAATTAATTTCTTTTATAGTCTCAATTTCTCTTATATTTCGCATTTATATATAAAGTGTTCCATTAAGACGGATCGCAGTTAGTAGTAAATATACCTTTCAACAAAATATATTTTGAGTTTTTCTTCCTCTTTCAACACTACTTTCAATCATAAATATATTGATGATAAATATATTTCGCATTTAGGTGCGAGTTTCGTGAGTTAACAAATTAGTAACGAACGAGGGCAGTGAACAATTTCTCTTAGCAAAACAAAATTTTATTGGCCTAACGAGATCTACCGAGGGAGTGACCTCACTTGGGCACAGTGCATCTTGGACTCCGCTGAACTGACTCTCTCATGCTTCTGAGGACGGCCTGAGTGGCTTGGAGGTTTGTCAATGGTTGTGTTGAGGTTCTTCACGGTCCAATACTACTCAAAGGGTGACAAGAAAATTCGGTCTCAGAAAATTCTGTCTTCTCTTATAATGCTCTTATTTGCTTTTTATGATAGAATGCGTGTTAATCCTTAGGATCAAGCATATTATGGCTGCTCAGTATTTTAAAAGTGAGAAGAATAAAGAAAAATTGATTGATGAACTTAATTATATATTTGATTTCCATATTCTTAGAGTTGATAAGGAAAAGAAACTTGAGTGCTGTGAGATGCGTAATAACTGTCATGCTTGCGTGCATACAGAGAACAAACCTGGTTATCTTGTAATAATAACAAAAAGCTCAATGATTATGAACAGGAAGCTGATCTAAATGTACCAGAAGGATGAATCGCCATTTGAGAATTAAAACCCAAAGTCAATAAGGGCGCTTCAGCTAGCATTGGAGTCTCATTTCAGAAACATTAAATGGTGTTGGAGAATATGCAAAGTATAAATTGACAAATTTGCAAATAGTTTCAAGAAACATTACTAATTGGCGCAATAAATATTTTAAAGCACCTCTTTTGCCTATTTCTCGTACAGGATTTGAAATACCAGATACTTTCCCTAGCTTTCAGAGGTGTATCGTTCTAGCAATGTGACACTGGTTCAAATGAAAAATGAGAATCTTAATTTTTGCCGTTAATTAGGGCATTTGAAGAATGCCTTAAATTTCGGAATGCATGGCACTTTTAAATTAGCTCCTTCTAAATGGAGTCAGTTGTTTACTATTCACGCTGTTTTAAACGGAAAATTATTTTCTTGTGCTTTTGATTTTTGCCTGACAAGAATAAAGCAACTTATGTTTTTTAATGAACTAAAAAAATTGGTACCAAATATGAAGCCACAAGAAGCAATGATTGATTTTGAAAGATCACTTCGAAATAGTTACAGCCGTAACTTTACTGGTTCCAACAACGAAAGTTGTCTATTTAAATTTTAGTCAGAATATTTCTAAGAAAATATGTCAACTGGGATTTAAAGTCCAATCCAGCACTGATGGCATCTTTGCAACTAGGATAAAAAATGTTCTGTGCTTGACATTTTTGCCACCTGAAGATGTAATTAGTGCCTATGAAGATTTATGCGAGAGTGA
The DNA here is from genome assembly GCA_963969495.1 of Ceratothoa steindachneri. Taxonomy (NCBI): domain Eukaryota; kingdom Metazoa; phylum Arthropoda; class Malacostraca; order Isopoda; family Cymothoidae; genus Ceratothoa; species Ceratothoa steindachneri. The sequence goes on from OZ018327.1 coordinate 139,607,750, forward strand.
ATTATTGCCAATAGAATTTATAAGCTATTTTGAATTGGCAAACATTGGCCCAAAAAGAGGAAGATGTAGTAGGCGAGAAGAGCCTTTGTGTGCAATTAATTTTTTGAATGTCCACCATCGAGTGATCCATGGATTGCGCAGAATAAACAATGCTTCAGAAGGCTTCCACACGGCATTGAGAGCATCGGTTACCTGCCAGCATCCTAATATTTGGAAGCTCATTGATGTTATTCGAAAGGAAGAAGAACTCACGCAAACGAAAATTATTCACATTCAAAGAGGAGATAATCTAAAAAAAGAAAAGGAAGTATGAGAAAATTGAGGAAAAATTATTAAAACTTCTACAATCTTATGATAAAGAAAATAAATCAGCATTTATAAAGCAATTTCTTATAATCTTAAATATAAGTTTTTTTAAGTTCTGTATAAGACCGAAATTTCAGGGACTGAATTTTTCAAGACCAAATTTTCTTATTTTTTTGAGTACCTCTTTTAATCAAAGCTTATGAGATAATTGTGTTTAAATTGTTCCTACTCCTTTAGTTTTGAGTTATTCACTAACAATTATCACTTTTTTAGTGTTCTTCCATTTGTAAGTTTTTTTTTCAATTATTTAGGATATTAACCCCTATAATTCAACACCGAATTTTCTGAGACTGAATTTTCCGAGACCAAACTTTTCCAGACCAAATTTGCCTAGCACCTACTCAAAGTGCTTTTAAAGGGGCCTTCTCAGATTCAAACTGATGCATGACAGTCTTGTGCATTTTATTGAACGAGCCTGTCCTGTAGTAATTTTGACAGGGTATATTCTTTGCTCAAGCTTGCTTTGAGGTCTAGTTCTTTCCACAGGCGTTGCTGCTGCCATGTCCTGCATATGAGGGTGATTAATAAAGCCATTGCCTGGAATATATATGTATATATATATATATATATATATATATATATATATATATATATATATATATATATATATATATATATATATATATATATATATATCACCACTAACTCCATAATTTAAGAATGGGATTTTTTTGAGTATTTGAGTAATAATTTCACCAGAGTTTGGTTATGAATTATCTTTTTTTATAAAAGTTATTTCTAATCATTCTTTTATAATATCAAAAACCAAAATGGTGAAGTTCAGAAATAAATATAAGTACGAGAGGCAGTCAATAAGTTTTGAAATTCGAATATAGGGAAACGAGATATGAGGAAAAGTGTTTTTTATGTTTCAATATAACTCCCCTCGACTTCAATGCACTTGCGCCACTTGTCCCTGAGGCTTCGAATTCCCGACAACCAGAAATCTCCCGTCTGCTGTTCAATGCACTCCTGGACGGCGAGCTGGACATCTTCATTGTCCCCAACCCGGGGTCCACGTAGTGAAGCCTTGAGCTAGCGGAATAAAAAGTAGTCGCTAGAGGCCAGATCTGGACTGTAGGGGGAATGGTTGAGCTCCTTGAATCCGCACTTGCGCAGGGCAGCTCGTGCAACTCTGGCCTTGTGGACAGGGGCATTGTCGTGGATGAGCATGGGGCGTGAGGTTTCGAGGGACCCAACGGGCAGAGATTTTGGTCATAGCCAAATTGTCGTGGATGATGTTAATAACACTTCCATGTGATATTCCAAGTTCTCGCTCGATTTCTTCGATTTTCAACCGTCAATTTTAGAGGATCATCCTCTCCACACGGGCCACATTGTCCTCGTTGGTCACCCCTGAAAGGCGTCCAGGAAAGGGATAAAATTTAAGGGACTTACGACCATGGTGGAACTCCCTACTCCAGCGAGTAATAGTTGCATAGGAAGGGGCGGTGTCGGTGTACACTGCAACCATGCGTTCATGGATCTCTTCTGCATTCTTGCCTTCTTGGTCAAAAATTTGATCACTGCGCGGTGCTCAACCTTCTCCATTGTTTAAAAATTTTTGACTAACGATCTGCGATCAGCTACTGCTTCTTAAATAGACGAGGCAGGAGCGTGCGGCTGCAGGTCCTGACTTTTCATAACTTGTCCTAACACCCCCACAAACAGCCATCCCCCTTCCTCTGTTTTGCCCAACCGATTCACAAAACTTATTGACCGCCCATCGTATGTATCGAAATTTTGTGAAATTTTAAAACCCAGAGAATTACAAATGGTGAAGTTCAGAAAATTTATTTTTATATATCTTCATCTATAACTCTATATTTTAGCAACGTGATATTTTGAAAGGGGGGAAATTTAGTTGAGAGTTCCTTTTTAAAATTACTATAATTGGCAAAGTTCAGAAAATTTATAAAAATTTAACCATGGCTGCTTTTTTTATATTTTAAATTTTAATATTAGTAGCGAAACGCCAGCTCCCCCTGTAGGGGAAAATGGCGAAGCCATTGCCTGGTATAATATATATATATATATATATATATATATATATATATATATATATATATATATATATATATATCGATAATTATTTTCAAATGGGTACTTATAATTATGCGGTTGAAAAGGCAATGTTATAGCTAACTAAACTATTCATCAAACCCTTGGAAGGAGGCAGCTCTTCTTACAGTGACGAAAGGATATCGCATAAGCCAGCTTTTAGCGATATCCTCTCATGACTGTGAAAAGAGGTCCTTCCGAGTTTTTGATGAAGATGTTATTTAGCTACAATATTGCCTTTTCAACCGCATATATATATATATATATATATATATATATATATATATATATATATATATATATATATATATATATCGAATATGAGAGAAATGGATATCAGATATAGAGAGAGGGAGGCGAGTAGGACGGAAAGAAACCGCGATCGACTTCTTTTTGAGGTAACTTCCGTTTGATAAGACGCCCTATACTGAGCCTAATTGTAACAACGAGTGGTTCCGGGAGATTGCGTAAAGTTCTAAATTCACTCCCGGCCCCGCTGTATAGATAAAGTAAAATCCACTTTCGTCGCCCCGGTAAAATTCACTTACGGTGGGCCCATATAAATAGTTAAGAGTTGGTCTGGGTATGATTAGTATTTTGCCAAAAGAGGACGCGACACAAAAGAATTTTTCCTTTCGGCCCCCCTTATCCCAAGAGCACGATGACCAGAAAATTGAATAAGAAGAAATAAGAACTAGGAACGAGGAGACTCCCACACTGTTGTATTCGACTCAGCTTCTCCATGGCGAAATATTCCCTCAATCCCTTCTTTCGAGGCTAGCAGTGGCTGTTAGAAGCCAGGTTGTATTCTCCTTCATAACTTGAAGCAGGCCGAGTACTAATCGGCCAAGTGCAAGCCCAAACGTGACGTTCAAAAGCAATCGAGCTCGATGCTCATAACAAAAACTTTGTCTCGGATACAAATATCTTCAGGCGGCAGATCCACCCGGAATGGTAGTTTTCCTTTTGTCGATCCTGTATGTTTGTGTGTACGCACTCACGGCTCCTGCCTGGAGCTGACGGGTTTAATCCTTTTATATATCTAGGTTCTATCCATTATTTTATTTTTGTTTGTACAGTAGTAAAGATTATTTTGTTTTATCCAGTTTGATATCCAGAACCTCCTATTTAGTTGGTTTAATTTGGCCAAGGAAAATAGTCGCTCTTACTCGATTTAGTGCAACCCACGCTTAAAGTGCATGATTCAGGGCAAGGCCAATCGCGGATTGACCTGCTGGCTTGCCATGTTCTCTTGCGAGTAAAGTATGTCGAAGTATGACCAAGTGTACGGGAATATACGCACACAGGCCCCAAGGTAGACTAAGCAAGGCAACAACTGTTATTATTCTAAGAATGCGATTTTGATAGATAGCTGCAGCTGCGTGACCAAGGAATAGTCCAAACACAACGACAAAAATAGATTTTAATATACACTAAATAAAAGGCACAAAATAAATATGGATATATATAGGTACATAAATAAGACACAATTAGGTTCCGAATAATAATTGGATAAAGAGGGTTATTAAATGGTTATAATGGGAGATTTAGGCTAGTGAGTGATTTAGTTCCTTTGAACTTCGAGAATAAAGCGAAACGAACTTAGGGAGAGGTCTTGGTGAACTTAATTACTCACGGGTGTAGACGAAAACCCGCAGAGGGTGGTGCTACTTTCTCCAAACTTGGATTTTGCAAGATGCGGGCCTCTTGTCCTCAAGAGGTCACCGGACGAACTTCGAAAGGGCGAGGTGCCTTCTCCAAAATCGAATCGAGTGAGCTATCAGACCTCTTTTCCTCAAAGGTCACCGGTCAAACTTCAAAGGGGAAGAAGATGACTTCTCCAAACTCGGATTGGGTGAACTATTGGGCCTTTTGTCTTGAAAGGGTCACCTGCAGTACTTCTGAGGACGGCTTCTCCAATCCTTGATCCGAAGGTGGTT